>CM065483.1:42544450-42741950 GCA_032873175.1 Leptopilina drosophilae
CAACGTTGCCCTCTGACATGTCGTAAGAGGCGACTAATAAGAGGATGGAGTGGTTAGGCTCGGGGATCAGGTAGGGTCCCTAATCTGACACTCGCACCTGAGTTTAATGGTACCGCGGGGATCAGGTGCCCTGGGAGGACTTTCCTGCAAAGGCAGAAAAGAACTCCTACCTGGTCACTTGGTGTTGGACTCGCGGGGGCAATGGTTAATAGCTCACATCGCTTAGAGCAAGACATCGGAGAGGAAGTTGATACATTGAAGATCAAACTACCTCAAAACTGTCGACGTGTGAGTTGCGGCAAACAACTCGGGCAAGAACCTGCATAGTTCCTAGGGAGTGGAAAGATCCCGCCTTATGCCGGAGGTTTCATAAAGTTTCTATCCTAAACTTGTGGAAATCGGCTACTTTGAATCAAAGTAAGAGTCAGAGCTGTAGTACGATGACTATTGAACAAAAGTTCGAACGTTTGGATATACAGTGAGAGACACGTATCAATTTGCGAATTACTGAATAAAAGAGAAGAAGTTGAACGAGGACTACTGTCCCTAAGAGTCAAACCGTTGGTAAGCCGATAGGTTAGGAACAACGGACCCAGACTGACCTCTTTTTTGAAGGTACTTCCAATGGATTAACGCATTTCCCGCTGTCCCTATCTACTCACTCAGTGTCGCTCGAGCTGTCGTACAGTATAGACGTGTTCTGTGTCGCTCCGTTTCGTTTATTTATTTTGTTGTCAATTATTATCGTATGTTTGTAAAAATTTGTCGAACTGTTTATTAAGTGGCAAAGAACATTTTTGCAAAGTTTCGCGAAGATCGGTGGAGGCGCGCATGCGCAGGCAGTTTCTCGCATCCCCTAGATTCTAGGGATGCCCTACCGCGGGGGTATGGCCATATCTAAGTAGGGTATGGACCAGAGTGTTGTTTTGTGCCAAAAAACTTGTTTTATTAGTGTTTTTTCTATTAAAAACTGTGTGCCGACGGAAAGTCTAGACGAGTCTAGACAAGCAGCCTGGTAATTTTCCGTGACGTCACACACACGCGTATGCACACCCGTTACCAGGCTTAAAGTGAATGTTAGACAATTTAGACTTTTTGATTTCCCTGTTCCGTTTTGTAAAGTGATCCTTGAGCGTGTTGTGTGTGTAGACTCAAATTGTTTCTAAAGTGTATTGTTTATGTTTATTTAATTATTTATTTATTTATTTTGGGACTTGTGAACTAAAAAGGGTGGCAATGCCATAAAAAAAACACAGAAAGGGCAAGGGTTGGCAGGGGAGTGATGACGATAGTGGGTCATCGAGTGTGGGTTGCGCAGGTCATCAGCGCCGCGAGACTTCTCGCTCCCCACTTAGGAATAAGAACGGGGGCACAAAAGACGACGAGGGGCGCCATGTCCCTGGTGCATCGTTGAGTGGCCGCGAGACGTACCAGAAGCGTCAAGTCAGCGGAGAACATCCCATTGATGGTGAGAAAAAGCGGGAGAAAAAGAGGAAAATAGAGAAGGAGAAGACCCGCAAAGAGAAAACAACGGACAGCCAAGGTAGGGAGGATGAGGCCATGGATGTCGAATCAAGTGTGGATGTGCTGTGTGTAATGAAGAGTGCAAGCGAAATTGTAAATGATGTGCGTGATCTTGTGTTGGGTGAAAGTGGATGCTCGGATGTGGTTGATGATGTTCTGAATGGTGTGAGCAAATTGGATGCGTTTATAAAGAAATTGGCCCTCGAGAACGCGATGCTGCGTGGAAGACTCGAGGAAAGAGATAGAATGAATGAATGTGTTGTAAAAATTACAGAAAGTGTGAGTGTGCTGTGCGATGTCTCGGAAAAAATGAACAAAAGTGTTGAAGGTGTGAATGAAGTGTGCGAGAATGTAAAGTCTGGTGTGAACGTTAATGCAAAGAATGTGAGAAAAAGCTTTGCATTAGTGGTTAAAGGAATGAATGAAGAGCTGAGTACAAGGGAAGTGAAAAGAAGAATGACTGAATCAGTTATGAATGATGTGGATGTATGTGTAAAAGGAATGAAGCCCGCTAGAGGTGGAGGGGTCGTCATAGAGGCGGCCACGGATAGGGACAGGGGTATTCTTGCCACCTGCTCCTACTTTAAAGAGGCTGGGTTGTCTGTGGCGAGGCCCAGGACTATGAACCCAAGGGTCGTCATCTATGACGTCCCCGATCAGATGAGTGAGAATGAGCTATTAACTAGTGTGTATGAAAAGAGTGTGAATGGTCTTATGGGATTCAACGAATTTAAGGCGTCGACGAAAATTGTCTTTCGAATGAAGAGAAGTGAGAATGTTAGCAATGTGATAGTGGAGATGCCCTTGAAATGCAAGGAAAAAATCGTGTTTGATGGTAGAGTGTATGTTGGATGGATGTCTTTCAAAGTGCGTATATGGGAAAAAGTACCGAGATGCTTCGGATGCCTGGGGTATAACCACAGAGTGAATGATTGTAAGAATGAACGGGTGTGCAAAAAGTGTGGCAAGCCCGGTCATGTGGAGGCTACCTGCAGGTAGTCCTTCTTTTCTTTTTACAAAGATACAATGCTGTCCCTATCTACTGGCGGGATAGGAACTATGATGCGATTACATGCTGGGCCTGACGGTCCTTGGCACTTAGCCTCTCATGTTCAAGTGCTTAGAGATGCCTCGTCGTGGCGACCGCTGGTAACATATTGCTTCCTGTCTGATCTAAGTGTAAGACAGGGGTAGTATGGCGAAAAGCTTTAAGCGCGACAATCCTGATCCTGATTGTCCTAAGGGTCAGAGAATATAAGAGGTTTAGGCAATGTACCTTCAAAAGAGCGCAAGTATTTGCGTAATCTACAAGGAGAAAAATAGCGTAGGAAGTCGCAATGCATATAAAGGCAAGAACTGAGAGGCACGCTTTGGCGTGCCTTTTTTATCAGAAATTTCAAAAGCAATGCGCATGAGGAAGATAGAATAAAGAGGCACGCTTCGGCGTGCCTTTTTTATCAGAAATTTCAAAAGCAATGCGCATGAGGAAGATAGAATAAAGAGGCACGCTTCGGCGTGCCTTTTTTATCAGAAATTTCAAAAGCAATGCGCATGGAGAATGGAATAGAGAGGCACGCTTCGGCGTGCCTTTTTTATCAGCATGTGTAAAAGCAATGCGCATGGAGAATGGAATAGAGAGGCACGCTTCGGCGTGCCTTTTCTATTAGCATGTGTAAAAGCAATGCGCATGGGGAGATAGAATAAAGAGGCACGCTCCGGCGTGCCCTTTTTATCAGAAATTTCAAAAGCAATGCGCATGGAGAATGGAGTAGAGAGGCACGCTTCGGCGTGCCTTTTTTTATCAGCATGTGTAAAAGCAATGCGCATGGAGAATGGAATAGAGAGGCACGCTTCGGCGTGCCTTTTCTATCAGCATGTGTAAAAGCAATGCGCATGGGGAGATAGAGGAAATATAAAGGTGCCCGTGTGGCACCTTATTCTTAAGAAGAGCAGAAAACTGTCCCTATCGTAAAAGGCTGAAGGCGATCGAGAGAGCATATGGAGATAGACGCGCTATCCTTAGAGGAATGAAGCGTAAGGAACAATACCTCTTGGAGTATAGGAGGGATGCCCGGAGGAAATGCATACAAGTCATGCTAAGGTCAAAATCCGAAAGCTGTGGGTCGGAGAGTACTGAGTAAAGGGTACCATGCGAGAAACGAGAGGGCACGCCCGGCTGCCGTACAGTACACAGGCCCGGGTTGATACTCACCACATTAACCTGGCTGCCTGACCATGCGGCGAAAATCCCGACAATCCTGGTAGTGACGTTTTGGTGAAGCGACGCTAGGAGCTACAGGGTTGAACGGGGGGATCCAATAAGGCCACGAAAGGGAAAATCGATCCACTATAATTTTAGATGAGATGTAATGAGCTGTAGATATGGCATATTTCATGAGGCAGAACTCTTTAATCCGAATATGGACAAAACAAACTAATTAAAATAAATTTATGAAATGTCTGAAAATAAAAATATAACGCCAGACGTGCCGATGGGGGAGGACCACCTAGGGTCAAATGGCAAGGGTATGAGAACTACCCAAGCCGGCGAGGGAAAGAAGGGAAGTATTTCTCAACTGCGTAAGAGAACACGAGTGGAGATTGATTCGTCATCAGAGGATGAGCTGGAGATTTTGGCGAGAAGTGACTGTACTATTGAAGATATTCAATATGTAGAGGAAGCAGTAAGAAAATGCTGTGAGAATGACCCTTCTAAAAGGGTTACGAAGGCAATCACCTCGGATATAATGAGCCATGTTTCTGATTTGTCTAGAATGATGATGGAGTTGTTAACCAGAAATGCTTATCTGTCTGGTGTGATTCACACCAAAGATGCGCAAATACAAGCGCTTAATAAGAAAATAGCCGAGGAAAATGGCACAATGGATCATACGCAGCAGTTGTAAGCAGAGGAGACAAGTCGGCCAAGATACCGCCTATTAGTGGTATAAATAAAAAAGTTACAACGATGGCATATGTGGCAGTAATTTCTCCGCCGGAGAATTGTAAGAAAGAAGTGGATGAGGTGAAGAAGGACATTATGGGTCTGATAGATCCCAGTAAGGAAAAAATAAAGATCAAGGGTGTTAGAAAGAAAATGGATGGGAAGATAATAGTGGAAACGGCGTCAGAAGGAGATTTGGCTAAGATCTTAAATAATGTGGAACTAAATACTGGAGGTTACAAGGCAACAAGATCGGGCGCTTTGAACCCAAAAATTGTAATCTATGACATTCCGAGAGAAATAGAGCCAGAACTGCTGACAGAGAGTCTGTATGAGCAAAATGAGGACATACTGAGGGGTATGGAGGCGGTGGAATTTAAAAGCAACTTCTTGACAAAATTTAAGATTGGCAGAAAAGAAGGCCCATGTACGAATTGGGTAGTAGAGGTTTCGGCTAAAATCCGAAATATACTTAGGAGTAGTGATAGAAACAGACTTTACTTGAAATGGCAATCTTGTAAGGTAGAAGATTATAGAGGAGTTTCTAGATGCTACAAATGCCAGCAATATGGACACATCTCGAAGTTTTGCAAGGAGGAAACACAAATATGCTCCTACTGTGCGAAGACGGGTCATTTGCACGAGCAATGCCCTGACAAAAGCCGGAAGGTCCCACCGACCTGCGCTGCCTGCAAAAGGTCGAAGAAAAGGGCTGATCACTCAGTGAGTGACAAATCATGTCCGATGTACAAGACAGCTTTGGAAAGACTGATTTCTAGAACTGACTACGGAGTTGAAATATAATAGTATCAACTTCATGCAATTAAACGCAGCGAGATCCATGAGAACAGTAACGGAAATTCGATACCAAGCAGAGAAAAACGATATTCAAGTATTGGCTATACAGGAGCCCTATACGATAAAAGGGAAAATAGCATGCTTCGGAGATAGGGTTAGAGTAGTGTCAGGAGATAAGTTGAATGAGACGGCTTGGGCTGGTGTAGTGGTATTTGATCCAACGATTGTGGTGATGAGGATAGAGCACTTAAGTAACTCACATATTGTGTGTGCTCAACTAGATACGGGTAAGAATATGGTGTATATAATAAGTGGATATTTCCAGTTTTCAAAACCAATTGAGGAGTATTTGGAGAGATTGAGGTTTGTAGTTCATCAGCTACAAGGCTGCAGAATAATTATTTGTATAGATGCGAATGCTAAGTCTCCGCTATGGCATGCAAAAGAGCTAACAGATGAAGGCGAGCTCTTGGAGAGTCTGGTTATGGAGCTGGGCCTGTGCGTGGCTAATGAGCAGAGTGAATTCACAACTTACTCAAGACCTGGTGGTGAAAGTAACATTGATGTTACACTAATATCTGAGTCTGTAATAAGATACATAGAAGAGTGGAGAGTGTGGGATGGATGGACGAGCAGTGACCACAATGCAATCACATTTAAAGTGACAGATCAAATAATTGGTAAAGCGGTGACCTCGGCTATGAAAAGATTTGCTCTTAATAAGGCGAAGTGGGACGTCTTCGACGTAGCTTTTAAAAGGAAAATCTCCTTTGAATACAAATGTGAGAGTGCCTCTGAGGTGGCCAGTTTGGCGAAAAACGTTAGAAGAGCAATGTTTGAAGCCTGCAAAGAGGCAATGCCGTTTAAGGTAAAATCGAGAGGCGGCGTTAGATGGTGGACTAATGAACTCACGACAAAAGAGAAAGAGGTGCATAGGTTGAGAAGGAGGTTTCAAAGGTATAAGAAGGCTGGAAAGGACGAGACGGAAGTGGGAACTGTGAAGAAGGAGTATTATAGAGCAAGGCGAGAATACGACTTAGAGATATCCAGAACCAGAACAAATAGCTGGAATAATTTTATGAAGGAGATAAGCAATGAACCCTGGGGATATGCTTATAAGCTAAGCTGCAATAGATTAAAGGGACAGCAAGTACTGCAGTCATTAAGGAGAGATGAAAGATATACGCTGGACTGGAGAGAGTCGGCAGAAGAGCTTCTTAATGCTCTGTTCTGCGAAGATAATCCATATGAGGATACGGAGGAACAAAGAGGAATTCGGGCTGGCAATACAAGAAGGTACGAAGGGGTACAGGACACTACTCCCTTTACTCAGGAGGAAGTAGAGAAAGCCATAGGAAGAGTGAAGATAGGCAAATCACCCGGTTGGGATAGAATAGAGGCAGTAGTAATAAAGCGAGCGTGGACGATTGAAAAAGGCATCTTCATGACATTGTTTAATGGATGTTGGGAATTTTGTATATTTCCAACAGAATGGAAGAAAGCAGTGGTGGTGACCCTGTTAAAGTCGGAAGAAAAGGATAGGAAGGATCCGTCGTCGTATAGACCAGTCTGCCTGCTATCAATAATGGGTAAAATTATGGAAAGCCTGGTCTTGACCAGACTAAGACCGATAGTGAGAAGGTGATGTCAAACTGGCAATTTGGCTTCAGACAGGAAAGGTCTACGGAGGACGCACTAAATGAGTTCCTTATAAAACAAGAGACGGATAAGAGATATGTGCTAGGCTTGTTCCTGGACATTAGCAACGCCTTCAACAATATTTGGTGGCCGGCGATTTTGGCAAGACTGAGAGACTTAAAGTGCTCAAGCCAGTTATACAATGTGCTGAAGGACTACCTAAAGAATAGAAGGGTAGTGTTTTGTACCAATGGGGGAAAAGTTGAAAGGCTAGTAAATAAGGGATGCCCGCAAGGTTCGGTCTTGGGACCGGTGTTATGGAACATCGTGTTTAACGAACTGCTGCTGAAATTGGAAAGAAAAGGCATAGCATTTGTAGCATTTGCGGACGATGTGGTCATCGTGATAAAAGGGAACACGAGGAAGGAACTGGAGATGAAGGGACAATATGCTATAACAGTGGCGGATGGAAGGCCACCGACAATTAAATTGTCAGGAAGGCAGGTCGGATTGGTGACAGAGTTTCGATATCTGGGAGTTACGTACCAATCTGGTGTAAAAGGCATCAAAGCGGGAAGGCACGTGGAAGTTGTCTCGGCTAAAAGTAAAAAGATGTTCGCAGCACTAAAAAATGTGGCAAAGAAAGAATGGGGCATAGGCTTCAAGGCAATAAAAGTGGTATATAGGGGATTGTTCCTGGCTATGGTCACGTATGCAGCCTCTAGCTGGATGAAAAAGATAAACATAAGACATTGGAAAAAGCTGGGTTCAGCGCAAAGATTTGCCCTAATTGGGCTTACGCGGGCATATGGATCTGTCTCATTGGAAGCGGTACAAGTGCTGGCAGGTGAACTGCCGATAAGGCTGGAGGTTTGGAGACGAAGTCAAATGTATCTGATGAGAAGCGGAAAGGAAATAACAATCGGGAACTTGAAGCAAATCATCCCGAAAGGGGATAGGGCTAGGAGTGGTAAAGCCAAGAGACAAGTAATGGAGGAAGCAGTCAAACTGTGGCAGGACAACTGGGAGAATAACGAGAATGGCAGAATCACGTATGGATTTTTTCCACGAATATCAGCTAGGCTGAAAATGTTTTATTTTAAGACTAATTTTTATCTAACACAAATTTTATCAGGACATGGTGATTTCGCTGAAAAACTAAACGAATTGAAGCTGACCGAGGAAACGGAATGTGGAGAAGGAGATAATAGTTTGCATATGCTGCTGGAGTGCAAAGTATATGAGTCGGAAAGAGAAGGGCTAGTAAGTAGATTTCAAGAGATGGGACAGAGTTGGCCGCCAGAGAAGGAGAGACTAGTGTCGAAGGAGAGTATATCAGACTTGAAAATATTTGCGACCTTAGCACTCAAGAAGAAAGAGGAAGCAAGGAAGCGTAAAGATAAATGATCTCATGTTGCCTGAGATCGGAGACATTAAGGGCATCGTATTGTATCAATACACATGCAGGCAGATAGAAGCTAGAAACAAAAATAGCTCCACCGTAAAGACCGATGGATGCGAGTCGTACGACATTAAAGGCATAGGGTGTATCCCAAGCCAAGTCACGGCGGCAGAGCCAGAACTAAAATCTGGATGGGTACCTCCACGCGGTTCCCCTGGAAAGCCCGAAGGGCAAACCAAACCCCATAAATCTCTTCGGAGAACTCTGCTAAAACTAATTTTTCCTCCCCGTTGGTAACACCAATTGGCAGTGGTAATAAAAACGTAAAAGATAATGCAA
The DNA here is from genome assembly GCA_032873175.1 of Leptopilina drosophilae. Taxonomy (NCBI): domain Eukaryota; kingdom Metazoa; phylum Arthropoda; class Insecta; order Hymenoptera; family Figitidae; genus Leptopilina; species Leptopilina drosophilae. Next base: position 42,553,096 of record CM065483.1, read on the forward strand.
ACAACTAAGGGATGCGCAATAGACATAGAGTATAAGAAGCGAAATAAGATAAAAGAAGTCTGTTGTAAAAGCTTAAATATAGAAGCGGAAGAAATAAGAACCTTAACATCAGAGCACGAGACGAAGACACAATTATGATTTATGGACCAAAGATGTAAATGGAAGTATATCGCTGGTATATCCACGGATAAGGAATAGCGACCATGAGCCCAGAAGGGGTCTAAGACTGATTATTATTATTATTATTATTGTCCCTATCTACTACTACTCCCGTGGGGGTCCCGGGCGCAGAACAGTCCCCCTGCGATCGGCTGCATGTCGTAAAAGGCGATTAAATAAGGCTCGGAGTGTTGCCACTGCTTGCGGTTAGTACTCGGTTCGTCCCAGGCTTTCCTACAGAGCAGTGGCTTACGATGATGATGGGCGGCGCCGTGTCGGCCCGGCAAGTCTAATATAGACCGACAACTTTCGCCCATTGTTGGTGTCGTCGATTCGAATGGGACACGCCGACAATGGGGCCGTGTTTGACCCGGCAAGAGAATAGGCAAAACGCGGTCACAACTGCGTGTCGTAAGAGACGACTAAGTGACTATCGAACGCATTACGCCCGTCTCGTACGGGCCTGGTGAGACTTCGGTCTGGAAGCAGAACCTCCGCATGGTCCCCGCTGGTAGTGCACGAGGCTTGCCCTCGTCAATCTCCAGCAATGGGGCATTGGCGGGGTCAATACGACTGCAACTAACTGCTTCCCCCTTTCATTGGGCACCGGTCTTCTTGCATTTCAGGCATTGCCTATCTTTATCAGAGGTGGTAAAGGAATTTAATGATTTGAAAGCGTTTTTCCATTCCCCTCTTGACAGTGGTTGAAAGCTCGCATGCTGAGCTAGAGGTGTGTTCAACGCCTGCCTGAGTGAGTTGCAGGTCCTCAACTCGGGTGGTTACCTGCAGAGTAACCAGGGATTAGAAAGGTCCCGCCCCCCACCCAGGGGTCCCATAGGTAATCCGTGTTGGTTACCGTGGGTGGGTAGGCGGTTGGTTGTTTAACGTAACAACCTTCCGCCGCGGTTGGTACGAGCGTATCTCGGCCCCGACGCTCGTAGGCGAGCCGTGTGGTTATACGCGTATGCGGAGGTGCTGCACGTATAAACTACCTAGGCGATGTCCCTATCTACTAAAAGAAAAAAGAAGGATAAAGAGACCTCATTAACATCCACTCACGATTCTTCTACTATAGAAGAACAGATGGAAATGGACAGTACTACTGAGAATGTAGTAACTATCCTTAAAGAGCAACAAATTCAAGCTCTCAGTCAAGAGGAACACGTAAAGAAACTTCTGGAATTAGAAATAATCCCAGAAGACGTTAGAAGCGAGATTCTGTCTGTAATAAAAAATATGACAGGAACGATCGAGAAATTGACAGTACAAAACGCGTACCTGGCAGGAATCGCTGAGGGTCGTCGACTCGAAAAGAAAAAGCCAGACAGTGAAAAACAGAATCTCCACTCAGATTAAAGAGCTTTGCGGAGGTGGTAAATAATGGAGAAAAAAGGGTAGTACCGAACCTCACAGGTAGAATAAAGAAAATTCCACAACTGGCAAAAATAGCCCTAATTAAAGCTCCTAATAATCAAGATGGCACAATTGAAAAAAGCGAGGAAACGAAAAGCAAAGTCCTAAAAATGATTGACCCGGCAAAAGAGAAAATCAGAGTCAGTGGAGTACGGAAAATGAAAGAAGGCGGACTTGTGATCGAAACTGCGACTGAAGAGGACTTACAAAAGATCCTCCAAAACGAAGCTCTAAATACCGGGGGATACACAGTAACACGCGCTGGTACTGCTAATCCTCGTGTTGTTGTTTACGATATTCCGATAGGAATGAGCGAAACGGAAATCTTAGATGCCATATGGGAACAAAATGAAACGGTGCTCCCTAACTTCTCAAAGGAGCAACTATTAAAAGACTTTAAACTACGATTTAAAGTTGATAAGAGAAGGGAAGAATTTACGAATTGGGTAGTTGAGGTTACTCCCGCCCTCAGGTTGGCACTAAGAACCGCTAACAAAAATAGACTCTTTATCGGATGGGGAGCTTGTAAAGTACAGGACTTTATCTCTGTCACAAAATGTTTTAAATGCCAACAATATGGCCATGTGCAAAAATTCTGTACAGAAAAAGACAGAACATGCTCTTTCTGTGCAAAAATAGGACATAATGCGGAAGTTTGCCCCGAAAAACTCGCAATGAAGACGTCAACGTGCCCAGCCTGTAAAAAGGCGAAAAGAAAATCTGACCACTTATCGAATCTTAAAAACTGTCCAGCCTACAAAGCAGCGTTAGAAAGAGTCCTGAGCAGAACAAATTACGAAGATGGGTAAAACAAACATACTTAAAGTCCTGCAAATCAACGCCGGTGGGGTAGGCACGTCTGTACGGAGATAAGAAATTTAGTAGACGAGGAGAAAATAGATATAGCTCTAATACAAGAACCGTACGCCTTTCGAAATTCTGTAATTGGATACGGTACTGGTACAAAAATAATAACCGGCAATAAAAAAGGAAACCAGCCATGGGCAGCAATAATTGCATTCAATAAAGAATGCACAGTAACAAGGCTCTCAAACATAAGTACAAGTCATGTCGTATGTGCTCAAATAGTGAAAGGTGCACTAGAAGTTTACCTCGTTTGTGGATACTTCCAATATTCACACTCAATAGAAGAATACCTAGAACAACTTAGGAAAATTTGTACAATTCTGAAAGGCAAGAAAATAATCTTTGGAACAGATGCAAATGCAAAGTCACCAACTTGGTTTTCTAATTGTCTCGACGATAGAGGTGAAAAACTAGACGATTTTATAAATGAAATGGGATTATACTCAGCAAATAACCAGTCTATTCACAAAACATTTTCTTCCACAAAAGGAGAATCTAATATAGACGTCACACTCGCTTCAGAATCAGCAATAAATCTAATAAAATCATGGACAGTCAAAGCGAATAAAACATCTAGTGATCACAATGCCATCCTGATGATGATTGATGATAAACAAGCGGCTCAGAATGGAAATCTATCAAGCCCCATTAAATATAATGTTAACAAAGCGAATTGGGAAAAATTTGATACAAAGTTAATAGAATACGCAGAACCCTTCCTTAGGGAAGTTTGCACTAATAAAGAGGACGTAGTAACAACAGCCAGGAACCTTCGCAAAATAATAATAAGGGCCTGTAATGAGTCTATACCAAAAATTAAAGAGAAAAATTACAGGACTAGATGGTGGAATGCAGAATTAGAGGAAAATAAAAGACTGGTACTAAAAGCAAGGAAAAAATTCCAAAGAGAGAAGGACATTAATATAAGAAATCTCAGAAAACAAGAGTACCTAAAACTTAAACAAAAATACAACAAAAAGTTGAAGACAACATCTATGGAGAGCTGGAAAAAATTCGTAAACCAAGGTGCAAACGACCCCTGGGGTTTCTCCTACAAATTGTGCTGCGAAAAACTAAAGACCCAAAACGCTATAGAGTCAGTTAAAAAGGATGGAAATTATACCCTCAGCTGGAAAGAGACTGCAGAAGTCCTATTAGATAATTTATTTGGATATGACGACGATATAAATGAGACGGAGAACCAAATGGAACTTAGAAACAGAATGTACAACATAACAGTGAATATGAATGACACGGAAAATGAATACACAATACAAGAGATTGCAAAAGTAATAAATAAAATGAAAAATGGTAAGGCCCCAGGGTGGGACGCAATCGAAGTCGTAGTAGTTAAAAGAGCATGGACACTTATTCAAAATATGTTTAAAAACCTATTTAATGGCTGCCTAAAATTCGGAGTTTTTCCAAATGAATGGAAAAAGGCATGCGTAGTTACGCTATTAAAAACCAAGGACAAAGATCCTGCAGAACCATCTTCTTACAGACCTGTCTGCCTCCTGCCGGTGTTAGGAAAGGTTATGGAAGGCTTACTACTATTAAGAATCAGAGATAAAATTGAACTACAAGTATCCCCTAACCAATTTGGATTTAGACGTGGTATCTGCACAGATGACGCGATCAGCAAGTTTATGGAACACGTAAATGCAGTTGACGAGAAATACACAATGGGAATATTTCTGGACATAACAGGTGCATTCAATCACCTGTGGTGGCCAGACATAATCGAGGAAATTAAACTAATGAACTGCTCCATACCGATTATCATGCTTATACAGGACTACTTAAGAAAAAGAAAAACAGTGTTCAGAACAGAAAATGGGGAAATAGAGAGAGAAATAAACAAGGGATGTCCTCAGGGATCCCTTCTTGGTCCGTTCCTGTGGATACTGGTCTTCAATAGACTCATCCTAGCACTAGAAAACGCAGGATTTAAAATAATTGTTTATGCCGATGATGGAGTAATATTGGTAACTGGCAACACAAGAATGGAGCTTCAAAATAAAGGTCAAATTGCGATAAATATAGCTAAGGCCTGGTGCGACGAACACAAGATGAGTCTATCAACAACAAAAACTGTACTCATGCTACTAAAAGGCAACCTAGATAAGGAAAGACCACCGACAATAAAACTCGGAACAAAAAACAAGAAAATGGTCAAAGAAATGAAGTATCTAGGAATAATCTTAAATGGCGGAATGACTAAATTAAAAATAGATGACCACATAAAAGAGGTAAACGAGAAATGTAGAAAACTTTTTGGACAACTTAAACGTATGGCAAAAAGAGAATGGGGCCTGGGATATAAAGCCCTAAGCATCATATATAAGGGACTCTTTGTGCCTATCACAACATACGCCATAGGATCGTGGATACATCTTGCAAATGAAATACACTGGAGAAGTTTGTCCTCGGCACAAAGATGGGCTCTAATTGGAGTCACAAGGGCATACCGAACAGTGCCAACTGAAGCTATGCCAGTAGTAATAGGAGTTCTACCAGTGAAAATGGAAGCCCAGTATAGAGCGGCTCAATATAAGATCCGGCACGGTAACCAAGTGCTATCAAATGGAATCACCTACCAATCGCCAACTCTAGAAGAGTGTAATGACATAAAAACACTACAGATTGCAAGAAGAAGAATAGTGAAAACAATACGGAAAAACATAATTAACAATTGGCAAACAGAATGGGAGCAATCAATAAAAATTACAAAAAGATTCTTCCCCACACTTGAAATAAGATTCAAAATGGACTGGATACATGTAGACCACTATACCTGCCAATTTCTAACAGGACACGGCGATTTTGCGGCTAAACTTAAGAAAATGAAACTAAAAGAAGATCCATTATGTCAATGTGGAGAGGAAGACACCAGTGAACACAATTTGTTCACATGCACGAGATGGAATATAGAACGAGATACCTTGAAACAACAACTGACAAAACACGGAATCGTTTGGCCTCCAGTAGAACATACGTTGTTGGAGAAGAAAATCTACACAGCATTTGCAACATTTTGTGCTTCAATTCTGAAGCGTAAGAGCACTGAGTAAAAGCACTTGTCGTCAGTGCATGAACACGAAAAGATCAAAAACATAGCACCATGAAAACCCGCAAATGATTAGCATTTGTGGGTAATAGTGGTTGCGAGTCGTAGACATTGGAAGTTGTACACTCTGTACAACAACCAAAAAGGCAATAGGGCAACCTAAGCCAAGTCACGGCGGCGGAGCCAGAGAGGTAGTTCCTTTCTGGATGGGCACCTTCACGTGGTTTTCCCCGTATATATCCGCAGGAGGATATATCTAAGCCCATAAATCCTGGCTCTCGTCTGCTTCCTGTGGGCTCGTCTGTCTGGGTGTTCTGGAACTCTGGGCGGTCTCGGCGGGTCGCGCGTCTCACCGACGCGCGGCCCGCCGGGGCCGCTGGGCGCTTTGGGACCGGATAGCTGACGGGCTCGTGGGAGCGATGAAAACTAGGAACTCCGTTCAGCTAATTTTTCCAACCCCGTTTGGCGAACCCTTGGCACTGGGAGAGCTAGAAAGTGGAACTTGCAATATATACAGGGTGATTTAAAAAAAGTTACGAGCCTTGAAAGTCTGGAATCAGAAAATTATTTGGAGAGAGCCTTTTTTGTAGTTTTTAATTTGGTGTAGTTTTAATGAAATGTCAAGAAATTGAAAATTAATTAAATTGAGCCAATGAGAGGCCGCCATTACGCGAAAAGAGATCTCCAGTTTAAAACAATGAAATTTAATGTGACGCGAATTTCACGTTGCATGTTTCTGTTTGTTGCAAAAAAAAGAAACGAAAGAGAAACTTGTCGCTGGCTCTGACATGCGCAATAGAAAATAAAAATAATTTGAAAGTATTATTTGGAAATGAAATTTAAAGTTTGTTTATTTTAATAATAAATAAATAAGTAAATAGATAAATTATGATAAATAAATAAATGTTAATTAAAAGTAAAAAAATTAAAGTGAAGTTTGTGAAAATTTTGTTTGCGCAAAGTGAGGTTAGGTGAAATGTTTTTATTATTTTTAATGACATTTAAAAATTAATTGATTAATAATATTAATTAATGATATTGATAATATTTTTCATTACTAATATTAAAGAAGAATAATTTTTTTTACATTTGTAATGAAAGAAATGAAATGAAATTTTTTTAATTTCAATAATTTTTCAAGGTAAGTAAATTTTCATTTTTTAATACAATTATTAATAGTATAAACATGTTTTATTGTAAATGTTTGAATGAAATTCTTTTTTTTTAATTGACATAATCCAACTAATTTTTCAAGGTAAGTAAAGAAAAATGTTTAATTGTTTAAAATAAAATAAGGTTAATTCATGATTTTTATTTCTTTTAATGTTCTATTGGTGCTGACAAAATGAAAATTCTTGAAAATGGTCTTGACAGCTGCTGCCCCCTCACAATTTTTGTGGTTAGTTTTTTTCTGTATTTTTTAAGCCTCTCTTAAAGTTAAAAAAAATATTACAACATTTCTAGAGTGATATAATATTTTTTTCTATCTTAAATAGAAAAAAAAATAATCACTTAGAAACAATTAATTTTATTAAAATTTGTGATTAATTTTTTTTATGAAAAACATCCATAAGCTGCTGCCATCAAGTGGCGTTTTTTTATTAATAATTTTTTTGTACATTTTCACTTTTATACAATATGCAATTTTTTTAATTATTTTGCATAATAATAATAATAATAATAATAATAATAATAATAATAATAATAATAATAATAATAATAATAATAATAATAATAATAATAATAATAATAATAATAATAATAATAATAATAATGATAATAATAATAATAATAAATTTTTATTGTTATAAATTGTAATAAAATTATTAATTTAATTATAAAGCTTGTTAACTATGAAAAATTGTGGTTGGCGGAAGTGCGTCGTATGACTTTGATTCATGTATTTGCTGGGTTGGTACAAGTGCTTGACAAAATGAGGTTAGGTTCTTTGTTTATTTGTGTCCGCGGTGCCGGTTTTTTAAATAAGACGACTAAGTGAAGTGTTATAATTAATATTTACAAGTTTTTATTGTGAATTTTTGTGAAAAAGAAATTACAAATGTGTTTTAATATTAATATTAATATTAATATTAATATTAATATTAATATTAATATTAATATTAATATTAATATTAATATTATTAATATTAATTAATATTTATTAATATTAATATATTAATATTAATATTAATATATTCTGTTCTAGAATACATTCAAACTGCACGTGGTTAAATGCATAGTAAAAGTATATTTGAGACAAATTTAAATTTCTGACAAAACAAATTTTTAAAAAAACTTGCAATTTCTTAATCAATGATGAGAGATTAAAAGATAATGGCGCTAACAAAAATACAAAATGTATTTTCAAATTTGAAGAGAAGTTTCGTAATTTCAAATCAGATAAGTATACAAAACCTTTGTTTCCAATGTTTTCAAATAACCATACAAAATATGAATTTTTTAATTTCTATAAAATATTAATTTTTTTAATTGATGATAAAAAAAATATTATAAGTAAATAAATTAAATTGTTTAAAGAAAATTCAAGCATTAAATAGAATTTTTGTAAGTTTTTTAACACGATTGGATTTTTGCAAATAATTTATGTTACTTTTGAAAATAATGAAATTGTTTCAGGGCTCGGATTGTGCAACTTTTTCCACTTTTTTCGACTTTTCTAAGAAAATGTGACTTTTTTCGACTTTTTTGTGAAAAGATGCGACTAATCGACTTTTTCGAGATTTTTTTAAGAAAATGCGACTGAAAAATTGATAAATTATCGATAGCCGGCTGGGAGAGAGCAGGAAATATAGACGACTCAATGGCAACTTTGGCGAACCAAAGAACGCAGTCTCCGATATTTCGAATCTTGGCGCACAATTGCCATTGTCTTCTCTACGTGCAACAAGTCCCACTTTAGAGGTTTTTTCTCCATTTTTAAACAAAAAATTCAAAAAAAAAATTAATTTTATACTTTTTTTTATAATTTCTATTTTTCCTTTTTTTTAATTTCCCCCTTTATTTCTTCTTCTTTTTTCAGTTACGAGACCTTTTGGACAAAATTTAACAGCTTCCTCAATTACTAAATGAACCAAGTCCAACGCAATTGAGCCGCCGGATCGTAGAAGGGCACGTAAATTTTTCTCGGCCGAAATCGAAGTCCGGGGGACATCCAAATTTCGATTTTCGAATTTAAGTATCTCATGTACATATTCTTATAGGAAATTTCAATGCGCATCATTTTTTCTTGTGAAAATTTTTTGTATTGTTACTTGTTTAGACCTAAATGAACAACTCTCTCACTAGAAGTTTTTTGTTGCTCAAAATTTGATCAACTTCCCCGCTTAGTGAAAATTTCTGTTTACGAATATTGCAATATCTCAATAAAAAATTAATAACTTTTTTAGTTATAATTAAAACATCATTTTTCTTTTTTAGTCACTCGTAGGATAAAATAACGCGTATTTTCTTTTTTGTTTCATTAAGAAATTCGAAAAATTGATTGAGTTATCGCGAGTTGAAGTAAAAAAAACAATTAAAATTTCGTTTTTTAAGAAAACAGATTTTCCCTTATATTTCGGAAACGGTAATAGATACAACAAAATTTCACAAGAAAAAAAGATGCGCATTGAAATTTCTTTCATTCCTCTTTAATTATTTTCTAAAGTCTTCTTGTTTCCAATACGAAACTAGAAAAACCTTTTCCAACAGCGAGAAAAATTTTCTTCCTTTGAAAATTTGGAAATTTCTAATTTTTAGTGGCGAATTTAAAAAAAAGTCAAAATATTTTTTGAAAATCTAAGGATTTCTTTCATTACTCTTCAAATATTTTGTGAAATCTTTTTCTGTGCAATACGAAAATAGGAAAACCTTTAACAAAGGCGAAAACATTGCCTTCCTTTCAAAATTACTAATTTTCTTAATTTTTAGTGGCGAATTTAAAGAAAAGTCAAAATTTTTTACTAAAATCGCAGGATATTTTTGATTCTTCTTTAAATATTTCGTATAGTCTTCTTGTATCCAATACGAAACTAGAAAAATCTTTTCCAACAACAAGAAAAATTGCCTCCCTTCCAAAATTTGGAAATTTTTAATTTTTAGTGGCGAATTTAAAGAAAATTCAAAATATTTTTTGAAAATCAAAGGATTTCTTTTATTATTCTTCAAATATTTTGTTAAGTCTTTTTCTATGCAATACGAAACTAGAAAAACCTTTTACAAAGGCGACAAAATTGCCTTCCTTCCAAAATTACGATTTTTTTAATTTTTAGTGGCGAATTTAAAGAAAAGTCAAAATATTTTTCGAAAATCTAAGGATTTCTTTCATTACTCTTCAAATATTTTCTAAAGTCTTCTTGTATCCAATACGAGACTAGAAAAACCTTTAACAAAGGCGAAAAAATTGCCTTCCTTCTAAAATTAGGAATTTTCTAATTTTTAATGGCGAAATTAAAGAAAAGTCAAAATTTTTTACGAAAATCGCAAGATTTCTTTCATTCCTCTTCAAATATTTCGTAAACTCTTCTTCTATCCAATACAAAACTAGGAAAACCTTTTACAACGGCGAAAAAATTTTTCTCCTTCAAAAATTTTGAATTTTCTAATTTTTAGTGGCGAATTTAAAGACAATTCAAAATTTTTTACGACAATCGCAGGATTTTTTTGATTCCACTTTAAATATTTCGTAAAGTCTTTTTGTATCCAATACGAAACTAGAAAAATCTTTTCCAACAACAAGAAAAATTGCCTTCCTTCCAAAATTTGGAAATTTCTAATTTTTAGTGGCGAATTTAAAGAAAATTCTAATTTTTTTAGAAAATTTCAGGATTTCTTTCATTCCTCCTCAAATATTTTGTAAAGTCTTCTTTTATCCAATACGAAACTAGAAATACCTTTTACAACGGCGAGAAAAATTTGATTTCTTTAAAAATTTGGAAATTTCTAATTTTTAGTGGCGAATTTAAAGATTCCTCTTTATATATTTTGTTTAGTCTTTTTCTATACAATACGAAAGTAGAATAACCTTTTACAACGGCGAAAAAAATTGCCTTCCTTCAAAAATTTGGAAATGTCTACTTTTTTGTAGCGAATTTCATGAAAATTCAAAAGTTTTTTCCAAAATCGCAGGATTTCTTTCATTCCTCTTAAAGTATTTTGTAAAGTCTTCTTGTATCCAATACGAGACTAGAAAAACCTTTCACAACGGCAAGAAAAATATCCTTCCTTTTAAAATTTGGAATTTTCTTATTTTCAGTGGAGAATTTAAAGAAAATTCAAAATTTTCTTGGAAAAGCGCAGGATTTCTTTCATTCCTCTTCAAATATTTCGTAAACTCTTCTTCTATCCAATACAAAACTAGGAAAACCTTTTACAACGTCAATACTTTACAAAATATTTGAAGAGTAATGAATGAAATCCTGAGATTTTCGAAAAAACTTTTGAATTTTCATGAAATTCGGTTCAAGAAAATAGAAAATTTCAAATTTTTGAAGGAAGGAATTTTTTCTCGCCGTTGGAAAAGGTTTTTCTAGTTTCGTATTGGATACAAAAAGACTTTACGAAATATTTAAAGTCGAATCAAAAAAATCCTGCGATTTTCGATAAATGTTTTGAATTTTTATGAAATTCGCCACCGAAAATTAGAAAATTCCAAAATTATGAGAACACGAAATTTTTTGTGGCATTGCAATTCGAATTTTTTTTGATCCGGGAGCTTAATTTAATAGATTTTTATTCAACTTGGATAAAAAAATTTAATTTTGCTGAAAAAGAATCTAACATCAAATTTTAAAATTTCATAATGGCGGATCCAATAATTTATTAATTTATTTTCTTCGAAAATATTATTGAAGTTCTGTTTTCATTTGCTCCAAGTTTTCGAATTCGCGGGGTAAATGTAAACACTTAATTATTTATTTTTAAATTTGACGAAAATATAAAATCAAAATCTACTTTTGTTAAGGTATTAATAAGGAAAAATGAAACATTTTAGTTTGATCATTTAATTTAATTTTTATGCAAATGTGAGACAAAATATTGAAACAGTGAAATTTTGTCTATTAACTGTGTAATTGTTTTAACCGGAAACTAAACGTGAATTTTACATTGTGAAATTCGACTGACAATAATATGTTATTAGATGTGTTAAAGAATTTCTTTAAAAATTTTGTTAACAAATTGAATTTTCAAACAATTTTAATTTAATAATTGGATTTTGTAAAGAGTCACATTCTAATGTAGGGTCCTTTGGGGTAAATGTAAATAAACGGAATATCTACGTTTTACCAAAAGCATTAGTTTTTTTTAAACGTAAAATGGACGGATTTTTTTGCATGAACTTGTTAGTTTACTTACCTAGAAAAATTTTATGAAGTACAAAAAAATATTGATGCACCTGAATCGTTTAAAACTCACTGTTTACATTTACCCACGAGGTTTTGAAATTTTCTTAAAATTCGGTGTTCATATAAACACCACTGTAGTGAAACGAGGTATGACAAACAAGTTATTTCAAGCAGGGTTTAAAGGGATGGAAAAACTGAAAAAAAGTTCTTTGTAGATGTATAGAAAAATCAACCAGTTGACTGATAATGTATCATATAAATAAACAATCAACCATTATAAAATTAGTAATGTTACACTTGAATAACTTGACCAAATTTTAATAGTTTTTCATTCAATTTGGTAACGAAAGTTTTTAATGTTGCTGAATAAGAATGTAAAATCAAATTTTTAAATTTCAAAATGGTAGATTTAATAATTTATTAATTTTTTTGTAATGTTATTGAAGTTCTGTTTACATTTGCTCCGAGTTTTCGAATTCTCGGGGTAATTGTAAACACTTAATTATTTATTAACTAAATTGACGAAAATCTAAAATCAAAGTCTACTTTTGTTAAGGCTTTAATAAGGAAGAATGAAAAATTTTTGTTTGGTTTTTTAATTTATTTTTATGCAAATGCGAGACTAAATACTGAAACAGTAAAATTTTGATTTTCAATCTTTTTTGTATTAAAAGATAATTTACACTATGGCATTGCTAATTATTAAAATAAAATATTTGCAATACTCAGAACATTTTGTAGGTGAGCTGAGGTAAAAATATTGACGCCGAACTTATTTTTAAATTTGTAATTTTAGCAGAAACGTCTGCTGTCTACACTTATCCCTTATTTACATTTGCCTCAAATGACCCTAATTAAATTTCTGACAAGTATTTTTTTCAAATTATTTAAAAAAAATTTTTTATTCTTTAAATAAACAATAAAATTGTTCTTTTCTTTTTAGTAATATTTTGAATGACGCCAAGACGTCAAGATCTTCAACGTCATTTGTTCTCAATGAAGAAAAAAAAGGAATCCTTCTTGTTACTATTGACGGCAAATTTATATTACGATACTTTTGAGGAATACTGCTTTCGGCAATTAATATTCGCACACAACTTAAGGAAAATCATCAAAAGGAAAATTAACCGCTGCCCACAATTTCTTCAAGAAAGCTCACGTCAACGTCAATTGAAAGCAGTGTCGGTACAATTTACAGACAATCGCCGAGAAACAAGAATTCAGTGAGTAGTGAGCAATTTTTCTCATAAACTATGTAATAACTGCGAATTCTAAAATAATCAATTTCTTTTTTCTTTCATTGAATTTTCCACAAGGTGTCTATTAACCGGGAAATTTATTTAACCGGAAACTAAACGGGAATTTTACATTGTGAAATTCGACAGATAATAACATGTTATTAGATTTGTTAAAGAATTTCTTTAAAAATTTTTTAACAAATAGAATTTTCAAATAATGTTTATTTAATAATTGCATTTTGTAAAGAGTCTAATTCTAATGTATTCTTGTTTATTAGTGCGAACATTATTTAATTTTAAATCTTATTAGTTAACTTTACAAAAACATACACATTTTCCATTTTTTAATGAAATTAAATTTTCGAAACTTTTTTTTTAAATTCCTAAAAATAAGATTGTTGAAATTTTTAAATTTAAAGATTTATTTCTTTTTGAAATCAAATTTTATTCTAGTCTAGATGAGTTAAGAAAATCGTGAAAAAAATATTAAAATTTTTCCAAATTTTCAGAAATTTTTATATATTTTCGAAAGAAAATTTTTCCAAAAATTTTTATTAATATAGATTTTTCTTAATAATTAATGCAATTTGCTTTCTAAATTTATTTCCTTATAAAAATTAAAAATTTTCTATAAAAATATTAAGAAACTGAAATATGTAATGTTTTTTTCCAAAATTGTAAATTCAAAAATGTTGAAAATATTTTGTGACCGAATTTATTTCATGAACATTAAATTTCTCAAAAAAAATTATCTTATGAAAGTAAATTATTTTTTTTATATAGTTAGAAACATCAGTTTACCCGCCCCTGAAAAAATGGTTAAATAATGTGATTTTCTTTTGTTATGAAAATTTTAGTTGACATTTTTTGGTTAAGTTATAAAAGGTTGCAATGGAGCATTGGGCGTTAATAAAATACATTAATAAGTGTTCGTTTCATGGAATTAATTATACGTATGTAGTGAATACGAAAACTATCGAAATAGCGGGAATTAATTTTCATCCTTGTAAAACGTATTTGACTAAATGTCGAAAAGGGGAAACATTATGCCCTGCTATAATTGGCAAAATTGTTCAAGCTGCTATTAAGTAATTATGTGTGAATGTAATAATAATAGTTTAAATAACAATTCAAGTTCTATTTGAAATTTCTATAAAAACATTTAGGCTTCACACTCCTCTACTAATACCTACCCGCGTTGAAATAGATAATTATTCTCAACAATTTTTATAAAATTCTTAAGAAAGACAAATCTAAAAATGTTCATAACATTTTTGAATTAATATAATTATTTTAAAAACATGCTATTCTTCTTAAAAAATGAATTATTATCATGAATAAGAAAATTGTAACAATAAAATAAGAAAAATTTTTAATAAAATTCTTTGAAACAATTTAATTAATTAAAAAAAATTAGTAATACTCTTCTCAAAAATTGAATTCCTACCATGAATACTAAAATTACACAAGAATTCAATTATTTGAAATAAAATTTTCAAGGAAAATTCTTTGAAAGATATTAATTATTTTATAATTATTTATTATTTTGTTTGTTGTATTTTATATTAAAGTACAAATTGAATAATAAAAATTAATTTTAACAAAATTATTATTTCACAGATCATTCACAGGCATCGTGGATATTAAGAAGAAGAAGGGTGTCGTTTCCTCCTCTAGAAAATTTAAACTCATCTCATCCATCAAGCTCTGAGGAAGAGAGTGATTTTGAATACGTAAGTCTTAATTAATAATAATAAATACTTAATATAAATAATAATAATATTAATAATAAATAAGTCAAATTAATGAAAACGAAAACATTCGGACAAAGTACCAAATTTTATTTACTCCAACGTTTCGAAATCAAATCGATTTCCTCTTCAGGGAGTCTATTAAAAAAATATGTACAAAATTATAAAATAATAAAAACTATTTTAACAATAAATATTAAAAAATGTACATATTCTAAAAATTATCTAACCAAAAAAAAATAATAATTAAATAAACGAAGACTTAAAATTTAAACCCTGACGATGGAGTAGAGTCTGGAGACAGAAAATTATAAAAATTGAATTAGAAAAAAATAAAAATAGAAATAAATACAAATTGGAAAAATTAGGAATAAAATAAATAAATAATAAATAAACTTAAAAAAGAAACAATAATCAATAAATAAATCTTTGAAAAATCAATAAAAATTTTTGTATACAGAATAAGTAAAAAGAAATAAAAAATAAAAATTAACATACCATAAATAAATAAATAATCCGTCTAAGAAACACATAAATAATAATAAATAAATGAATAAATAATAAATCACAATACAAAAATAAAAATCACAAAATAATAAAATAAAATGTATTGCAAACTGTAAAGTCAATTTTAAAATGTTTATTGTAAAGTGTCGTTAGAGTTTGGAGCTCAGTTTTAAATTTGACTTTGCAGTTTGCAATACATTTTATTTTGTTATTTATTATTTACTTATTATTATTTATGTGTTTCTTAGACGGATTATTTATTTATTTATGGTATGTTAATTTTTATTTCATTTTACTTATTCTGTATATAAAAATTTTTATTGATTTTTCAAAGATTTACTTATTGATTATTGTTTCTTTTTTAAGTTTATTTATTATTTATTTATTTTATTCCTAATTTTTCCAATTTGTATTTATTTCTATTTTTTTCTAATTCAATTTTTATAATTTTCTGTCTCCAGACTCTACTCCATCGTCAAGGTTTAAATTTTAAGTCTTTGTTTATTTAATTATTTTTTTTTTTGGTAAGATAATTTTGTGAATATGTACTTTATTTTTTATTTATAGTTAAAATAGTTTTCATTTTTTTATAATTTTGTATATATTTTTTGAATAGACTCCCTGAAGAGGAAATCGATTTGATTTCGAAACGTTGGAGTTTTCATTAATTTGACTTTTTTATGAAGTATCTCGGACGTTAAAGACTTTTCAATTTAATTAATAATAATAATAATGTTATTAATAAATTTTCAGAGAGCAATGCAAAATGAAAAAAAAGAAGGCTGGAAAAATTGAAGAGTGATTTTGGTCAATCAAAGCCGAAAAGAAAATACAAAAAATTTGTGGATGACGATTATATTGCTGAAGATATATAAATAATTAACTTTTTAAAATTATTTACAAAAAAATAGAAAATTCCATGGATATTCAATTAAATAAATAAAATTAAATAAATTATTAAATTTTGTTTTTAAATTTCACTTAAAAATTTAATTAAATTAAATTATTGGTAATTTGTTTATTTTATTAAATTTGTTAAATTAAACAAACTTTTGTTAAATGAAACAGAAAAAAAATTTTTTTAAATATTCTGTAAATAAATAAAAATTGTCACTTCGTTTTATATAGGAAAACATTAAGTTTCAGGTTTAAACGATGTAAACTATCGAAAGTAAGAGTTGTTATGATATTGCATCGGGAGCGTTAATCATAGGAGATTTTCTATGTGTCCACCTTCGGCTGCAATGAGGAGTCTGCACCTTTCTTGTAAATGCTCAATACTTCTCTGGATCATTTCGGGTGGTATTTCTTGTACTGCATTTAATATTCTATCTCGCAGCTCATTAATATTTGGCACAGTATGCCTGTAAATTTTAGACATTATTTCTCCCCACAAGAAATAATCACATGGATTTAGGTCTGGTGATCTTGCAGGCCACTTGATTGCGCCACCGCGTCCGATATATCTATTTCGGAAGTGCGCTTGCAACCAGACACGATTAATAAGCGCAGTGTGGTACGGCGCGTTATCGTGCTGTAACCAAATTTGACGAATTTGTTCTGGGGTATATCCTAGATCAATTAATCGACGTCGAATCGTTCTTAAAAGATGATTATATTTAAGTGCAGTCATGTTCCCGTGGATTACAATCGGTCCAATCTATAAGTAAAATAAAATAATGAAATTATCTTTATAAATTATAAATAAAAAAATTTATCGACTTACATTAAAAAGTTGTATTAAAATATTTTTTGAAAAAAGTAATTCTACCAATTATTTTGTTTTCATTTTTTAAAAATGAATTATTTTTTATATTTGTCATTACTTTTTAAGATTCAATTTACCTCTGAACAAATTAAATGAAAATTATTAAAAATTACCTACTTTCGAATTTTTGAGAATTTATTTATAACTATTAAAATTATTATAAAATTTGATGGTTGTTTTAATATATATTTTTTAATATCATTATTTTTAAGACATTTTACTAAATTTAAATTATTTTTTAAAAAAATTTAACAAATTTCAATGTTGTAGACATTTTTTAATTAAATGTAATTTTGAAACTACTGTCTGCCAAAAATGATTTAGAAATATTTTTTAAAAAGTTAATTTTCACAAGTAAATTTATATGAAATTACAAGCGAAATTTTTGCGGACTTTATGGAACATTTTTTCGTACGAATATTCGTACAAATAATACCAGAAAAATTTTTTATAAAAATTTTCGTTCAAATTTACGTATGAAATTCAAGTGAATTAATTTTTGAAAATTTTAAACGGAAATTCGTATGTAATTCCGCACGTAATGTCAGCTACTTTCGTACGAATTTCGTCCAGAAATTGAAACGAAAATTTTAAGCTAACATTTTCGAACGCAATTCCATACGAACTTTCGAGCATAAATGTTTAAAAATTTTCCAAAATTAATTATCTCGAATTTCGCATGGACATTTGACGAAAACTTTTTTCAATAATTTTTAGCTAACATTTCGTGCGGAATTTGTACGAATTTCGTTCGAAATTTAAAAGAAAATATTTGAAAAAAATTTTTAGCTAACATTTTATGTTTTTAATTTAAAAATTTGTCTTTCTTACCAACTTATTATCGATCATGCCCATCCATACATTCAATTTAAATTTGTTCTGAAAACCTCTTTGCGATACCAAATGTGGATTTTCTTGGGCATAATGATGGAAGTTCCTCGTGTTCCAAATTCCCTCATTTCCAAATGTGCTCTCATCCGTAAATAATACTTTGTTTAAAAAATTTGGATTTTGCCTGATTTGTCCCAGTATCGATCGGCCAAACAACAAGCGATTTGCAGGATCATTTGGTTTTAGTTCTTGAACGCGTGTCGGATGATATCCGTGCCATTTTTCGGATTTTAAAATTCGTTGTACTGTTGAATATGACAAGTCCAATGACTCCGAAACGCCTCTAATTCCAATCTCTGGATTATTTTCAACAAACTCTGCAACTCTCTCTTCATTTTGAGGTGTCCTTTCAGTTCGTGGTCGTCCAGATTGTCTCTTTTTTACAACATTTACATTTCCTGTAGTTCTGAATCTCATGACTGCTGCAGAAATTACTTTGTCTGACGGTAAATTTTCATTTAAAGGGTGACTTTCGGCATATCTCCTACTGGCCGCTGATGCGTTGTTTCCACTCGTGAAGTACAACTCCACCATTTCCACATACTCCGCGGTTGTATACACCACCATTTTAAAAATGGTTGAGTATTAAAAAACTACAATTAATGAATAATTAATGAAAATAATTGAAATATTACCAAGAAATTTTTCTACCTCTTAAAAGAATTGAATTTCTTCGAGAAATTTTATTAAAATTGATTGAATTCTTGCGAAGATTTTTATTAATTTTAATAATAATTAAATTTTTATTTAGAATCTTTTTGAAACAATGTTGAAAATAAAGCAATTGGATTTTTTCCAGTAATTTTATTGAAAATAATTTAACTTCTACGAAATTTTCTTTACTTATAAAAATAATAGAACTTTTATAAAGAATTTTTAAAACAATTGAATTGCTACGAAGAATCTTATTACTTTTGAAACTGATTCAATTCTTGTTATGATGAATATTGTTATTTATGAAATCCAAGTGAAAATGATTCGTACAAATTTCGTACGATTTTCGATCAAAAATATAATCAGATTTGTACAGATTTTCTATCCAATTAACTATATTAATCTCTGTGGGTTTTCATTCATTCTGTTCGCAGTATGAAGTTAGTTTTTGTATAAGCTTTTGTTTTTTTTTCTTTTTCAAAACACTTTGGTTTTTCGATTTATCAATATCAATTTTTATTGTTTATTTAGAGAAAAGGTTAATATATATTGCTTTTATGAAATAAGGTAAGAAATTTTCATAATGTTGATTTATAAATTTTATAATTATTTTTTTTTATATTTTAAAAATTATTAGTTTCTTTTGAAATAAAAAGTTATGAAATTTTCGTTTTTAATTACAATTTTTAACAATAATGTTTTTTCTATTTTAAATTAATAACAAAAAATGTGTAGGAAGAATTTGTGTATTTAATAATTACAATTTTTCTTTTTTTATGTATATAAAAAATATTTTATATTTTACTAGCTAAAAAAATGCTTGTGTACTTTCTCATATAATAATCATGTCTATTCACAATTCACATTTTTTATTAAAGAACAAAATATTTAATTTCATTTAAAGAATTCTTTTAATAAGATTTAATTTTTTAACTTTCTAAAAACCAATTTTAAGTTTAATCTAGAAATTAATGAAAAAAATTGCATAATTTACTTTTCTGAATTTAAAAACGAAGAAAAAATAAAGTAATTTAAACTATTTATATTTCTCCATCAACATTTTTTTTAAACATCCATTTTGTAATTAATTTTGAAAATCATATTGTTTTTGCAAAATTTGTAGTATTCTTTTGCATAATTTCTATTTAATATCAAAATTTTTATAACAAAATCAAAATATTATATTTTTAATCAGTATTGATAATATAAGATCATAATCATAATAAGAATTAATTATTCAGTATTTTTTAATAATAAATTAACTTTAGAAATAGAATTTTAAAAGTTACGTATTTTTATGAAACTGAAACTTGCATCCAGTTACCAGTCCTACTTAATTTTTGAAAATTCGATATTGGATTTAAAACAAAAAATATTTAACATTTAAATTTAATTTCTAAAATTAAGCAAGTGCTGGTAGCAAATCAAAATCATTAAAATTTCTTTCATTCTTTTCTATTAAACAATATAAAGTGTTGTCAAAAACATTTTGTCGGACAAATCGAATTTGTATAATTTCTTTTATTTATTTCTAACAAAATGATTATTGATTAATTTATAATGAATGAGAATATAAATTGTAATTTTAATTCGTAATCATAATTGTTATAGTGGCTGTTTGATTTTTTGTTTCTTAACTTTTTTGTAATTTTTCTTTTCAAATATTTAAAATTTTTTAATTAATTTATTGAAAATCATCGAATTATTGCAAAAAATTTTATCAAAAAATTTAATAATAATAGAATTCCTTCACAAAATTCCACTATTTAGGAAAATAACTTAAATCTCGCGGAGAATTTTGTTTAAATGTTTAAAAATTCTAATTAAATTCTTTTAGCAGAATTTCTTTGATTTTTTTTGTCAAATAATGGAGTTCCTTTAATAATGTTAATTAAACATTTTAAAAATAATTAAAATTTTATGGAGAATAATTTTTTTAAAATTGTATTAAAAATAATTGAGTTCTTGCGAATAATTTTACTACTTAAAATAATTAAATTATTTTTATTTAGAAAGATTTGTTAAAATTTTAGGAAATATTGAAATTCTTTCGTGAAATTTCAATAAAATTTTTGACAATATGAACAGTAATAAATAATTTTGTACATAAAAAGTTATTTCTTTAAGATTTTGATTATGAAATTATTTAAAAAATTTATGTTTGTTAATAAAAAATTTTGTAATTTGTATAACAGTATCAAATACTGATCGTAGTACGGAACGTAGTAACGTTCCGCGCTAGCGCGCGTATCATTTGCTAGTTCGTATAAGAAAACTAGTAAAATTCGTGTGGTGCTTTGAAACGTTTTTTTAAGTATGGATATTATAAAAAAAAATCCCTCGGAATTTGTTGAGGAAATTCGCAAGGAAATTTTTTTGATGATTTCCTCAAATATATTAAGCCAGATTTCCATACAAAATTCCTACGAATTTCAAGCGAATTGCGAACGGACAAATTAAATTTTTTTACAAAATTCAGCACGAAAGTTTGCCTGGATTTCCGGACGAATGCTCCATTTCTTCAAAAATATTCGGCCAGATTTTCTTACGATAATCGAACGACTTGCGGACGGAATAATTTCAAATTTATTTAGAAAATTCTGCACGAAAGTTTGTATTGGTTTTCGAAGAAATGGTTTAGAACGAATGGTCGAGTACAAATTTTTTCAAAAATATTCGTTCAGATTTACCTACGATATTCGAACGAATAGCGGACGGAATAATTTCAATATTTTTATATAATTGTGCACGAAAATTCGTATACGATGTCGAACGAATGGTCAGCTAAAAATTCTTTTTTAAAATATTCGTCCAGTTTTTCTTACGATACTCTAACAAATTGCGAACGGAATAATGTCAATTTTTTTATAAAATTCTGCACGAAAATTCGTATGAGTTTTAGAATTAGTGGTCAGGTAAAAATTTCTTCAAAAATAATCGGTTAGATTTTCTGATGAAATTCGAACGACTTGCGGACGAATTAATAAAAAAAATTTTATCAGAAGATTCTGCAGAAAAATTCGTAGGGATTTTCGAACCAATAAACAGCTAAAAATTTTTTCAAAAATAATCGGTTCGATTTTTTGATGAAATTCGAACGACTGGCGGACGGATTAATAACAAATTTTTTTTAGTAAATTGTGCACGAAAATTCGTATACATTGTCGTATGAATTTTCAGCTGAATATTTATTCAAAAATATTTATCCAGATTTTCTTTCGAAATCCATACAAACTTTCGTGCAGAATTTTCTAAAAAAAATTTTAATTAATCCGTAATCAATTCGCTCGATTCTAGTAGGAATTTCGTATGAAAATCTGGCTGAATATTTTTGAAGATATCGTCAAAAGTATTTCCTTGTGAATTTCCATACGAAATTCCTAGCAAATTTTTTTTTAATGTCAATACTTAAAATTCGGTTATTACTCGTAAACACCACACGAACGAAATTCGTAAGAAATTTATACGTAACTCGTACGAACCATTTTTACCTGGGTTAAGTAATTAAATTCTGCACAGAATTTTGTTAAAAAGTCTAAAAAAAATTGAATTTTGCGAATTAGCGAATTTAAAGTAGTGTTAATTCTAAAAAAGCTGAATTAGTTGGTTTTAGTGGCTGTTCCTAAAAAAAGCTGAAATAGTTGGTTTTAGTGGCTGTTTCTTAAAAAAAATCTGAAATAGTTGGTTTTAGTGGTTTTTATCTAAAAAAATACCCAAATAGTAGCATAATGTAAAAAAAGTAGTAATTACTTGTAGGTTTCATTGGATTATTTCGCAGCCTGCAAAATTTTCGAAAATTTGAGGTTATGTAAAAGTAAACAAACACCCCAGTCTGACTCAAGTGAAAAGCAGTCAGTTTAGTGGTTGCGTTTCTATGTGCTGAAAGTGGTTGCAAGATGACACAGTGCGCACCACGCTATGTGTTTATACCTGTAAAAAATGGTTGGTGAATTTTACGTTGACTGCCGATGTAATATTCAAATAAAAAGTAATTTCACCTCGACAGAGGGCGCAAATTTACTCTGCAAATTTGAATTAGTGCGGATTCGTTTACCAATTTGTATTAGTAACATTTTTTACTAATTTTTAGTAGTTTGTTACTAATTACTAATAGAAAATTCAATTAGTAGAACGTACTTTTTACTATTTAAAATAAGTAAATTTCATCGGACATTTTTTACAATGTACTCTCTAAATCTGAATCAGCGATAAGTATGCCACTATTTCAATTAGCGTATATGCACTGTGAATTAGTGAAATTTCACTGAATAATTAGTGAAATTTCACTGATTAATTAGCGCATATACGCTGATTGAAATTAGTGGCATACTTATCGCTGAGAATCAGTGAATTTTCGCTGATTCAGATTTAGAGAGTATTTAAGTGTAGGGAAGAGTGGGGCAAACTGGACCGGTGGGTAAACCGGACCCCCCTCAATATTTCCGAAATGGCGAAATTGGCAAAAGTGCTATGCATTTAGAAATTTGAAACAACCATTTTAGTATACCTTATTTTTTCAATTTGACATTTTTTATTTTTGTTTGTGCAACGCTGGGAGCCAAATTTTTTTTGTTTTTCCTACACTTTTCCGATTTTTTTCTTAAGGGAATTCTGAGGAAATCGTTTAATATTTTCAAATATTAGGTCTTGGGTTTCGAAGGTACACACTTCAGGAATATTTACCACCAAAAACTTTGATGAATTTGCAAAGCGTTTCTTTTTGACAAACATTTATTCTCAAAATGAGCCAGTGGGGCAAACCGGCCATAGGATACTTCCATTGAATTAAAGTTTCATAAAAATTATTTTTAAATAAAATGTTTCTTTCATTAAAATATTTATTTACAATGAAAAATAATTGTCTTCTAATGAGAATTGGACCCTTTAATATTGTTTCTCTGATAATGACAAACATTTTTATTTATTTATTAAAAAAATCTTTATTTAATTAAAATTCAATCCCAAATTATTATTTTCATTACTACAATAATTGTTTACATGATTCTATACGTTTTTTATTATTGTAGATTATGTAAATGCAATATTATAAATAAAAAACCAAACGGTCCGGTTTACCCCAGGGGGTGGGGCAAACCGGACCGTTTGCAAAATTTTTTAAAGTTAACACAGCAACTAAACAATAATAGATGAAGTATAGGTGTCTGTGTGGAAAAGTTGCGCAATTAAATGATCTTTCAAACAAGCCCTTGAAAAATGAAATCGGTTGATTCGTTTAGTCACAAGAGTCAAAAAACCGTTAGGGGGTCCAGTTTGCCCCACTCTCCTCTATTCATATTTAATTAAAAAACTCGTAAAAATCAGACAATTAATTTAAAAAAAGAATAATTAAATGTACACTAAGGAAAATAATTTCAATTTCATTGTCCTTGGAATTCTCAACGTTTCAGAAAACAAAATTCTTTTTATTCTTTTTTAAGAAAATATTTCACGGGTTATAAAAATGATAAATTATGAAAATCTTTTTAAAAAATAATGTTTTTAAACGTTTTTAAATATTATATTTAAGTAATAAAGAGAACTTGTGCAACTTGGTGCGGATGTACATGGAAAATAACAAGTATAACAATTGTAAGGAAAGAATGAATTTTTTACTTTGAATGGTTGCCCACGTGGAAATGAAAGTTTGGGCGAAATCCAGCAAAATATGGGAAAGTTCGGCAAAATTCGGCAAAGTGTGGCTAATGAGCGTTTCCCACACGGGTATATTCGCATATTAAAGATGCACTGTGAAGGACACTAAACTCAACGTCCCCAGTACTGTTTAACAATCAGGTAAATTATCTGAAAGAACAGACGAAACTTTCAGACACATGCAACAGACAGATCATCATCATGCACCATCTCCATTAACACGCATAGAACCACCTATAAATATGGTTTTTGCTTTTGTGTTAGACATTATGCATTTAAAGAAACAATTAACTTTTTTATCTACATTACTTTTCGAAACAGATGTTAAGAAATTATTTCAAAGGATTAAATTTCTTTTTCAACTGTCAAATAGCTTCTCAAAGATGTACAAATAATTTAACGTTTTTTATTAATTGTTTTTAAAGAAATATACTATGGTATCATGATCATACATAATAAATATTTTATTTCTCACATGAATTTGCATAATGTATTAAATATTTATATATAAATATGGGCGATTCTCCAAAAAACCTCATTTTGCATGTAGTCAAGATTTTCTAAATATTTATAATTATTTGGAAAAATACCAAGTCATATTTCCCTATTTTATCACTTTTTCTAAATGTTCTGCAAGAAAAAGTTGTGAAATTTTATTGTTTAATACATTTTTAAAATATTTTACCACCTCAAAATTGATTTTCTAACCTGTCATCTAAGTGTTTTTTATTTTTTTAATACGTAAAACAATTATTTAAATCATGAAAATAGGTACTTCATCAATTTTTTCTAAAAGTTATGACATTTAAGAATAATTTTCTGAAATATGAATAAAATATGTCATTTTTTTAAATATAGAAAATGAAATTTGTCATGTAGTACCGCGTCATTCCTCTCACTCGTTGAATATTATCCAATATTTTTGCTGTGGGTAGTAGTATAGCAAAGCCGATACGACTCCAGGTTCTGATCTCAGCTAAGTACCTACAGTCGGTAATGCAGATTTCTACATTACCAACAGTCGGTGGTGCAGGTATCTATCAATAATTCAAACCCGGTTGGTAATGTAGGAGTCTTTTTTACCGACGGAGCTGTTGGCGGGAGATTTGAATTTTATTAAATAATTTAAAATTGCTTAGACGCCATCTTGTTTTTATTTTACCATCAGACCTTAAGTACCAATTGGTAGAAAATATTATTACTGAGATTAAATTCTCTTGGTCTTTCAAATTTTTAGCTAAGCATTTGACATCCTCTTGCAAAGTTTATCAAAAACGTAATATATTGCGCAAACTATATTTCAATTATTAAATCATTTTTTATTATTTCTTGTAAAAATTAGTCATTAAATTATTTATAACAAAATTATGAAATACAATGTATTTCTGAATATTTTACTATGATAAGTTTAATTTATTTCTTTCTTTTTTAATTAATTATTAATAATTAAGGTAAGTATGAGTAATTATTATTTTTATGCAGATAAATAACGTTCTTATTTATCTTCTGAAGTCCTGATGTGTATATAATTATTACTGTAAAGTGTGTGGTAATTATGTATTAACAAAGGTAAGTTTAATTATAATAAAAACTATTAACAATTAAAAAAGTAATTGTAAGATTATTAAATAATATTATAAATTACTCAATATTTAGTAATATAAATTATAAATAAATAAATGTACCACAATACTTACATAATAATTATGTTCTATGATTTCTAAATATATTTTAATATTTTTGACAATTTCAATTTTGAATTTGAATGGTTTTCGCGCGCTTTATGAATATAAAGTCTTGTTTTCAGTAAAGAAAAAATAAGTTTTGTTATTCCCATTATTTTATCATAATTTTAAATTGTCCCTCTTTTTTTATTATTTATTAACTAATTTTTATAACTAAATGTTAATAATCAAGTTATATAGTATTGTATTGAAAGTGTAGTGGTCATAGTCAAAAACTACTAAGTCTAGCAGACAACTTTGCATAGTGTACAACAGCAAGCAAAGACAAGATGGTATGTACTTATTATTATTAATTTTTAAGTTAAATTTAAAAATGAAATTGGTAATGTAGTTAAAAATAACGTTGCAATATACTACAGTTATGTATAATAAAATCAATAATATTACTTTACTTCAATAAAATTAAAGATTATTTCCAATTTTTTGTAGGAATCCAACAACAATTTTTGCATGACATTTTTGACTGAAACTGAGATGAACGTGGTAAAAAGAAAGGTAATGTTTTAAATTAATTTTTTAATTAAAAATAACTTAATAAATAACTTAAATTAACGTAACCTTACATTTTAAATGATAAAAAACATATTGACAGATTTTTCTAACCTCAAAATAATATCAACAAGTATTATTATTGAACTTTTTATTTTTCTATACTCACTGATATGTTATATATTTCTTTGTTTTTTTTTGCATATAATAATATAACTTTTTTATTCAAGAATCTTATTTTTAAATATTTTTTCTGTTAAGGGTGTAAAAAAGTATTACATCGAAAAATATATGACGGTGAAGGAATCAAGCCACTTAAAGCCAGTGGAAAAAGCTGCTGAGATGGTGAGAATATTGTAAATTTGTTGGTTAAATTAAAATTCAAAATATAGTTAAAACTGTTTAAACTTTACAAACACTAATTTAGTAAGAAGTTAAAGTACACAATGTTGATCAACGAAAAACAGTTTACTTTATATTTTTGAATATTAATTCAAAAGAAATATACAACAATTATTGTTATATCAAAAAAGAAAAATATATCTTTTTAATACATTTTTTGTGACAATATTGTTTCGTTGTCTTTGAATAATATACTTTATAAAAAATGTTTTGTTGATCAACGTGGAGTTCATCTTTGTGTGGTTAGTATAACCTATATTTATTTTCAACAATTGACAGTTTTTATTACTTTTTAAATTATAAATATCATTATAATGTTATATTGATGTTAAAAATTATTCTTTTATTTATTTAGGAAGTCAATCAACGCCCTGGAAACTCATTGGACAGAATTAAACAAAAGGTATTCTTTTCTGAATTTCTAAAAATGTTTTTGATGTTTTAAATTCTTTTCATTAATTTAAATTCAATAAAGATTTAAATAAAATAATACAATAAAATTGATTACGGTTTGATTGAGGAAAAATTTGACAAACAATCGGAACAAAATAAGTTCAATGTCATAATTTCATATTTAAAAGAAAATTTTACATTAAAATTTAAATACCTTTCTGTAGAAGCGATGGAATATAATTTTCTACATTTTAAATAATTTAAAGTTATATTTGAATACAAATTATATTTTTTTGTCAATACTAAATTATTCAAGTTACATAACCTAAAATTTAACAAATGTTTCTTATTGATAGAAAATTGTAATTCTTATTTAAATGCAACTTTCAATCGTTCTAAATGTTCAAAATTAAATTCTTAGCCTTTCCATCAAATTGATTTTAAAATTCTATTTGTCTTCTTCCTTTTAAATTATAAAATTATAACATTGGACTAACTTCTGTTTTAACTGTACATCAGATTCTTCCTTAAATTTTTTATTTTAATAATTTGTAATTTAAAATTATTTTACTAGGTATTCTAAAAAAATGGATATTTTTTACAGATGTATGAGAAGAATCCGAAGGCGTTCAAGAATATTGAAGGATTAGAGTATAATCCTGAATTTTCCGGATTATTGGAAACAGAGTCAGACAGACAGTTTTTATCAAAGACGAGAAAGGAAAATCTTTTCTCACAGTACTGTGAAAAAAGGAAAATCGTTTTTTTTGTTGTTCAAAAAATACTTTTTCGTTTCATATTTTTATATTATTTTGCATGTAAAAATTTTTTTCAATCGTTTTTTTTTATTAAAAAAATACTTTTTCGTTTCATATTTTTATATTATTTTTCATGTAAAAATTTTTTTCAATCGTTTTTTTTAATAAAAAAATACTTTTTCGTTTCATATTTTTATATTATTTTGCATGTAAAAATTTTTTTCAATCGTTTTTTTATATTTAAAAAAATACTTTCTCGTTTCATATTTTTATACTATTTTTCATGTAAAAATTTTTTTCAATCGTTTTTTTATATTTAAAAAAATACTTTTTTGTTTCATATTTTTATACTCATTTTATATTTAAAAATTATTTTGAACCTTTTGTTCATTTCAATTAACGTTAAAAAATGTAAAAAGAAATTGTGATAAGCATTTCTTTGTTTCACTATTTACATTTCTACTGTTAATTTTTTTCAATCGTTTTTTTTATATTTAAAAAAATACTTTTTTGTTTCATATCTTTATACTCATTTTATATTTAAAAATTATTTTGAACCTTTTGTTAGTTTTAATTTACGTTAAAAAATGTAAATAGAAATTGTGATAAGCATTTCTTTGTTTCACTATTTACATTTCTACTGTTAATTTTTTTCAATCGTTTTTTTTATATTTAAAAAAATACTTTTTTGTTTCATATCTTTATACTCATTTTATATTTAAAAATTATTTTGAACCTTTTGTTAATTTCATTTTACGTTAAAAAATGTAAATAGAAATTGTGATAAGCATTTCTTTGTTTCACTATTTACATTTCTACTGTTAATTTGTTTCAATGGTTTTTTTATAAAAAAAAGTTTAATTCATGTAAAAAGAAAAAAATGTAAATAAAAATTATTGTCTAAATACAATTTTATATTATTTCAAATTTCAATTAAGTATTATCAAACCTACCACTAATATTTATCGTTGTTATTGACATAGTGAGGAAATACATAATTTAGTAGCATATTTTAATTTAAAAAAATTCTTTTTTGTTTCATATTTTTATACTCATTTTATATTTAAAAATTATTTTGAACCTTTTGTTAGTTTCAATTTACGTTAAAAAATGTAAATAGAAATTGTGATAAGCATTTCTTTGTTTCACTATTTACATTTCTACTGTTAATTTGTTTCAATGGTTTTTTTATAAAAAAAGTTTAATTTATGTAAAAAGAAAAAAATTTAAATAAAAATTATTGTCTAAATAAAATTTTATATTATTTCAAATTTCAATTAAGCGTTATTAAACCTACCACTAATATTTATCGTTGTTATTGACATAGTGAGGAAATACATAATTTAGTAGCATATTTTAAATTATCTTTAAATTTTAAAAATTATATTTCCATAATTTCAATACTTTTCATAATTATAATTTAAAATATTTTTTTTTAAATTCAAGTATTTTCATAATTTTCATTCATATTTAAAGTTTTTCATATAATTATAGATAATTATTAATTAACGAATGTTTAGTTAATTATAAATCTATTTGCCTTACTAATAAAAATTAATTTTTTGTATATTAATAGTCAGTTTTACATTTTAATTCGTTTATGTTTTTTATTAATTCACTATAGTTATGTATAATGAAATATATTAATATTGCTAAGTTACTAACAAAGATATTATTATAATTATAATTAGTTTGGTTAATTTTTATTATAATTATTTGTTCTAATATAAACTAATTAATTAATTAATTAACAAAGATAAGTTCTAGTAATCTTTATTATTTATTATTTAATATTAATTATGATAATTATTTCCACTAACAATATGAAACAAAAAATTTATCTTATTCAAATTTCGCGCTTTACCGACGGATTGTCAGTATCCTATTAGTGAACCTTAACGGCCGCCTAGCGCGTTCGTAAGAGTGCACGGTGGGGAGAGCGTGAGTGGGGGAACCGCTTGGTGGGGAGAACCCTACAAGGGTAGCTAGCACACGGCAGAGAGCTCATTCAGCTCGCAGCACAGCAGCAGGCGGACGCAATGGAGAACCAGCGGTGCGAGTGCTACTACTGCCTCATGAGGATGGTGTCGCAGTACAATGTAAGTATTAATAATTAATTAAGTAATTATTAATAATTAAATTGTACTAATATAATATATTTTAGTTGCAGCACCCGGGTCAAGAGGTGCCACTTCCAGGTACGCCATCACCGCGGCCCAGGTCTCCAACGCCTCCGCGGTACTTGTGGCACCGGCCAGAGACGCCACCACCCTATGTGGTGTTGGGGACGCCACCACAGTCGCGAGAGGCATCACCGACGCCATCACCGCGACTAAGGTCTCCAACGCCTCCGAGGTACCCGTGGCATCGGCCAGAGACGCCACCTCAGTTCCGAGAGGTAGCGCCGACGCCGCCACCGCAGCCCAGGTCGCCGACACCACCTCCACCAGAGGCTCAGTGAACAGCGTCACCTCGGGCGCCGACACCTCCACATGTTAATGGAGGTCGTCGAGAGCGACGTCGCCGCCGTCCACGCGTCGTTATAAAAATAATAATTAATAATTATAATAATATTAATTAAAAAATAATAATAATTAAATAATAATATAGAAGATATATTTTCTAAAATAAGTGTGTATTTATTAGTATTGTAGGTTAGGGTAAATTATATAATGCATGTGTGTGAATGTTGTAGTAGCGGTAGAATGGATAAAAATTAAGGTAGTGTGGAATCGCACATACGTGAAAACTATGAGTAAGGTAAATGGTATGTTGCGCATGCGTGAAAAGTATGGGTGGGGGTAAATGTTTTCCTGCGCATGCTCAAAGATAGTAGTGGGGTAAATAGTCTTCTGCGCATGTGTAAAGGTAGTAGTAGTGGGGGTTAATGGTCTCCTGCGCATGCGCAAAGGTAGTAGAGGGGATTTTTAGGTATTAGAGTGGGGATTTCAGACTATAAATGAGAGTTTCGAGAGCTAATTTCTCATTGTAATCTGTGAGCTCACGCAGTGTAGACAAAGCTAAGCTAACACCGATTACAGTATTCCAACTTTTACTTGTCATTATTTTTTGAGTTCTCTTAGATTAAGATTTATTTTGTAAGCGTTTTTATTGTATTGTTCTTTTTTTCTACGTTCACTTAGATTAGGATTTAGTTTGTAAGCGTTTTATTGTTCTTTTTTGTGTTCTCTTAGATTGTAATTTAGCTTCTAAATGTATTAGTTTTTTAAGTGCGTTTTGAGTTTTTTTTTAGTATTATTGTTTTGTCTTATTAATTTCTTGTTATTATTACTGTTTTTCGTGTTATAGATTTTTTTGTTATTAAAAATGCCTGGCAAACGAAAGTTTACCGGTAACGTAGGACCAGCGAAGCGTCCTTATTATGGCACCATCCTTGATGAATGTGAGCTCACGATTGTACTCATCAAGGATCCTCTCGAATTGCTGTCGAGTTTGAGCAATGGCGCCAATAAAATCGATTTTGTTTCGCGGTGGGTTGCAGAATGTTCTCGCAACGAACAAGTTCTGACAAGTCTTTTAAAATCCATGTACTTTACGCATGAGAAAAGTCGTTGCCAGAATATTCTGCAATCCATAATGGGATTTCGAGTATTGTTCGAGTCTCAAGCGATAGAGGGCGGTGGTCTACAAGACCCTAACATTAATAACCGCGTGCGATGGGCTGAATGTGAGAGTGCATTTGAATGTCGACTGTACACAAATGTTGTTTTAAACATTGTACACTTAGACATAAGTACGTTTTTGGATGATGCGGCCATTTTATTTAAAGAACATATTCAAGATGCTTTAAAACAAAATGGCCCCATAGTTGTATACGGTGTATTAACAGCCAACTTCAAAAGAGTGCAGAACGAAGAAGAAGTAGTTCAACCAATACCGTTCACTGTAAAATCCAGTAGCATCTTTCCAACGACCGTATTGGAGGACTGGTTTGAATCAAACATGAAGCAGCCAATCATGAGGAAGGTCGAGGAGTTCCATGAGAAGGGGTCAAACTGGAACCTAGTGTCGATAGTGAAATTAGAAATTAATGTAAATAAGTATAATCCAATGCGTGCGAGTTCGTATATCAATCTAGCTACACAAATTAAGCGAAAACAAGCATGTATCAATGTTGAAAACAAAGACAGAGAGTGCTTTAAGTGGGCTGTACTGTCAGCTTTACATAATGACAAATCACATCCTGAACGTGTCTCTAGCTATAAAGAATTCGAAAATGAATTGAATTTTAAGGGTATAGAATTCCCTGTAACATTAAAAAGTATTGCGAAATTTGAATTGTTAAACAATGTATCTGTAAATGTCTACGGCCTTACGAAATGGCATGGTAATTTCTCCGTCCACCCTCTTCATCTGACCGCAGAGAAGAGAGAGAAACATGTAAATCTACTGCATGTAGTAGATTCGTATAATGATGATGAAAGTGTATGCTATGACAATATAAATTGTGACGACGATATTGACTTTATGAATTTCCACTATGTTTGGATTAAAGATTTATCGCGGCTAGTGTCAAAACAACTGTCTAAAAGAGGTCATAGACAGTTTATTTGTGACCGTTGTTTACACTACTTCTCATCTGCGGAAAGATTAAATGCGCACGACGAAAATTGTAAACAAAAAAATGTGTGTCGCATTAAGCTACCGAGAACAGAAAATTGTATAGTTACCTTTAAAAATTATGTAAATAAGGAGAAAGTTCCTTTTGTCATCTATGCCGACTGTGAAAGTTTACTTCTTCCTGCTGAAGAAGATACAGACAATTTAAGTAAAACCGAGATATTCCAGCGTCATAAATTGTTGAGTATCGGTTATTATGTAAAATGTAGCTTCGATGACTCAATGTCTATGTATGTACCGTGTCCAAGGCAGGAATTAGACCCTGCCAAGTGGTTTGCTGACGAGTTAAGGCAATTCGCGGAGAGAATTGATGACGTATTTAAAAACCCTATACCTATGGATGTCTTAACTCCTCAGCAAATTGCTGATTTTAAGAATGCAACAACCGTGTGCCATATTTGTCAGAAGAATATACTAGCGGGTGTTAAAAAAGTTCGCGATCACTGTCATCTTACTGGCAAATACCGAGGTGCTGCGCATGAATCGTGCAACTTAAATTATCAAGAGTGCCAACTCATTCCCATTGTATTTCACAATTTAAGCGGGTATGACGCACACTTTATAATTCATGCTGTATCTACAAGCTTTGAAGGTCGAATTGACCTCCTCCCCTTGAATAAGGAGAAGTATATATCCTTTACTAAACACGTCAAGGGGAGTGAGGTTAAATTCCGCTTCATTGATTCGTTTCGATTCATGGCAGCATCTCTTGAGAAACTAGCGTCATACCTTGACGAATATAAAATTATTGAATCCGTATTTGCCAGTACGGTGACGGATCACGAACAAATAAAATCGTTAACGCGAAAGGGTATATTCCCCTACGAGTACTTTGATTCGCGAAGTAAACTCGATGAAACAGAGTTGCCAACAAAAGAGAGATTTTATAGTACTCTCTATGACGCTTGTGTAACGGATGATGAATATGAGCATGCGCAAAAAGTCTGGTCTAAATTTAATTGTCAAACTCTTTATGATTATGTTCACCTTTATATGAAAACTGATGTGTTATTACTTGCCGATGTCTTTGAGAACTTTCGTGAACTCAAATATACGGGCATAGCATTGCAACTTATAACTGACATAGATATGATGATGTTTATTGAGTCGGGTATCAGAGGTGGCATTAGCCAGTGTTGTAACCGGTATGCTAAAGCGAACAATCCCTATATGGATCAGTTTGATCCATCTCAAGACCCAAAGTACATAATGTATTTCGATGCCAATAATTTGTACGGTTGGGCAATGACACAAGCACTTCCAATTGGTGGTTTTAAGTGGATTGCCAACCCTGACGAGGCGTTTGACTTTAACGTACCCGACGACTCTTCAGTCGGGTACATTTTAGAAGCCGATCTCGAGTATCCCGAGAGCCTGCATGATTCTCATAAGGATATGGCTTTTTGCGCAACTAATGCAAAACCCCCCATTTCCAGGTAGGAGAAATTACTTACAACTCTCCTGCCTAAAGAGAAGTATGTTATACACTATCGTGCATTAAAACAGGCTCTCGGAAACGGTATGAAACTCGTAAAAATCCACCGAGTGCTTGAATTTAACCAATCTCAGTGGTTAAAACCCTATATTGATTATAATACAGCCATGAGAACCACTGCAAAGAATGAATTTGAAAAGAATTTATTCAAATTAATGAATAATGCAGTGTATGGCAAGACCATGGAAAATGTTCGCAAGCATGTTGATATTAAGCTAGTTACACACTGGTACGGCCGATATGGTGCTCAAGCCCTCATCTCTCGACCCAATTTCCACAGTCGAGCGATCTTCGATGAGGACCTTGTGGCCATCGAACTGCGCAAGACTGAGATCCTACTCAATAAACCGATTTATGTGGGTTTAAGTGTGTTGGATATCTCGAAAACGCTAGTCTATGACTTTCACTATAGTTACATGCTCCAGAAATATGGTGGAGCATGTAAACTGTTGTACACGGACACGGACAGTCTAATCTACGAAATAAAATGTAAAGATGTCTACAATGACATGAAAAATGACATCCAAAAGTTCGATACATCAGACTATCCCGCAAGCAACGTGTACGGCATTCCGCAAGCCAACAAAAAGGTACTCGGCCTTATGAAAGACGAGTGTAACGGCAAGATCGTTACCGAATTTGTTGGCTTGCGGAGTAAGATGTACAGCGTACGTGTAGAAAATAAAGATTTTATTAAAAAAGCCAAAGGTATTAAAGCAGGAGTCGTCAAAAAAACAATAAACTTTGACGACTATGTACAATGCCTTAACAATTTTGAAATTCAGACCAGAACACAGTACAATATAAGGTCACGGTTACATAATTTAGAGACTGTCAAACAAGTGAAAGTAGCTTTAAGCCCACAAGACGACAAACGGTATTTGTTACCGGGGAGTACCGACACTCTACCGTGGGGACATTATGCGATCCCCACAATCGATGAATCAATTTTGTAAAATATTATAATAAAAGGTTTGTTAATAAATTAAACAATTGTACATTAATTAAATGTGTTTTTATTTAAAAAATCCTTATACCTATATACATATGATTAAAACTTATATTAAGATAATATAAATGTGCAAATCACTCCTAGTAATTTAACGCAAATGCCAATCAGCCAGCAAAGCAATCAAAGATTAATGTTAACGTAGAACCTCTTTATAAATCAAAATTACTTCCAGCAACAAACATTTACAATGCCAGTGCCAACTGATTTAATATTGATTCATTATTAATTCATAGTTGATTCATTATTGATTCATTATTGATTCATTATTAATTCATAGTTGATTCATTATTGATTCATAGTTGATTCATTATTGATTCATTATTAATTCATAGTTGATTCATTATTGATTCATTATTGATTCATTATTGATTCATAGTTGATTCATAGTTGATTCATTATTGATTCATTATTGATTCATAGTTGATTCATTATTAATTCATAGTTGATTCATTATTGATTCATTATTGATTCATTGTTGATTCATAGTTGATTCATTATTGATTCATTATTAATTCATAGTTGATTCATTATTGATTCATAGTTGATTCATTATTGATTCATTATAAATTCATAGTTGATTCATAGTTGATTCATTATTGATTAAATTTGGCACTGGCATTGTAAATGTTTGTTGCTGGAAGTAATTTTGATTTATAAAGAGGTTCTACGTTAACATTAATCTTTGGTTGGTTTGCTGGTTGATTGACATTTGCGTTAAATTACTAGGAGTGATTTGCGAATAATAGATTATACACTTGTTTTATCTTCCCAAGTATTGTGAGAATTATCAAAGCCAAGCCATTTGACGAGAACTTTGTTTCCACGTGTTTTGAGAATTTTTTCTACAAGATAAATATCTGGATAATTCACTTTAAGAAGTTCCTCTTCATAGAATCCTCCACTGATGGGTTGTCCTTGGTAATCCTTGAGCTTGAAAGTCACTGGTTGAGTTGATACAACTTGATCCACGGTGAATATTTCTGTTGTCTAATTGGGTGTGTATCCTTTCTCGAAAACGTTTTTATATTTGCTTACTCGAACTTTGTCACCAATTTTATATTTTGGTCGTCTTAAAGGTATTTTTCGCAGCTTCAAGAAT
Organism: Leptopilina drosophilae; assembly: GCA_032873175.1. Lineage (NCBI taxonomy): Eukaryota > Metazoa > Arthropoda > Insecta > Hymenoptera > Figitidae > Leptopilina > Leptopilina drosophilae. The sequence continues at coordinate 42,589,444 of CM065483.1, forward strand.
CGTTCTTTTAAAATTTCAACGTCTTCTGAAGTAACATCTTTAGGCTTCATTCCAATTGTTCTATGTTTTGTATTATTGTAGTTGGAAATAAGAGTAGGCAATATATCATACCACTTGTAATTGCCTCGTAAACTAAATTGCATCCACATTTTTCTTTTAAGTGTTCGATTAAACCGTTCAACAATAGAAGCCTTCATATTACTGTATGTTGAATAAAAATTTATATTATGCTTTTTCATTAATGCTTCAAATTCAGAGTTGTAGAATTCTTTTCCTTTATCACTATGCAAGTTTTTTGGAATGCGTTTTTTAACAAATATTGATTGCATTGCATGAGAAACATCTTTTCCACTTTTACTCTTTACTGGAATAGCCCAAGCATATTTTGAAAATATGTCTATAACTGTTAGTAAATACTTGAAACCTTTATTTATTTTTGAGTAAGGTATCATTTCTACTAAATCTGCTTGCCATGTTTCATCAATATCACGCATTTCAACTCGATGACGAGGATAATTTTTCCTAGCCTCAGTATGAAGTTCATTCACTACTGTTAATTTTTTATCAACCATCACTGTCGAAGAAATGTAGCCTCTTTGATAATATAATTTTGATGCGATTCAATTTCTTTCAGTTTTTCAGCAACTCGTGCTTCAATAACGAGAATAAAATTATTCAAATCATCAATAGCTGATTTTAAAGAAGATGTAATTTGAATAATATGTTTTATTTCGTTTCGTATAATATGTTGGACAAGTCTTAAATTTACTGCGTCGTGTTGCTCTTCAGCGTCAGCAAGATGGCAGAGTTTTCTTCCTTCAACGTCAAAGTTTCCTTGAGAATTGAGTTTAAAACCAACTCCAGGAGGCCCTCGTCTTGCTGATCCTCTTTGATTGAGAGGATGTCCGAACACGTCAATGCTCATTGTTAAAATGAATGATATTTGCTAAAACACATCTTAATATATAATTTTAGCTTCACGTAGTTCCTCAATGATAGACATGATTTCATTATTGTGACTAGGATTTCCAGCAGCTTGAGAAGCTATTAAAAGTCTAAGACGGTCAACTAACTCATTTGGATCATCCCAATAGATATATTCTCGTTGAAAATTTCTGTTTGCAATCATAAATTTAGGTAATGAACTGCCACTTACAGGTGACTGCTTGTTTGGTGTTCGAGGAAAGAATTGAGATATAAAATTCGAATATTTGTAACTCTTATCCACACGTATAGATTCAGAGGAACTGTACTTCTTTTTATGTGCATTAGTAGCAATAAGAATCTCTTTATAGTTCCTTTCATCATCTTCACTTATTTGCGATCTGATAGGTTTACTTTTGAATAATAGTTCAAGTAATCCAGGCGTTTGAATATATCGTTTATCACCAATTTTTACATACTGATCTTCAAGAGTTATTGGTGAATCACCAATCATGAGTGACCCATCACTTAGCTTACGTACGCCGTATGTTGAATCTAAACATTGCTTTCTATTATGATTTAATAAGTATAAAAATTTATTGCTTATTTTATCATCATCTAGAGATTTTTCAGTTTCATAATTCATACTATCATTTACATTCTGCTCTTTCTTTTCAATCTTGACATGTTCAGTGTCTGTCAAGTTAATAATTTTTTGTAAAGGTTGAACTATCGGTTTAAAAGTTTCAGTCAACACATTTTCTGTATCTTCTTTTCCTAATTTTAACATACGGTGTTTTCGCCTAATCGCCTCACTAGCTTTAGCAATTTGATGAAGATATTCTTTTTCTTTGTGAAACATGTTATTATTACAAGGTTTCATATTGAACTAACAATATTTTAAGGATGATTTTATATTTATAGTGTTACAAAGCTATCAAATCCTTTTCTATATCTTCCATAATTTAAATCAGAATCCTTATCAATTACTATAAAGCCATACTTGTCTGAATTCCAACATGTTGAACATAGTTCTCGAAATTGATTAAATGTCATGTCAGTATTAACGTGGTCATCATATACATGCCTTAAATTTTTTTCATCTTGGCGAAAAAGAACTAGTAAATTAACATTATCACGTACTAAATGTTTAGGAATGCGGGCATATGTTTGACAAAGATAAAAAGAATCAACATCAACATGTCTACCCATGCAAAAAAATGCCCTTACATTATCTTGCTTCTCGCAAGCAATATCATCAAATATAAATATTGAATTTTGTTTTGCATCTTTAGGAGTAATGACTTCTTCATGCTCACTAAATGGTAAATACTCTACTCCTTCAACATTATTTATAACTTGTTCTAAGAACTTATACTTGGGTTGATGTAAAGACTTTGAGTATAAGTAAATATTATCAAATCTAAGACCATTAGGATGTAAAATTAGAGAAAGCAGTACATTCGTTTTTCCACAATTTGATGGTCCACAAAAAATAGCTCGAATACTACCGGAAAATAAACTACCATGACGCTTCACTTTCTTGTCTTGTTGTTCAACAATCGAGTCTAGATTGACGATTGGCAGCTTATGAAGTTGTTCCTTGAACCGCATCCTGATTTAGACTGACGCTAAAAGGTATAAATACAGCGCTTATATAGCTAACAAGTCATTCTAATTTTAACTTTCACAGAGTAAGGTATGATTATACATCATCGCTCTCGAGGTAAAGGTTTAATTAATAAACTTATAAACAAGTTACCGTTTGAACTACATTTGCCAGGTTATCAATATTGTGGACCAGGCACAAAGTTAGCAAAACGTCTAGCACGAGGTGATCCAGGTGTCAATCCATTAGACGCCGCTTGCAAAGAGCACGATATTGCTTATTCAAAGAATAGAGAAAACGTTGAAGCAAGAAACGCCGCTGATAGAGTACTAGCTAACAAAGCTTGGCAACGTGTTTGGGCTCCTGACGCAGGATATAGTAAACGAGCTGCGGCTTACGCAATAACCAACACTATGAAAGCAAAATCGAAATTAGGAATGGGAATTAAGAAGAGAAGGTCTTCAAAAAAGAAGAAGAAAAGTATCAAGAAACGAATAAATCTTAGAAAAATTGTTGATGCTGCAAGAAGTTCTATAATTCCTGGTAATGATACTCGTTCAACAATAAGGTCAGCTATTGAAACAGCTCGAAAAGCAGTAAGGAAAGCAGGTGGTAGAGAGAAGGTTTTAACACCTCGTATCCTACCAGTTCCATCAAAAGTTTGTGGTTTGTTACCATTAATTCCAATTTTTGCTGGGCTAAGTGCACTTGGAGCGCTTACTGGAGGAGCTGCCGGTGTAGCGAAAGCTGTTAATGATGCAAGTGCAGCAAAAGAGCAGTTGAAGGAAGCTCAGCGTCACAATAGGGAGTTAGAAGCAGTTGCACTTGGTAAGGGTCTTCATTTAAAACCATACAGACAAGGTTTGGGACTTCATTTAAAACCATATGTTAAAGGACAAGGTATTAAAAAACGATGTAGAAAAAAAAAGTTTGAAGCTACCTCAACGAGCACTTACTGATCTAGATTTACTTAAATATGCTAAAGACATGAAAATTTCCCATTTTCGAGGCGTTTTTATGCGAAATGAACTACCTATAAAAGAACCTCGAAAAAATGAATCAGCCATTATTAATTTAGATGATAAAGATGGTTCTGGAACTCATTGTGTTGCATATAAAAAAGTTAATAATAAAGTAGTTTACTCTGATAGTTTTGGTAATCTTCAACCACCCTATGAACTTATCAATTACTTGGGTTCGATACTTTAATACAGTATAATCATCAAAATTATCAAGATTATAATAGTTTTAATTGTGGTCATTTGTGTCTGAAATTCTTATGTGGACAACTTGAAAAATCTCAAAAATATATTCTATATAAGTGATTGTAAGTCATTCCATCTAATCAGTTAATAAAAAGTCATCAACATGGAAGAATCTTTTACTCTGACTATCTCAGGTAATTCATCCGTCCTGGAGGCAGAATATTTTCCTCCGATAGAATTATTATCTAATAAAAATTATGTACTTGGCTTAGTTGAATTACTAACTTTCAATTCAATTCCTAATATCGATCAAGGTAAAAATAAATTTTATATTGGTGATAAAGTGATTACTATACCTCCTGGAAGTTATGAAATTGAAGATATTGAAAAATATATTCAAAACTCTATTGAAAATGGGTTTGAAATTGTAAGAATCAAACCTAACAATAATACTTTACGTAGTGAAATAACAAGCAGCCTTGAAGTAAGTTTTGAACAAAATGATTCAATTGGTGAATTATTAGGATTTACTCCTCGAATATTGACAGCTAATAAGTCTCATACGTCAGACGTACCAGTAGCTATTCTTAAGGTAAATGCTATCAGAATTGAATGTAACATTACTACTGGTGCATACATAAATAATAAAAAGGTACACACAATTCACGAATTTTTTCCAATTGTACCAGCTGGATATAAGATTGTGGAAGTTCCATCTCACGTCATTTATCTTCCAATCACCGTGAATACAATACATAATATTCAAGTAAGAATCGTTGATCAAAACGGAGATTTAATAAATTTTAGAGGTGAAACTATAACAATACGATTACACGTTAAATCAACGTAATGGGGATTGTATTTCATAGAAAAACTGGTGGAAGCTATATAAAAGAGTTGCCATGTCAGAAGACATTCATTCCTCAATCAGTTCGCAAGAGACTAACATCTCAGAACATACTATTTCTGAAGCAGCTCGGCCTAAGAATTTTTCAGGAAAACAAAGGAAAAAATTAATTATTCACATACTTCTTATTTGTTGTTGTAATAAAAATGGAAGAAATTTTAAACATTCTAAGTCCAGTTAAATTTGATAATTCTGTGGCACACTATGAGATTCATGCACATCAACCATACGTGTCATCAGCATTTAATAATAGTAATGAGATTCGAATTGCAGTTCAACATCAAGACCTGTACATTCTACCATCTAAAAGTACTTTACACGTCACTGGAAGATTAGACAGACCTAACAACGCGCTTGTAACTAATACAAAGTTAATTAGCAATGGTATTTCCTACATGTTTAATGAGATTCGTTATGAATTAAATGGTGTTGAAATTGATCGCTCTAAAAATGTTGGCATTACAACTACAATGAAAAATTTAATTTCTCAAACACCTAATCAAATGATTTACTCTGAAAATGCTGGTTATCTACCTTTTGATCCTGATAGTAGTTACAAATGATACTGGATACTTTGATGTAAATATTCCACTAAGTATGATTATTGGTTTTGCTGAAGACTATCAAAAGATTGTTGCAAATGCAAAACATGAACTTATTTTAACAAGATCTCGTACTGATCTAAATGCTGTAGTAAACATTGAAGGAGCTGACCTGAAGAATTTAGAATTATTATTAATAAAGTTGAATGGTTGATTCCATATTTAATGGTAAATGATCGACAAAAAATTGAATTGTTGAAATTCATTGAAAAAGACTCACTTATAACAATGAGTTTTAAATCATGGGATTTGTATGAGTATCCTATGATTCCAGCCACTCAAAAGCATGTGTGGACTGTGAAAACTTCAACACAAGTTGAAAAACCTCGATATGTTATTCTTGGTTTTCAAACAAATAGAAAAGAAGATCAAGGAAGGTATGCAAATTTGTTTGATACCTGTAATCTTATCAATGTTAAACTTTTCTTAAACTCACAGTACTATCCTTATGGAAATTTAAATTTAAACTTTAATCAAAACAAATTTTCCATACTCTATGAAATGTATGGTAATTTTCAACAGTCCTACTATGGAAAAGAACCTGAACCTTTATTAACTAGAAATAACTTTAAAGATTATGCACCATTGGTTGTAATTGATTGCTCAAAACAAAACGAATTTCTAAAACAAGCATCTGTAGATGTGCGATTGGAATTTGAGGCATGTGAAAATTTTCCAGCCAATACAGCTGCATATTGCCTTATAATTCACGACCGCATTATACAATGCACACCAATCAGTGGCGTTGTTAAAAAAATAACGTGATTGGTAGAACTAATGACCAATCACAGACGACATCAGTGGTGGGGGTATTTAGAGTGGTGGGGGGGAAGGCTATAAAGAGAGCATCTCTCTAAGGCTTGAGCCATTATTCTGTTTCAGATACAATGGCGTACGTCGTAGATATTCAGTGCTTCAAACGACCTTACAACGAGTTTGTCATCAAAGAATTGGCGATTCTACCACTTCAACAAGATGCTCATCCATTGGTCTATCTCTTCGAGCCACCATATGCCTGGAGTCGATTACCTGCAAGATACAAATGTGAGAATCGATGGCTTACAAATAATTATCATGGTATCGATTGGGCTGCTGGTGACGTATCTTATGAAGAATTACATCCAATAATAAAAGAAGTGTTAATAGGTACACCTACTGTTTATGTAAAAGGTTTAGAAAAACAAAAATGGCTAGAAAAATACACATTAAATGTATTTAATTTAGATGATTTTAAATGTCCGTCGCTAAAAAGTTTAAGTGCAGATAGTTTATCTACATGTACAAATCACACACGTAGTTTTAGCAATTGCGCTGTTACAAATGTATGTAATCTACGAAATTGGTTGATACAACCGTCAAATGTACTGCGAAATAATATAGAAAATATTGATGAAGTTGACAACGATTGTACATTAAAAGATTTTTATAATGATTGTGAAAATTTCCTATTTAATGAATAAATGTATTAAATGTCTATTAATGTTTACATTAATTAACCCTTTCCCATCCTATTATCTTTATTACACATGTGTAAAACATGTTAAAACTAGTCTAGACTTGTCTTATGACGTCACTAAGTGGGCGTTGTTCAATAATAAGAGTAGATGATAATGCGCATGCGTAGAAGTAGTGGTGGGGGTAATGCGCATGCGTAAAAGTAATGGTGGGGGTATTGCGTCATATTTGGGTATAAATTGAGGGTTCTCGACCGATTTAGTCATTCTGTTTTGTGACTTCACAAAGTATTATCTCTAAGAAAAGATGGATCTAACCAAAATCAACGCCATTGGTAGCATGGATGCTTTCCTACCTACGAAGCCGCTATCCGAGCTGACTCCTGGACATAAGTATCCTATAACGAAGATCCAGGTTGTCAACACCAGGTATGGAGTCAAGGTCGTCGTTGAGGTGGATAAAAAGTTCAATACATTCCTACCTTCAAGATTTGTACCAATGTTCACCGATGACTCGATATGCTTGGACCAAATGCAAGAAGCAATTAGTTCTGGACAATTGCGGCTTAAGTATATTGGTGGTCCATACAACCATATAGAATTTAAAATAAAACAAGTGTAAATATTGTATATTGAATATAATAAATGTATGAAATGTTATTAATACTGTATTTAATTAAATACCTTTATTATTACGTTAAATAATAAGATATACATTTTAAGGTTATGTTTAATAAAATAGATTTTAACAACATTTAGTAGCGCCATCTATTTAGCCTTTGGTAAACTCAGTAGTGTAAACAATATGGCGCCCTTTTGCGCGCGAAATTTAAAATAATTCAAGCGACTAGGCTGCTAATTTTTTGTAGCGCCATCTGTTGGACAGTGAGGAAGCTTTCACTGTCGGTAAAACAGTTAACCCGCGAAATACAGTTTAGTTTCAAGAAAATGGCGTCTAAGCAATTTTAAATTATTTAATAAAATTCAAATCTCCCGCCAACAGCTCCGTCGGTAAAACAGACTCCTACATTACCAACCGGGTTTGAATTATTGATAGATACCTGCACCACCGACTGTTGGTAATGTAGAAATCTGCATTACCGACTGTAGGTACTTAGCTGAGATCAGAACCTGGAGTCGTATCGGCTTTGCTATACTACTGTGGGTAGAGATATAGATTAATTATTGTGACCAATATCTAAATTAACATTTCTAATATTAATTGCTTAAGTTACTTTTTAAAAAATGTCATTATTTTGCGTTAAAAAAATAAAAATTGAGACATAAGCAGAGATTCACAACCTAAAGCGTCATTCCTCTCACCCCAAATAAAAACAATATTAATAAATATAAATTGATCACAAATTTTTTTCACATTAAATAAAATTATAAAATTTTGAAATTGTCATTCCTCTCACCCGTCATTCCTCTCACTTTTTTTAATAAAATTTAAAAATTAATATATATAAATTTTCTTATTGTTTTCCATTGAAAAAAAATTATTCCACACACTTCAATAAATAGACACAATACGTATTTTTAGAAAGAATTCATTACAATGTTTTTATTCTTATATTAAACAAGAAAAAATTTACTAAGTAAATGATAAACATAAATCATATAATATTCCGTTAAATATATGTATTTAAAAATTAAACAATAAACAAAGAACGAACAAATGTTTAATCATATATTGGTTCAATTTAAATAAGGATAAAGTATATAAATTTTTATGAAAAATAAACAAAAAAATGCTTTACTTTAGTATTTTATATTCGGATCAAGTTTTTTTAAAAATATTCTTAAATAAAAAAATGTTAAACTACTTCATTGATTAATTTTGATTTTTTGACTTTTTTGAGTTTCTCAATGTTCTGCACTGATTGTTCAAAACATCAATATATTCGGTATAAGACAGACCATCTGAATGTTTGTTGATAAAATCTAAATCATGAAATAAAAAATAAATGAATAGATCTACTGTAAAGTAAAAGTCTAAAATATTTAATTATTAAATTTGTATAAGTGATATGTTACCCCGTAATGTACTGCTCCGCGAAGCAGGGTGCGCGGGGGATACACTGAAAAAAAAATTAATTGATTCAAATAGCCGATTAATCGACTATTATCAATTAAATATTTAATTGATTCAAATAATATTTATTGGAGTCAATTAAACGGTATTTAATTCAAATACTGAAATTATTGGTGCAAAACCCATTTAATTGACTGCAACAAATATTATTTGATTCAAGTAAATATTCAATTGACAATAGTCAGTTACATGGATATTTGAATCAATTGAATTTTTTTCAGTGTATAATAATATTAGCAATTTTTATCATTAAAAAAACTTAAAATATTATTTTAAATATATATATATATATATATATATATATATATATATCTATATATATATATATACAACCAAGAACGGCAACTCTTATGTTTTCTGGTATTGCTATCAAGTTAGCATCATTTCCTTTTCCTATAGCTGTCATCGAAATTAAATTGTCGCGCCCAACTAACTGCAGCATCAAACGTCGAACGATTTCATTTGGTCGTTTTGCGAATCTCAGATATTCCAATTTTCTGTTTTTATCCATAACGACCTTTCCGTTAACCACCGTAACTTTAATATTAAAAAAATTTATTATTATTGTATTTTTTTCATCCGTTAAGACTAGTGCTATTATAAGACGAGACGATAACATGCAAATTATCGTTCTCGTCTCCGTTCCTAATTCTAAAGTCTTGTCTCGTGGGCAGCACTACAATTAATAAGTTAATTAGTGAACTAGTTAATAAGTTAGTATAAGTTAATTAGTAATTTAGTTTGTAATTTAGTTAGAAAGTCAGTTAATAAGTTAGTAAGCTACTTAGATAGTGATTTAAAAAATTAGTTAGTTGATAAGTTACCATACGCAGATTGAACATTTTTGGGCATGTGGGCATTTTTGGGCAAGCTTCTTTTGGGCATGTGGAAACATTTACATGGTCTTCCACAATTGATGGTTCCAAATTTATATTTTGCAATTGTTTCTCCACTGTGATAAAAAATAACAATTTTTATTTAAGAATAAGTATAATAATATATAATATTAAGTATTTTCAGTTAATAAGTAATTAATTTTTTTAATTAGTTAGTAAATTAATTAATAATTTAGTTTGTTAGTAAGTTGAACATTTTTATTATTAGTTAGTACGTTACTTAAAAAGTTAGTAATTTTTTAACACCATTCTGTTGTTAATTTAATCTTCAAGAGATTAAATCGTTACAGAATATATTAATCTATTTTGGTATTATTTTAACACCTTACGATTTACCGTTTTCTAATTGAATTTCTGCAGATGCTTCATTTGCAAGATTTTCTCTCGACGAACCTGATTCTTCTTCTTCTTCTTCCGCAACTGTAATAAAAAATAATAATTTAATTCAAAGAATAGGTATAATTAGTTAATGAAATAAGTAAATAGTAAATCATAAGTTAGCAAGCTACTTGTTCATTTACCTAGTAAGTTATTAAGTTATTAGTAAATTAGAATGTTAGTTAGTAAGTTAATTAGTAATTAAATTTGTAAGTTGGTAAGTAATTCACATAGAAAGTTACTAGGCTACTAAGTAAATAAAAAAGTTAGTTAGCTTATTAATTAGTAAGTTTGTTAGTTAGTAAGTTACTAACTAATTAAGAATTGGCCCTGATTATGCTACATTAGTGGAATTTAGACAAATCGTTAACTTGTTGTTTGAATTAAAATAACATCTTATTCACAGTAAAAAATAACACCAAAATGGATTATTTTAATTCATTCTGGTGTTAATTTAATTTTGAAGGGATTAAATCGCTGCAGATTATTTTAATCAATTCTGGTATTATTTTAACACCTAACGATTTACCGTTTTCGATTTGAATTTCTGCAGATGCTTCATTTGCAGGATTTTTTCTCGACGAACCTGCAGCTTCGTCTTCTTCCGCTACTGTAATAAAAAATAATAATTTAATTCAAAGAATAGGTATAATTTGTTAGTAAGTTAGTAGTCTGCTTATTAAGTTTGAAAGTTAATTCGTATGTTAATTAGTTATAAAGTTAGTAGTTAATTTGAAAATTGTCCCTGGTAAATTAATAGAATTATATTATTTAATTAGCATTTATATATATTATAAACATTATTTAATAAATAATTACCATTTTCCTTTGTTTGGCCGCAAATAAAACCTGACATATTCACTTGCAGTGACTCCAACCATTGTCTATCATCTAACAATGTAAATATAATATAGTATAATTTAATATAGTATAATATATAATATAATATAATATTATATTATAATATACTATAATATATAATATATAATATCGTATAATATAATATAATATTTAATAATTTAATATAATTTAATATAAATATAATATAATATAATATAATATAATATAATATAATATAATATAATATAATATAATATAATATAATATAATATAATATAATATAATATAATATAATATAATATAATATAATATATAATAATATAATATAATATAATATAATATAATATAATATAATATAATATAATATAATATAATATATAATAATATATTATATTATATTATATTATATAATTTAATATATGACAAGTTGAAAACGATTAAAATTAAGTCAAAATAAAATTATTACTAGACTGAGGATGATAGCGATTGAATAAGTTACTGACATAAAGTCAATATAAAGAGTGAAATATATCTACTTATGTTGACGTTTAAAATTTTTTTTTTAAACGAGACACTTATATATAAAAAGAAAATATAAATATCTTTTCTAGGAAAATTTTTTTAAATTTAAATTTAATTGTAAAATAAAGTAATATGTAAATAAAAATAGACAATAATATACATAAATAAATACACATACAATTAAAATTTATTTACTTACCATTAACCGCCAATATTTTCGCCTTGTAAGTTTTCTCACTCCATGAAATTAACGCATAATCTTTAAATATTTTAATAACATCTGATTTTTCAACAATGCTAATTTCTCTTCCTGAGACCCACTGCACTAAATAAAACATTTTTATTTTTGTCCTGTCACAAGAAAGATTTAACTTATTAAAACGTCAATTATAATAACAAAACATGACTATACTTTTGAACAACAAATTAATGCGGTTAAGTTCACCCTATAGAGTTAGTGTACCAATTACCGATGGTTTCCTATTTGTCGATGTTGCCATCGTAATAACAAAAAGATATTGTCTAAAGGTCTCATTTGTTCATAAATTTAATAGTAATATATTTTTCCACATTTATAACGCATAAGAAAATTACTATTTATCAATTATTGCATTTACAATGTGATACAATGTTTAAATAAAATATAAAGTTTGTTTACTCGACAACTTGAACCACCCCCGACAATTGGTACATTTACCCTACATATAGGGGAGAGTGGGTCAAACCGGACCCTCCTCAGTATTTCCGAAATGGCGAAATTGTCAAAAGTGCTATTTGGAAATTTGAAACAACCTTGTGCAGTATACCTTATTTTTGCAATTTGACATTTTTTACTTTTGTTTGTGCAACGCTGGGAGCAAAAGTTTTTTTTTACTTTTTTTCTACACTTTTTCGAATTTTTTTTAAAGGAAATTCTGAGAAAATCCGTGTAATATTTTCAAATATTAAGTCTTTGGTTTTGAAGGTACACACCTCAGGAATATTTACCACCAAAAACTTTAATGAATTTGCAAAGTGTTTCTTTTTGACAAACATTTATTCTCAAAATAGGCCTGTGGGGCAAACCGGACCGTTTGCAAAATTTTTTTAAGGTCTGGGAAAAAGTTGCGCAATTAAATGATCTTTCAAACAAGCCATCGAAAAATGAAATCGGTTGATTCGTTTAGTTACAAGAGTCAAAAAAACCTTTAGAGGGTCCGGTTTGCCCCACTCTCCCCTAATATTACGCATTTTTTCTGTTTTTTTTAATTTTTCTTTCAACAAAAGTTAACTTTAATCCTTCTTCATAAGAATAAGAAAAACAAAGTTTAAAAAATTGTTTTTTTGTAAACAAGTTTTAATTTATGTTCATTTGAGTAATTTTTGTCCATGTTGTTTAAAAATTTTTTTAAACTTAATAATTATTATCACTGTTACGTTAACTTAAATGTTAATATAATATCGTCGCTTGGGGAAAAGACTATGCCATTTGAGGATAACATCGAAAAAGATGCCGTTTCACGCGATGCGTGAAAAAGTGCCTTTTCAGACAAATCATGAAGAAATAGTTATTTTCGTATTAAGGGTGAAAAAAAGGTGATTACGGCGAAGGCGAGATTGGGTAAACCAAGGGGACCCGAAGCTCCGAGCCGAAGCCAAGGATGCATAAGGTCGTCTAGGTTTACCCATAATCTCGCCTGAGAGACTATCACCTTCTGCGCCCGTGCTGCGAACAACGTTTTTTGCCCTAACTGCATGGAAAGTGGGTTATTAACTGAACACATATTTAAATGAATTCAATAGTCGTTTATTACAAAATAATACAAATATTGGTATTAATTATACAATAAATAGTATACAGGAAAGAAAAGTCTGACTCCGTTTACATCTTAAATTCAGCACATGTATTTCACATAAGTCTGTCCTTGTTTAATGGGTCTGAATCCGTTTACACCTTAAATTTAGCCCCAAAAACAGGCTGAAAGTCAAACTTTTTTTAGTGTACATGTAGAGAAGATAAAAGAAATCCGATTTTGTAGCTTTGGCGGATGAGAATGTATTTTGCGCCCGCTCTTCCAACATTCGGGCGGGAATCACTTATTTTGCGACTGCCTCATATGTATGTACGAAATAACACAATTTCCGTGCAGGTAGGACAAAAATGCCTTTTCAGCTATGCAATTTTTTTATTTTTTTAGGTTGTCAATACAATGACGAGAAGTAGGTTATATTTATTTGATTTGAAATTAAATTTATTATTTATAAGACTAAAATAATACATGTATTTAGTGCATTATGTATTCTTTTTAAATAAAAGTAAATTTACATTTTAAGATAAAAAATTTTTTTATTATCGGTTAATATTAATAGTTTTAACCGCTGTTTCAGTTATTTCTGAATTATTCAAATATTTTCAACAATTTTCAACTAAACTTCATCTCTAAATCAGTAAATTTAAATAATTTTTCATAAAACTTCTTCCATAATTCAATTCTTGAATAATTATTTTTCACAACCTGTGCAGAAATCGACACGTTTTTCCCGATTACCGCTTTAGTCCCAACCAAGAGCCAGACCGGGTTTGACCAAAGATCTACAAACAGCGCACAATGGGATTTTTTTACAATTTACTGTGCAAAAATGTCTACAGACTACAATTCTTAACCGATTTTAGTATTCTTTATTTTAAATTAAAGGGAAATAAATTCTTAAGACATCCCTCGAGTCCAATTTTTGAGTTTTTAATTATTTATAATTTTTATTTTTAATCAAAGTAGACAAACTATTACAATTTTTAAAAAAGAACGTTTATTATCTTATTTGGTTGCTGCATATGATCTAAATCAGTTCAAATTAATCCAATATGACCAGCAGACAATTATAAACCTTAAAGTAATTTATTTCAATTGTTATAAACAACATTAATTAACAAATAGTTAATGATTGTTGCTTTTCACAAAAATTTTCTTTTTACGTTTAGGTACTTTTTTATTAAGATAATGTTAAAAATATACGGAGAAAAGAGAATAAAAAATTGCACATTAAAAATAAAAAAAATAGTTTATAATAATTTAATAAATTATTTTATTTGTTCACTATTACCTTAACATATATTATTCAAATGAACCTAAATTAAAGTAAACATAACAAAAAAATTTTTAGTATAGAGAAACCATAGTGAACTACATAATTTTTAATTAACATTCTTCATAACAATGTAAATAAGTTATATTATAAGCAAAAAAGACATAGGGTAAACCAGACAGTAGTCGGACACTTTTCAAGTTTGAATAGCTATAAAACTGTATGAGATAAAAATATTTTTAAAGTTGCTAGTCATTTCTAAGGTGATCGTAAACAAATCTAAACTTTTGTAATAGAAAAAAATTTTTTTGGTTGGTATTTGAAAGCTTTTAAAAGTGGCCGATTACTGTCGATTTAGGTGGACGATTACTGTTAGATTCTTACTTGTTTATTTACTAATTTTTTTGAAGAACAAAAATTTTTTTTCATGAACATGATTGGTTTAATAGTTTTGTGTGATCATAAGAAACAACATCACATAAAAGAATTCGAAAAAAATATGAATTTATCATTTAAAACAGTGTTAATTAAAAAGATTACTTTTAGGTGGCCGACTACTGTCGGATTCTAACTTTCTTTTTGTGGATTTTTTTAACGAATACGAAATTTTTTTTTGTAAACATGATTGGTATACTAGTTTTGTAGGAACATTAGGAATAATTATTAATTACTCATGAAAGAAATTTTCAAAAAAATTTAATTGTAATTTTTAAACATTCATTAAAAAGATTTTCTTAAGTAACCGACTACTGTCTGGTATACCCTATATTCTTTACATAAACCTAAGTAAAAAAGGAAATGTGTAAAAATTTTTTTTTGTTGACCAGGATCATATGTTAACTATTTGTTAATTAATATTGTTTATAACAATTAAAAGAAGTTATTTTTTAATCGTACTCTCCAAATATCAATTAATATTTTTCTACTAAAATTGTGCGATTTTTTTCGAAATTAAAGTGCTTATAAAACTTTTTGGGATAAATTATTTAAATTGGCAAGTGTGGGATCTTTTCAGCACTTATTCTAGAGTAATTTCCAACAGGATAGATTGTTAAATTGTTTATAACAATTTGTAAACATTACATTTTGTTGTAATATGCAGTGCGGGGCAAAATGGGTTACCTATGTATTTGGCCTTACCGGGTGGTATTCAATATTCATTGAACTACTTTTTTTTTTTTTTTTTTTTTTGTCGTTTATACTCCTGCCCTATTGGCCTTACGCTCTCGACAAGAGTCTCTGCTGATACTTTTTGTGGATTAAGCATAACCATTCTACCAAATATTAGCAAATTTATCTAACCTAATGCGCCTACAGTGCGACTTTCGAAGATAGGAGTACTCGCATTTGCCTGGACCACCCGCAATTGGGTTTTCTCGCCAGAGAAGAGGGAAACTGTAGAAAAACCTCTTCTGAGTACAACCGGTTTATCGACAGTCTAGTTTCGGCGGTAGGCATCGGACAATAATCGACAATGCATACCGTCGCACCTAGACGTCAAACCTCCCGCTCGAAATATCTCACCTGTCGGAAAAATCCCCGGCTGACGGGGGGCGCGAACCTCGCTCGCACCACCCGCAAAGCCGGAGCTCCAACCAACTGAGCTATTCCGTCGGTCATTGAACTACTTAAAAACATTATATTATGCATATTTAACAACTTTCCGCAGAAAAATCGACATCGATGTTTTTTTATTAAATTCTGATAAATATTACTTGTTTTTCTCATAATAATAAAGAATCTTACTTTTTTGTATTTATAATCTTTTTCCATAAGAATTTAACAAATTTAAAAAATATATTCCACGTTTTATATGGTAATTTGATACCATCCCATTTTGACCCACCCACGGGTCAAAATGGGGTTTAGCACCTTCTCAGAAAATGGGATATAATATCTTTCCAAAATTCTGTTCTCCGCTTTTATCATAATTTTCTCAAACCTAAGAGTACAAAGAAGAATTCTGATGGTTAGTTTAATCGATTTATTCGTTTGGATCTCTGTAAACAGCTAATTACAAAAAGATACCCCATTTTGCCCACTCTCCCCTAATTCAAATTGGTAAACGAATCCGCACTAATTATTAATAATATTGGATTAATTTGAACTGATTTAGATCATATGCAGCAACCAAATAATAAAATAAACGTCTTTTTTTAAAAAAATGTATTAATTATTTAACTTATATTGAAAATATAAATTATAAACAATTAAAAACTGAAAAATTGGCTGCGAGGGACGTCTTAAGAATTTATTCCCCTTTAATTTAAAACAATACATAAAACATTTAATTAATTTATTATTAATTATTAATTGACAGGTAAATCATAGTTATATAATAATAAATTATTATTAATTAATTATTTTTATTTTTATGAAGTATTAATAATAAAAAAAAAGTTTATTATATTTTAAAAAATAGTTAAAATATAAATAATAGAGAATAAATAATTAAATTAATATTTTTGACATATTGTTATAATATACGTATTAATTTATATATAACACAAACATTTATAATTTTTTTAAAATAAATATCATGCAGTCAATTTATTATTTTGAGTCGAGATTTTTTGGTAAATATAGAGAAACTCTCTGGGACCCTGGTTTTGTAAAAATTTTATAAATAATTGTTGAAATATAGAGAAAACGGGGTTTTTAACAGTTTGATATTGTGGTCCCATTTTGAGAGGATAAAATATTTCGGGTTCATATTTAGAAAGGTAATAGAGGAAGACCCTCTGAGTCTGATTGTTCTTCGTTTTTGCAATAAGTTTGCGAGGAAATTATTTTATTAACGATTAAGTAATGTGTAATTTTGGATAGTATAATACATTTGCATTAATTTTCGTTTGGTTTAATCTAAAGAAAAATTCACTTAAAATGGCATTATTTTAGTCTCAGTCTTCTCTGATTTGCTGAATCGAAGTAGTGCGCCAATATTTGAATTTGGAGTGAATTTAACTTATTACATTAAATAAATTAAATCTATATATTTTTAAAATAAAGAAATACAAACTAAAACATTATATTATAATTATAACATCCTTGTTTTCTACAAAAATATACATAGATTCAATATATTGAAAGATATTCACCTCATCAATATACTTTGTAAAAAAATGTTCCTAACCTCACTAAATTTAAAATATGCTGATCACCTGTTTTAAATTGTATTTAATTTGAAAAATTGTGACAGAAAATTGAAGCTAGAAATAACAAAAGATTTAAAATAAATACTAGCTGTCTACGCGCGCCTTGGCGCGCGTGAAATTTCTTTACATTTGGACAAGTACAAATCTCTTGCTTCTAAATCCAGTAAGAAATGAAAGATCTATAAGCGTCTCGAAACACAGATCTAGAATAGAGATTTTTGTTGTTGCATAAAAACAGTTACAACTAATTATAACTTTACCAAACCACATAAAAATAATTTAAAGAATTATTAAATAAATATAAATTTACTTTTCGCATTAAATATTATTTATATTGATAACAAAATATGCTTTATAATAATTGTTAAAATAAGATTGTGTATTATTTATTGGTACAAATTTTCAAGACCTATATTCTTTTCATGTTATAGAATAATTATAGAACGTGTTCATTGGGCTTTTTCTTTAAAAATAGGGGAGACCAGGGCTAAACTAAACGGATTTGTTCTTTGGCCAAAAAACTCATACAAAAAAATTTTTTTTGTTAAAGGGTAATATACCGTTTTGAAGCTTATACCTGCACCTACAAATCGCACTTGTTCGATGTAGAAAAACTACAGTAGCTTTGTAGATATGTTGCTTCGAAGATGACTACCTCAAAAACAAAAATCCGAAAATTGGTGGGGCTAAACCGGACACCCCATGGGGATAAATCAGACACGGCTAATTAATTAAAGAATAAGACACAAATTTTCGTTTTTTTTAGAAAAGTCAAATCAATTCTTCTCTTATTTAAATGTAGGTAGTTCTATACAAAGAATATAATATAAAATGTAAAATCGGTAATTAATATAATATAAAATGAATTACAGTTTTCAGACTTGTCTATTTGCAGCAACTCGATGCAAATTCGAGTTTTAAAATAAATTCTTTATTTATTTAGTTTTAAAGTGGTTCTATGCAAAGAATATAATATAAAATAGTTAATTAATATAAAATAAATTAAAGTATTCAAAGATTTGGTTGTTTTTTATCACGATGTCCGATTCAGCCCCACACCGTCATCTAATAATTAAACTGAAATATATTTTTTCTTCTTAACGTTTTTCATTAAACTCTTTTTCTACTAAATTCAGTACACCATGAGCTAGAAGAAAAATTGCTGTGTGATATTTGGACTTTAATTTTAACGATAAAAACCCTAAAAAATGAGAAATTTTTTTTACTTTTACCTCAAAAAATGACATTTTCTCATATTAACGGCAACTATTATTACAAGAAAAATGACACGTCCCTAAAACCTCATGTAGCATTTGCATCACGAAATTATGCGTACATAGGTTATTTACACGGTTTGAAATTCTTTACGGTTTCGGAAATATTTGACTTGTCCGGTTTATCCCCGGTCTCCCCTACAATAATACGTAATCTGACTTAATTTGGTTCCGACTGTCTGTTTGATTTTTCCTTAAGAAAAGTTCTAATAATTTTGGATAAAACATATACTTAACACGGTCAGAAGTGAGAAACTATCCATTTTTTGGTGAATGGAAAACAAAAAAAAATTAATAAAAACTGAATTTTTTTTTAATTATTAAAAAATTATAAAATTGTGAAAAGAATAAGTTCTTATAGAAGTGATTTGGCTAACATTTTATTCAGATATTTTGATAGAAACCTCATTTCTAACGTTTAACAAAAATTTGAATAAATTATTAACCCTCACGGGCTCGAGTTCGTTTTTCCGCCTGCGCGCACAAGCCAGGTCCGAGGGACCCGGTATTTAAAATCAATAGAAATAAAAAATTTGATAGCAAAATTGTTAATATTTTTTATCTAACATATAATTGTATCATTTTAGAGAAATTATTTTAAAAAATAGTTTTAAAAACAACATTATTTATAATAAAAAAATAATATAAAAAATATAAAGAACAAAAAAATATTTTCAGACAAATCACCGTATAATGTATAAATAATTATATAAACATTTTATATATTATATGTATGTTACATGTATATATATATATATATATATATATATATATATATATATATATATATATATATATATATATATATATATATATATATATATATATATTAGTTTTAAAAATAGTAATATAAAATAATGGTAGAAATATAATTAACTTTTCATTAAATTCCTTAAATGAGTTAAATTATTTAAACAATTCCTAATAAAATTCTTTGAAACAATTCAATTATTTTAACAAAATTAAAAAAAATTTATGCAAAAATTTAATTATTTCATATTCAAAATTATCAAAGTTAAAAAATTATGGCGATTTTTAAACAAAAATGTCATCTTGACCCGTCGCATTTAAAACTGTTTAATAAACATTTGAATCTGCCAAGTCTGCTTAAGGTATTCATAACCGGTACATTTTCCATGTATAATTTTTCTTCAATTTTAATAATTTCTTTCCTATGTGAAACAATTATACATAGACCGCTCTACGGAAATTCTACAAATATTCCACGGTGTATATTTTTGTAGATTTTTCGATAACTTTTAAAAAATTGTTAAACAATCAGCTAAAGATTTTTTTCCATGTAAAATTAATGAAAACAGAATTAAAATTTTAAACAATATAATAATAAGGAAATAATATTAAAAAGTATAAACTGTAACGAACTCCAATTAGAGTTGGTAACGATTTAACAGTTTTTTTCACGTGCTGGTTAATACTTTAGATTTAATAATTAAAATAACTAAATTATTAAAAATTAAAATAATTAAAAGTAAGTAATTGAAAATAATTAAAAAACTAACCATTTTTTTCGGTTATATAAAATTTCATGCAATTTTCTTAGCATTGCTCAACGGCTGGCTTAAATATCCTCATAATTAAAGGGACGTTGAAGAACCAGTGATATATAAACCGACTTAACGTAATGACGACAATGAACCAAATTCAAAATCTTACAATGTTCCATTAGACTCTTTTGATCTGAAAAAAAATTTGAATTGTTTTCAATTTTCATTTATTTATTTTTATACTTAGTTTATTTATTTTAAACTACTAATAAAAAAGCAAAAAAATTACAAATAAATTCTACAAAACTCCATAAATTATGGGGAAAATTTTTCCCACCATTTGAAATATTATCAGAATCTTTACTCCTTGCTCCTGGCGATGAAGATTTTATATCTTCTCCTGATTTCAAATTAATAAATTCCTCTTGAAAATGTTCACCAATTCGAAATGTGTAATCACGATAAATGTCTTTGGTACGTGGTGCAGAAAGTTTATCGATCATTGTATCTATCAACAATGCCAACAAGTAATCTTGAACGTCTTCTTCTAGATACATTAATAATCGTACTTTTTTTCGCTTGCCGGTACAATTGTTATAATTAAGTGGGTAACACTTATGCCCTTCATGAATCATCTCCAATTGCTCTATCTTTATGATAATTCAATTTTAGAGGTTATGACAACATATTAATATGTATCCTAATTTCCAAATAAAATGAACAAACTTATTTTTCTATAATGATTCTTAGAAAACTTACAACTTGGGAACAGTAGAAACTAATGCTGTCATATATACTTAGAAAATGATAATGTTTTGCTCATGAGAAATTATACTTTATTTTTATGTTTTCTAAACATAAAACGCATAACCTATAAATACACAACAGATGTTTATGTCAGATGTGCCAACTTCACTCCGCTGTGCAGAAGAGTCTAATTGGTCTACCGCGCAACGACTCAAGCCCAACGCAGAATAAAACAGTAACGTGAACGTAAGCATGCGATAGAAAAGGACAAACCTACTTCTGTCTTTTTCTATCTCATGCTTTTGCGTTCCGTTCGGCGAGCTGCGAATTTTCACGGTTGTGAAAACCCACGTCACTAAATATAATGGCGCTTCAGAACATCGTCTAATTGTGTATTCACCTTTACCTCCATCTAAAATATACAAAGTGACTGTCTTTTCTTATAGATCTCTATTTCATGATTCTATTGTTTGAACCATCTGTGCAAAACCTCTCAACCAACCATTTCAGTCATTAATTTGTCTCCTTCTCTCGTAAGTGATTCAATAATACAAAAAAGTTTCAATTTATTTTTAAATTAATATTTAAAATGTATATAATAATGTAATAAAATATTTGTCGTTGCTATACAATTTTTTTTATGTTTTTATTTTTTATTATGATAAAATAAGCATGGAAATTTTTTTATTTTTTCTGAAAAGTAGAAGTAGAAAATAATTGGATAAAAAATGGCAAACGACGATGACGAAATGTTTGAAGAAGCGAGATGGATCAATAAAATTTTTCCAGAATACAGCATTGATATTATCTTCAGTAGGTTGAATACCTACCGAATGGCGTCGAATCGCATCATTCTCGTTTTATGGAAACTAATGCCCGTCAAGTGTCCAAAACCGCAATATCCACTGGAAAGAATTAAGTCAGCAATTAAAATAAAATCATCGTCATCTCGCGATCAGGTTAAGGTCGAAAGTTCGGCATCAAGCAGTAAAAAATCGAGAAACTCGAATGAAAGTGGGGAAAATTCGTTGGCAACTTCTTCGAAACACACCACTATCATTTCCTCTGCAAATTTGGAGAGTAAGGAACCGCCGATTCAGTTTTACCAGATGCCGTCTTCATCTCAGTCACAGATGCAAGAGACTCAGATTGAATCGTCGAAAAAAAACATAAAATCACGACCTGCTAAAAATGTTCCCGTGTCAAGCACATCAAAAACGGATGAGATTTTCTACAATGAAATTTTCGATAAAGTCAGGGACATTTTTCCTAATATTGATCCTGCTTTAATTAAAGAAAAGTGTTCAAATCCTCCATTCTCCATCAAGGGACGTAATAAGGAAGAAAACACTTAAAGAAATTCTTCAAAAGAATTTAATAATTTACAAAAATTCAAATACAATTAATTAAAACAGTTTAATTTTCCAACAAAAATTTGCTGCCACTCTTCTCTTATAAACTTTCTATTAATTATATATATTAATCTCCGTATTCTTTCATTCATTCTGTCCGCAAGAATTCCGTCCGCCCTCCTGCTGTGCTTTTGATGACAGAGAAGAGTTGGAGAGAGAAGTTTGTCAGAGTATATAAGAGAGAAATCATGATACTGTTACGTCCGTAACTTATTCCTAATGTACTACATTTACTTATAATTACGTGTTTATTCTCTTTTTAAATATTGAATCTTACCTACATATTGTAAGATATTATTATTGTTATTAAAATGTTTGTTATTGTATTAATACACTCTCTACATTATATTCAGTATTTTTATGGTCATTGTTATAATATATGTTTTACAGCGAATATATAAATTGTATCAAATACAAGAAAGAAGAGTAATATTTAGAAGTATGTAAAAACCTTTGCCACAGACAATATTACCCTTGAATAATATAATCAGAATAACGATTAAGCATCATTTCAATGACCTTCCTATAAGCAAGGAAATCAACGAACGAACAAAAATAATCTATTAAGCATAGTCCCACTCAAGCAGTGAATTAACCTGTGAGGAACAGCTAACTGAACCAGCGGCACATATCCCCACTTACAATCCATGCGATAATTCAAGAGGCACGCATAAATTTAGACAAACCATAAGGAATAACCATCTCTCCACAATTCCATTAGCACCAAAGGCACATACCCCACTTAAAATTATGCGAAGGCACAACTTTTCACGCATAAAATTGGAAAAACCATAATAAGGAATAACCATCTCTCCACAATTCCAGTAGCATCAAAGGCACTAAACTTATCGGAGAAGTTTTATAAATAAAGGGCACTAGCTCTGTTACATTCAGAGAGTAATTTTTTGAAACACCAAGTTATAGTCATCGAACCAGCGAGTTGAACACATCGTCTACAAGTGAACTAAAAGTACAAAGTTAAAAGTGAACTCCCAAGTATTTAAAATCAACCCAAGTCTACAAACAAGTATTAATTTCCAAACAAGTATAATTTGAAGTGAACCCGAGTATTTTTCCAAGTGTTTAAGTTTAAAACGAACTTCGTTTTTAGACCTTTTTCCCCGGTTCTTAAAATAGAACTTTAAATAATTCTCAAAAATTATCATTTGGGAAATAGATTCAAGTTTTGATAAAATCTATATTGAAACAAGACATTCCAAATTTCGAACCATCGAAATTTGCTCAACTACTGACAACCGTCTGGAAGGAAGCAAATATTTTCAAAATACAAAACACTATCACATTAGTGTAAACAACAGTGATAAAATCCCACACTAAGGACAACTGTCGGAGGCCCCCATTTTTGTGAAGTGCCCTTTTCAAGATTGGATTAACAGATTATTATCACCAGCTCATTGATCACCAGTAATCGTTATTCTTAAAGTAAGATTTGTAAATTATAATTATATTCATTGTATTTTTGTCAATACTTTTCTTTCTTGTTGGTTTTTAAATAAATTATTCTCTCACAACATTTAGTAGGCTCATTGACTTATCCTCATCCCAAATTAGATTCAATTTATTTGAAACTAATTTAAAACGAGGAACGTTAGGTATATTTAATAAAGGTTTCTCGTTTTGACGTAACAATACAGAGAAGGAGTGGGAAGTATCGTCTTTTCTTTCAGTTTAGAGTAGAAGCGAGAGAGAGGCGAACAGTTAAGAAAGTAACGCCTACTTTTTTTGGTTTGAGCATCATGGTTTTCTGTATTCTCAGTGACAGATATTAGAATAAATAAATGAAATGAATTCAATATAAATTTTTTTTAATTGAGAGATAAAATATTATCAATCTATCCAAGAAAGGTTCGAATAAAAAACAATCTGTTTACGTTTCAACGACACAGTCGTCCTCTTCAGAATTATTATTATTATATATATTAATCTCCGTATTCTTTTATTCAATTTGTCCGCAAGAATTCCGTCCGCCCTCCTGCTGTGCTTTTGATGACAGAGAAGAGTTGGAGAGAGAAGTTTGTCAGAGTATATAAGAGAGAAATCATGATACAGAGAAGAAGTGGGAAGTATCGTCTTTTCTTTCAGTTTAGAGTAGAAGCGAGAGAGAGGCGAACAGTTAAGAAAGTAACGCCTACTTTTTTTGGTTTGAGCATCATGGTTTTCTGTATTCTCAGTGACAGATATTAGAATAAATAAATGAAATGAATTCAATATAAATTTTTTTTTAATTGAGAAATAAAATATTATCAATCTATCCAAGAAAGGTTCGAATAAAAAACAATCTGTTTACGTTTCAACGACACAGTCGTCCTCTTCAGAATTATTATTATTATATATATTAATCTCCGTATTCTTTTATTCATTCTGTCCGCAAGAATTCCGTCCGCCCTCCTGCTGTGCTTTTGATGACAGAGAAGAGTTGGAGAGAGAAGTTTGTCAGAGTATATAAGAGAGAAATCATGATACAGAGAAGAAGTGGGAAGTATCGTCTTTTCTTTCAGTTTAGAGTAGAAGCGAGAGAGAGGCGAACAGTTAAGAAAGTAACGCCTACTTTTTTTGGTTTGAGCATCATGGTTTTCTGTATTCTCAGTGACAGATATTAGAATAAATAAATGAAATGAATTCAATATAAATTTTTTTTAATTGAGAGATAAAATATTATCAATCTATCCAAGAAAGGTTCGAATAAAAAACAATCTGTTTACGTTTCAACGACACAGTCGTCCTCTTCAGAAACGAAAAAAATGTCACAAAATTTGTTCAATAAAATGAACGTGTACATTGCTGGACGAAGACAAGATTGATAATATTTCATCTCTCAATTAAACAATTTTAACCAAGTGATAAATTCAACATCATTATAATTTTTTTTTATTTCATAATCATATTTTTAAAGGAATATAATTTGATAATAACTGCAAAAATAGTAAATTATATATTTATTGATTACAATTTTAAACAAGTTTTTTTAAATGTAAAAATATGTGTGCAAATTTCGAATATTCTATCCTTTCAATGAGAATTAATATGAAGGAATGATTTGATTCCAATTTCGAGTTTACGCAAAATTAAAGTATCTGGAAAACTCTAATTTATACATTTTTTTCCTTTTTCTTACCTTATTTTTTATAAATAATTTATATTTTATTCCCAAAAAGTGCATTTTTGAGTTTCATTTCCAAATTAAAAAATATATAATTTCCAATATTTTTTATTTAAAATTTAATATTTTAAGTTGAGTGTATTTTTTATTTATTTTTTAAAATTACTATATTTTGAAATTACATTTTAAACTTGAACATAAATTGATTCCATGTAACTACATTGTGTATAGATTTTTAGGTCTTAAAACAATAAACAATATTATATTTTCATGCTTATTTACCTATAATTGATTTTTATTTCTCGTGAAAAAGCTATGTAGTCCTTTAAATAATAAAATTTTCTAAAATGTATTAAACAATTTGTGTATCTGTTTATAGATCTTGCTTTCGTGTGAACATGATACCGTCCATAGATTTTCTTGAATTCGGATGAAATTTTGAGGGCTTATTTATCACATTAATCTTTCAAAATGGACAAAAGGAATATAGAATATATCCCACACAAAAATTTTACAGTTGTTTTTTTCAAAAACTTGTTCAAGTAAAAAAAAATTTTTAGCAAAATCTAAATTTATATATAATAAAATTGAAATTTTTATGTCAAGACGAATCGATAAGTATATACAAAGTATAAATATTTAAATATTTTTAAATAAGCTTAGGACCATTAAAAAGCGTTTATTTGTTAACCCTCACGGGCTCGAGCCGGGTCCCTCGGACCCGGAGGAAAGTTTTTTTTTCTACTTCCGGTTAAGAAAATATTATTAGAAAATCAACTTCACATTAGACTTAAGGCCGTAAAAACACACATTTTTCACTTTTGTAAAAAATTTTTAATTCATAAAATACTCTGGAAAATTCCCTTTTAACTTACGTAAAGACTCAAGCCGGGTCTGAGGGACCCGGGTTATAATTGCGTATAAAAAGTTAGTAATTTTTCTGCAATATTGCATTATTTTGTAATGTTCAACATCACCTACTGTAATAAGTGTAAACATATCCCAAATAATTCCGGAAGTGACGTGGTGCGAAAAATATAGTGCGTGTTGTACGTTTTTTGGAAAATTCCATTCCTAAAAGTTAAAGAACAGAAAATCGATCAGATTTTCTTTAAAAATCGGTACTCGGGGGTTTTTAGGGTCGCTGATTACGAATTTGATGTCAGAATTTAAAAATTTTAATATGGCGGTCGTTAAAAATTTTTTTTTTAGTTTTACGTCTAAATAAAGATAATTATTATTAGGTAATTTAGCTAATGATTTTTTTCAGATGTTTTATATAAAATAATGGTAGAAATATAAAACATCTGAAAAAAATCATTAGCTAAATTACCTAATAATAATTATCTTTATTTAGACGTAAAACTAAAAAAAAAATTTTTAACGACCGCCATATTAAAATTTTTAAATTCTGACATCAAATTCGTAATCAGCGACCCTAAAAACCCCCGAGTACCGATTTTAAAGAAAATCTGATCGATTTTCTGTTCTTTAACTTTTAGGAATGGAATTTTCCAAAAAACGTACAACACGCACTATATTTTTCGCACCACGTCACTTCCGGAATTATTTGGGATATGTTTACACTTATTACAGTAGGTGATGTTGAACATTACAAAATAATGCAATATTGCAGAAAAATTACTAACTTTTTATACGCAATTATAACCCGGGTCCCTCAGACCCGGCTTGAGTCTTTACGTAAGTTAAAAGGGAATTTTCCAGAGTATTTTATGAATTAAAAATTTTTTACAAAAGTGAAAAATGTGTGTTTTTACGGCCTTAAGTCTAATGTGAAGTTGATTTTCTAATAATATTTTCTTAACCGGAAGTAGAAAAAAAAACTTTCCTCCGGGTCCGAGGGACCCGGCTCGAGCCCGTGAGGGTTAACAAATAAACGCTTTTTAATGGTCCTAAGCTTATTTAAAAATATTTAAATATTTATACTTTGTATATACTTATCGATTCGTCTTGACATAAAAATTTCAATTTTATTATATATAAATTTAGATTTTGCTAAAAATTTTTTTTTACTTGAACAAGTTTTTGAAAAAAACAACTGTAAAATTTTTGTGTGGGATATATTCTATATTCCTTTTGTCCATTTTGAAAGATTAATGTGATAAATAAGCCCTCAAAATTTCATCCGAATTCAAGAAAATCTATGGACGGTATCATGTTCACACGAAAGCAAGATCTATAAACAGATACACAAATTGTTTAATACATTTTAGAAAATTTTATTATTTAAAGGACTACATAGCTTTTTCACGAGAAATAAAAATCAATTATAGGTAAATAAGCATGAAAATATAATATTGTTTATTGTTTTAAGACCTAAAAATCTATACACAATGTAGTTACATGGAATCAATTTATGTTCAAGTTTAAAATGTAATTTCAAAATATAGTAATTTTAAAAAATAAATAAAAAATACACTCAACTTAAAATATTAAATTTTAAATAAAAAATATTGGAAATTATATATTTTTTAATTTGGAAATGAAACTCAAAAATGCACTTTTTGGGAATAAAATATAAATTATTTATAAAAAATAAGGTAAGAAAAAGGAAAAAAATGTATAAATTAGAGTTTTCCAGATACTTTAATTTTGCGTAAACTCGAAATTGGAATCAAATCATTCCTTCATATTAATTCTCATTGAAAGGATAGAATATTCGAAATTTGCACACATATTTTTACATTTAAAAAAAACTTGTTTAAAATTGTAATCAATAAATATATAATTTACTATTTTTGCAGTTATTATCAAATTATATTCCTTTAAAAATATGATTATGAAATAAAAAAAAATTATAATGATGTTGAATTTATCACTTGGTTAAAATTGTTTAATTGAGAGATGAAATATTATCAATCTTGTCTTCGTCCAGCAATGTACACGTTCATTTTATTGAACAAATTTTGTGACATTTTTTTCGTTTCTGAAGAGGACGACTGTGTCGTTGAAACGTAAACAGATTGTTTTTTATTCGAACCTTTCTTGGATAGATTGATAATATTTTATCTCTCAATTAAAAAAAATTTATATTGAATTCATTTCATTTATTTATTCTAATATCTGTCACTGAGAATACAGAAAACCATGATGCTCAAACCAAAAAAAGTAGGCGTTACTTTCTTAACTGTTCGCCTCTCTCTCGCTTCTACTCTAAACTGAAAGAAAAGACGATACTTCCCACTTCTTCTCTGTATCATGATTTCTCTCTTATATACTCTGACAAACTTCTCTCTCCAACTCTTCTCTGTCATCAAAAGCACAGCAGGAGGGCGGACGGAATTCTTGCGGACAGAATGAATAAAAGAATACGGAGATTAATATATATAATAATAATAATTCTGAAGAGGACGACTGTGTCGTTGAAACGTAAAACAGATTGTTTTTTATTCTAACCTTTCTTGGATAGATTGATAATATTTTATTTCTCAATTAAAAAAAAATTTATATTGAATTCATTTCATTTATTTATTCTAATATCTGTCACTGAGAATACAGAAAACCATGATGCTCAAACCAAAAAAAGTAGGCGTTACTTTCTTAACTGTTCGCCTCTCTCTCGCTTCTACTCTAAACTGAAAGAAAAGACGATACTTCCCACTTCTTCTCTGTATCATGATTTCTCTCTTATATACTCTGACAAACTTCTCTCTCCAACTCTTCTCTGTCATCAAAAGCACAGCAGGAGGGCGGACGGAATTCTTGCGGACAGAATGAATAAAAGAATACGGAGATTAATATATATAATAATAATAATTCTGAAGAGGACGACTGTGTCGTTGAAACGTAAACAGATTGTTTTTTATTCGAACCTTTCTTGGATAGATTGATAATATTTTATTTCTCAATTAAAAAAAAATTTATATTGAATTCATTTCATTTATTTATTCTAATATCTGTCACTGAGAATACAGAAAACCATGATGCTCAAACCAAAAAAAGTAGGCGTTACTTTCTTAACTGTTCGCCTCTCTCTCGCTTCTACTCTAAACTGAAAGAAAAGACGATACTTCCCACTTCTTCTCTGTATCATGATTTCTCTCTTATATACTCTGACAAACTTCTCTCTCCAACTCTTCTCTGTCATCAAAAGCACAGCAGGAGGGCGGACGGAATTCTTGCGGACAAATTGAATAAAAGAATACGGAGATTAATATATATAATAATAATAATTCTGAAGAGGACGACTGTGTCGTTGAAACGTAAACAGATTGTTTTTTATTCGAACCTTTCTTGGATAGATTGATAATATTTTATCTCTCAATTAAAAAAAAATTTATATTGAATTCATTTCATTTATTTATTCTAATATCTGTCACTGAGAATACAGAAAACCATGATGCTCAAACCAAAAAAAGTAGGCGTTACTTTCTTAACTGTTCGCCTCTCTCTCGCTTCTACTCTAAACTGAAAGAAAAGACGATACTTCCCACTCCTTCTCTGTATTGTTACGTCAAAACGAGAAACCTTTATTAAATATACCTAACGTTCCTCGTTTTAAATTAGTTTCAAATAAATTGAATCTAATTTGGGATGAGGATAAGTCAATGAGCCTACTAAATGTTGTGAGAGAATAATTTATTTAAAAACCAACAAGAAAGAAAAGTATTGACAAAAATACAATGAATATAATTATAATTTACAAATCTTACTTTAAGAATAACGATTACTGGTGATCAATGAGCTGGTGATAATAATCTGTTAATCCAATCTTGAAAAGGGCACTTCACAAAAATGGGGGCCTCCGACAGTTGTCCTTAGTGTGGGATTTTATCACTGTTGTTTACACTAATGTGATAGTGTTTTGTATTTTGAAAATATTTGCTTCCTTCCAGACGGTTGTCAGTAGTTGAGCAAATTTCGATGGTTCGAAATTTGGAATGTCTTGTTTCAATATAGATTTTATCAAAACTTGAATCTATTTCCCAAATGATAATTTTTGAGAATTATTTAAAGTTCTATTTTAAGAACCGGGGAAAAAGGTCTAAAAACGAAGTTCGTTTTAACTTAAACACTTGGAAAAATACTCGGGTTCACTTCAAATTATACTTGTTTGGAAATTAATACTTGTTTGTAGGCTTGGGTTGATTTTAAATACTTGGGAGTTCACTTTTAACTTTGTACTTTTAGTTCACTTGTAGACGATGTGTTCAACTCGCTGGTTCGATGACTATAACTTGGTGTTTCAAAAAATTACTCTCTGAATGTAACAGAGCTAGTGCCCTTTATTTATAAAACTTCTCCGATAAGTTTAGTGCCTTTGATGCTACTGGAATTGTGGAGAGATGGTTATTCCTTATTATGGTTTTTCCAATTTTATGCGTGAAAAGTTGTGCCTTCGCATAATTTTAAGTGGGGTATGTGCCTTTGGTGCTAATGGAATTGTGGAGAGATGGTTATTCCTTATGGTTTGTCTAAATTTATGCGTGCCTCTTGAATTATCGCATGGATTGTAAGTGGGGATATGTGCCGCTGGTTCAGTTAGCTGTTCCTCACAGGTTAATTCACTGCTTGAGTGGGACTATGCTTAATAGATTATTTTTGTTCGTTCGTTGATTTCCTTGCTTATAGGAAGGTCATTGAAATGATGCTTAATCGTTATTCTGATTATATTATTCAAGGGTAATATTGTCTGTGGCAAAGGTTTTTACATACTTCTAAATATTACTCTTCTTTCTTGTATTTGATACAATTTATATATTCGCTGTAAAACATATATTATAACAATGACCATCACGTTATGTTACTTTATTATTATTATTTTCCAACCATTTACTTTCTTAAATTTCTTTTAAAAAAATAATGAAAAAACTTCTGTGAGTATTTACATAAAAGTACATAAATACGAGTATATTTATTATAGAAATAATATTATTAAGATGATTTAAATTGTGTTTATTTAATTTAATAAATTTTCTATTGTATAAAGCTAGCATAACCTAAAAAAATAACTTATTATACATATTTGTTTTATAATTAACATATAAATAATAAAAAATATAAACAAATAAATTATACATGTTTATATTAATTATGTAGATGATTATATAAACTGTTAGTATTTATTATGAATTATTAAAATTTTTGAAAAATATTTAATATTTATTTGTAACTGTAATATTTTAGAAAATTTTAATTATTTATTACAAATTGTTAATAATTACAAATGTTTGATATTTAGAAATTATTAATAATTAATAGTTCTTCAACATTTTTAATTTTTTTAGAAATTTTCAACATTTATCCAAAAGTTGTTAATATTTATTTTCATGA
This sequence comes from Leptopilina drosophilae, assembly GCA_032873175.1. Taxonomy (NCBI): domain Eukaryota; kingdom Metazoa; phylum Arthropoda; class Insecta; order Hymenoptera; family Figitidae; genus Leptopilina; species Leptopilina drosophilae. Next base: position 42,621,447 of record CM065483.1, read on the forward strand.
TTCATTTAAATTGTTTATTTACAAAGCCAATTTTACATTTTGCTCTGCAACAAGAAGTAATATTCTAAATTGTTAATAATTCAAAATATTTGATATTTAGAAATTTTTAAATTTTTTTTCAAATTTATTAATACTATTTATACATTTTTTCTAAATTTTAAACATTTATTCCAAAATTGTAGATATTTATTAGAAATGTTTATATTTATTTTCATTATCCATTTAAATTAGTAATTATAGAAAAAACTACAATTTTATTTCTTTGTAACAAAAGTACTTAAGAAATTTTTCTAAGTAAAAAAATTATTTTGAATAATTTTAATATAATATTTCGCGAGAAATTTAATTATTTTGAAAAATTGAGATAAATTTTTTTATTTTCATTCATTTTTATTTCAGATTTAAAAGGAAGATCAGGAAAATGCTATGAGGAAAATTTACGAAAATTAAAAAAGAGTATTAAAATTTTTCACTGACAAAAAGCTCTATTTCATTGACGAACTGAAATTAAATGATTGCATTCGTCTTGGGTAAGACTCCGTCAGAAAATATGCGGTTTGCATGGGGTCTTTGGATTAGGCTGTAATTTGGTGAAATTGTAGTATTGGATACTAGAAACAAGTGTGCCAAAAAGTTTTTGAAAATTTTGAAATTTGTTAAAGTTACGCCATTTTGAATTTTTTTGTTATAATTTTTTTAAATCTTAATATTTCCGAAAGTTTTTAATGAAATTTAATAAAATTTGGAAGGCTCATACTTGACATCATGTTTCTTCTGACTATCACATAAAAAAAACAAAAAAAATTTTTTTGCCCAAAAAAAGTAAAAAAAAATTTTTTGAAACCGTTTTGTCCGAGCGGGACCGATTTTTGAGTTTTCTTGTGAATTAATAAAATATTCCTTATAATTTCACCTTTCATTTAAAAAAAAGAAAATCGATGGAGACTCAAATGGTTTTTGAGATATTGCAATTTTTGTGGAAGCGCGACCAGGTTTCAGTGTCAGCGATGTGTGAGTGCCCGGGTATCCTAATTCTTACACTTTACTGTTCAAAATTGTCTAGAACCTACAAATTTTATCCGATGTTGATGTTCTTGGTCTTAAATGAAAGGAGATAATTTTTCTAAGAGTTTCCCCGAAACTGTTGTTTCAATTATTAATTGTTTATAGATTTCTTTGTTACTCAAAGTAAACAATTTACAAGAATTTTAAAAAAATCGTGTTTATTTTTTATTTTTCCATTCCTCATGATCGAAATCAATTTAAATTAGTCTAGTATGACCACCCGATAAATAATAATGCATAATTCAATTTATTTAAATAATTTCGTTAATAAATAAATAGATAACTCTGGTTCTTCTTTAAAAAAATTATATTTTTTACAGATAAATTTATGTTTATTTAAGTAATTTATGTCTATTTTGTTACAAAATAATTTTAAAATTAATAATTATTATTGTTTTTAACAATTATTAAAAAATTGTATTTTTTAGAGACAAATTTATGCATATATAAATAAAGATATAAATAAGTAATAAAAAATTGATTAGTTAATTTTTAATTTATATTTTATATAAATCTAATTGTTAATAACAATGATAATTATTAATTTTAAAATTATTTTGCAACAAAATAGACATATATTTTTTAAATAAACACAAATTTATCTGTAAAAAATATAATTTTTTTAAAGAAGAACCAGAGTTATCTATTTATTAATTAACGAAATTATTTAAATAAATTGAATTATGCATTATTATTTATCGAGTGGTCATACTAGACTAATTTAAATTGATTTCGATCATGAGGAATGGAATAATAAAAAATAAACACGATTTTTTTTAAAATTCTTGTAAATTGTTTACTTTGAGTAACAAAGAAATATATAAACAATTAATAATTGAAACAACAGTTTCGGGGAAACTCTTAGAAAAATTATCTCCTTTCATTTAAGACCAAGAACATCAACATCGGATAATATTTGTAGGTTCTAGACAATTTTGAACAGTAAAGTGTAAGAATTAGGATACCCGGGCACTCACACATCGCTGACACTGAAACCTGGTCGCGCTTCCACAAAAATTGCAATATCTCAAAAACCATTTGAGTCCCCATCGATTTTCTTTTTTTAAATAAAAGGTGAAATTATAAGAAATATTTTATTAATTCACAAGAAAACTCAAAAATCGGTCCCGCTCGGGCAAAACGGTTTCAAAATTTTTTTTTTTTACTTTTTTTGGGCAAAAAAAATTTTTTTTGTTTTTTTTTATGTGATAGTCAGAAGAAACATGATGTCAAGTATGAGCCTTCCAAATTTTATTAAATTTCATCAAAAACTTTCGGAAATATTAAGATTTAAAAAAATTATAACAAAAAATTCAAAATGGCGTAACTTTAACAAATCTCAAAATTTTCAAAAACTTTTTGGCACACTTGTTTCTAGTATCCAATACTACAATTTCACCAAATTACAGCCTAATCCAAAGACCCCATGCAAACCGCATATTTTCTGACGGAGTCTTACCCTCTTATGAAAATAGAAACCTAAATAACCGTAATACTTCATTTTTCCTAATTTCAAAGAGCAGGGATAAAAATGGAACGCTTCAAGGCAACTGTTATGTTAAAGGATAAAAACAACAAATGGACTTTAAATTTAACATGTTGCTCTCCAACAAGAAGTAATTTTTAGAAAATAGATAAAAAATTGCTATCCTACGTAGTTGAATTTTCATCAACTAGTAAATATGTAACATTATTCCTGAAATTTAGCACCAATACAAATTCACGTTCAAAATTAACTGTCGAAACATCATTTCACATTACTGTTCGTAATATAAATGCATACGCAGTAATACACTTACTACTCTGCGATACCAACAATGAAAGGCATTTCATTAAATTTACGATTGTCTCAAGAAAAATTTTTCGATACTAACCGTTCAAGAGGACATAATTTCACTATCATTCGTCAAGCATATTTTTTGAATGAAATTAAATTTTTAAAAAATTGATAAACAAATAACGAGTCATCGTAAAGGTAAAATTTTTCAAAATGAAAACACAATGATATATTCGAAAAATAATATTCCAATGCTATTTACATTTTAAAAAATCTGAAAATAAATTAATGAAAATATTTAATAAAACCTCCCTTGATATTTCAGGTGTAATATAAAGAATTCCCTACGATTGTAGGTCAATCGCCCGACTGCAATCGCCCGACTGAACCGTCGCCCGATTAACAGGAGCCCGAAAAAAAAATTCCCGATACCATTCGCCCGACACCTTTTGCCCGATTCCATAAGCCCGATATAACGTTTTACCCGATTCCATCTGCCCGATAGCACGTTTTACCCGATTTTTTTAAATTAAGTCTATCAGGGAGTTTGCTGACCACTTCTGGGCCTAACTCATTTAGACCTGTACGCAAAATCTATAAAAAAAATAGATATTGGTAAATTTGATATTCCTTTTAATCGACTTCAAACTGATAAATAGGTTAAATATATAATATATATAAAAAATAAATACTAAATAATTACTAATCATAACCTGTGCCGGTGGTACTTCGGGATGTTCTTCTGCAGTTCTTTTCAGATTTCCCTGCACAATCTCGGCCTTGGCTTCTTCTGGGTCGGCAGGGTGAGAATGTTCACTCTCGCGAGTAACAACTAATCCATCGGCACCTGGTACAGTCACGCATCGAGCATTGCATTCCTTGCGGCGTAATTTTAGACAAGCCCAATTAAATTTTCCATTACTTCCTACTTTTGATCGTACGTACACAAAACCTTTATAAATTAAATGTTTATTGACAATTCGCGGACGTGAAACGTTTAAATCCATATTACCAGTAAACAATTTTGATACTTCACTAAAAATTTTGAGTTGACAGAAAGACCGAGAAAGGAAGACTGACAATTTTGTTTGTTATGATGTGTAGTTATAGACAAAAAAAGACGATCGTTGTATTTGAAATATGTATGAATTATATTTTTACTTCATTAATATTTCAGATTCGGGCAAAAGGTTCAGTCGGGCGCATAGAATCGGGTTTTTCGTATCGGGCAAAAGGTTCTATCGGGCGGAAAGAGTCGGGCGGTAGGAATCGGGGAAAAAAATCGGGCAAATGTCCTGTCGGGCTAATTTAAGATCGGGCGTTATGAGTCGGGCGGATGAAGTCGGGCAAGTGGGCCGCAACCTTCCCTACTTCTATTTGAAGTGTCATTTTAAATTTCACTTCAAATCGTCAAGATTGCGATTTATTTTTATGAGCAAACATAAAACGAAATTTATGAATTTTACTTATTTACCATCGATTTTTATTTTTCTTCACTTTTAATTTTTATTCATTAGAAATGTCTGAAAGTAATATTTTAACCATTTTAGGATAAAAAATTGTTTATTTCTTTTTCAGTGTAAAATAAAAGATTGTTGAAAGTAAAATAAAATATATTATATGTAGCTCTAAAACAGAATGATAATTTTTCAATACTCTTTTTTTTACATTCGAATTAATAAAAATTTATTTATATACAGGGTGTCCTGGTCAAGCGCGAACATATTTGAGTATTGTATTCTTCGCGAAAATCTAAGATAAAAAGTCCTTTGCCGTTTTTGAAAATATTGAGTTGTTTTTGAGTTATTAAATAAACAAAGCGTCCAATTAGACGCAGCACGCTAGTAAGAGCCGGCCAGTGGGCGTGGCCACGGGAGTCAGTACACAACGGTAGTAGTGGCACTTTGTAGTCAGTTCCGCAAAATTACTAAAGTAACTAAATTAATTTAACATAAGTTTACCTATGTTTACTTAAGTTTACATTAGTTTACATAAGTTTACTTGAGTTTACATTAGTTTAATTTAGTTTAGTTGATTTTACTTAAGTTTACTAAAGTTTACTTTAGTTTACTTTAGTTGATCTTACTTAAGTTTACTAGAGTTTACTTTAGTTTACATCAGTTAAGTTTACTTTAGTTCAGTTTACCTAATTTTAGTTAAGTTTAGTTTCGTAAAGTTTACTATTTATTATTAAGTTTACATTAGTTTCGTATATTTTACTTAAGTTTACATTACTTTAGTTTAGTTTACTTAAATATCCTACAGTTTACTTTAGTGAGTTTACTTTAATTTAGTTTACTTTGATTCAGTTTACCTAATTTTAGATTAGTTTAGTTTCACAATGTTTACTTTTTAATTTTTATTATTAAGTTTACTTTGATTTACTAAAGTTTACATTAGTTTCGTATATTTTACTTAAGTTTACATTGATTTAGTTTACTTTAGTTTCGTATAGTTTACTTAGAATTGCTTTAGTTTAGTCACTTTAAATTAGTTGATTTTACTTAAGTTTACTAAAGATTTCTTTAGTTTACTTAAGTTTACTAAATATTTCTTTAGTTTACTAAAGTTTACTAAAGATTTCTTTAGTTTACTTAAGTTTACTAAATATTTCTTTAGTTTACTAAAGTTTACTAAATATTTTTTAAGTTTACTAAAGTTTACTAAAGATTTTTTTAGTTTACTAAAGATTACTAAATATTTCTTTAGTTTACTAAAGTTTACTAAAGATTTCTTTAGTTTACTAAAGTTTACTAAAGATTTCTTTAGTTTACTAAAGTATACTAAAGATTTCTTTAGTTTACCAAAGTTCACTTAAGTTTACTTTAAAAAAGTTTAGTTTACTTTAGTATCCTACACTTTACTTTAGTTAGGTTACTGTAATTTAGTTTACTTTGGTTTAGTTCAATTAAGTTTAGTTTACTTCAGTTTCGCAAAGTTTACTTTATATTATGAATTTTACTTTAGCTTACTACAGTTTACGTTAGTTTAATTAAGTTTACATTAGTTTAATTAAGATTACATTAGTTTAATTAAGTTTACATTAGTTTCGTATATTTACTTAAGTTTACCTTGATTTAGTTTAGTTTACTTTAGTTTCGTATAGTTTACTTAGGATTGCTTTAGTTTAGTCAGTTTAATTTAGTTGATTTTACTTAAGTTTATTAAAGGTTTTTTTAGTTTACTAAAGATTTCTTTAGTTTACTAAAGTTTACTTTAGTTCACTTAAGTTCACTTTTGTAAAGTTTAGTTTACTTTAGTATCCTACACTTTACTTTAGTTAGGTTACTTTAATTTAGTTTAGTTTACTTTGGTTTAGTTCACTTAAATTTAGTTCATTTAAATTAACTTTACTTCAGTATAGTTTAGTTTACCTAAGTTTACTTTAGTTTTGTTTAGTTTCCTTAAATTTACTTTAATTTAGTTTAGTAACTAACCAAATTAACGCAACTAATAAAAATAATTTTTTAAACAGAACATTACTTAAGTTTACTTTAGTCTAGTAAGTTTACTTTAGTATCATTTAGTTTACTTTAATTTACTTTAGTTAAGTTTACTTAAGTTTATTTTATTTTATTTTACTTACCTTTACTTTACTTCAGTTTATTTAACTGTAGTTTAGTTTCGTTAAGTTTATTTTAATTTAGTTTAGTTTACTTTAGTTTAGTAAATAAATTAGTTTAGTACCTAAATTAGTTTAGTTATTAATAAAAATAATGTTTTCAACAAAACTAACCTAACAAAGGAAAAGGCGATTTTTTTGCTCTCATATACTTTTCCTATTTTTCGCCATAGTTCAGAATGACAAATTTCTTACTCTTAAAGATGAGAATAAGAAAATTTTTGGTCTTATACTTTTCCCATTTTTCGGCCATAGTTCAGAATGAGAAATTTCTTACTCTCAAAGATAAGAAAACGTCGATTTTTTTGTCATAGTTCAGAATTATGGGAAACTCTCATTAGCAATGGTTTGCTAGATTTTGACAATACATTAAGTGTATCGCTGAAAACTGATCAACTTTGGCCGAAATCTTGAACATAGTTTTACCATCTTTTTGCCACCTTCATAAACAAAATTTTTTTGGACATTATTGAGGAAGTTATGAATTTTTTATTTGAAAAAATGCCAATTTTAGCGTTTCTGATAGCGAACGGGTGGAGCTGCTAGCTATGAAATTTTGATTGAAAAATGTATCCTATGTTTTTTAAATAAAACTAATCTAGCAATAATTTAATACACAAACAAAATTTTTTGAGCTATTAATGAGGAACTTATTTGTTTAGGATTAATTATAATGAAATAATAAAACATTAAAATGCTATTCCTTACATTTATTGCAGTGTAATTATTCTTATAAATTAACAGTTATTTTTTCGACTAAAAAAACATAACAGAGTAAAACAAATTATTATTTTTAACTAAATAATACAAACAATTTTTTTGAAAATAATATTGACAATAAGATACATGGAAATACAAATAAATAAGAAATAACAACTAAATTAAACTTTTTTGGCAATAAATTAAGAAAGAAATAAACATTTAATAACGATATCTTTGAATTAATAATATTAAATGTTAAGTGTGAATTCGATTATTTTAATTAATATTATTAAAGAAAAATTATATATTAAGCGAATTCAGGCTTAACTGTATCGAAAGTAATTTTCGATAAGTTAAACTAAAAGACTTAATATTTATTCACCCCAAGATAAACGTTTAACTCTTCATAAAATAATTAATATTTTTGAAAAAGTAGAGGATCCCCCTTTTAAGTGTACTATTAATTCAGTACCTCCGATTAGACGGTATTTTAATTGAAAATATATAAAAAGGAAAAAGGTTGTATATAGTTGTAGACAGTAATGAGACACTTCAGTTATATGAGTAGTACAAATATAAATTTTATTTAATTCATAAAACTTGAAAAATTGATAGAAAAATCGTACAATACAAGAATATAAAATATCTTTAAATTATTTACTTGTATAAATCGTAGTAAATATTATTATTAAAAAATATCCTTTTAATAGAATATAATTAATATAAGATTCTCAATATTCATATAACAATATAATATCGATAAATCAACAAACCATTTTTATTTAAATAATAATTATGTTTTATGTAAATTTGTATTATGTGTGTGTATAAAATGTGTAAAATGGAATAATTAATAATCAACTCACCAACTTACAATTTATTATTTTTATCAAGAACGGAAAAGTATCCTGTTACTTTTCTCAGGTGAATTACTCAGATTCACACCTGTGACAGAATCTCTTATACGAATTATTTCTTCTTTTTTTTAGTATTTCCTTTAATTTGTTCTTCAATTGCTTCTTTTGCTATTTTCTTTATTATTATAATCGATATAATACTTCAAATTATTCACTTAATATTCACTTTTTTTATCCTTTTTTAATTATTTATTTTCAATTCGCGTAAAAATATCAATTCACTTTAATCAATTAATGAAATAAAAATTCAAAATCAACCCTTATTTCTGGGGACAAAAATAACACCTCCGCCTTTTGCGGGAAATAAATTCACAACTATATATAATCAACCGCTTTGCGGGAAAAACAAATTATTAAAACTCTCTACCGATTTTCGGGAGGAACACTTAATTTTACGCAGCTTTACTGCGGGAGGAACAAAATCGGACTCCCTAGTTAAAACGATCGAAAGTATGGATCACACCTTGAAATTAATATAAAACGATAGAGTGGAGATGCCTGTGCACACGGCTCGCCAAACTTCGTTGTTGCCAGGCAAGCTTTTTGCAAGCTTGCAAATTCCTCAAAATAGCGTGATATAGTTCGATGCTCTGTATCCTCTATTGTCAATGTTTAAGTGTATACTTTTTCTTGGTATTTTACCAATACAATTAAGAGACTTTTCTGTTGAAAGTAACTTATGGCAAAGTAGACAAATTCCTTTTGAAATAAGAGTGATATCTATATTCTTTTAATCAATTTTAGAATTATAATTTTAAAAATAATATTGAATATTATTGGGAATGAAAACAATTGAAGAATGATTATCGTTATTTTTTTAGTTTGGATATTACTTAATTATGAAAAAATAGTTTTAAGACAATTTAATTGATGAGTTAATTATGTAAAAATCCTGTTATCTCCTGATAATATGTCTATTGAGTACTTAATTCTATTTACAAAAGTCCCAAATTTTTAATTAAATTATACAAAATAACAAATTTTTAATTAATGAAAAAATTAAAAATAGTTACGAAGTCATACGTAACAAATACCCCCCTTTTTACGGCTGACGTCCCTTGGCAGCTTTATGTTAAACATATGGTTTTGTAAAGTTTTACATATAAGTCCTTCCTTTAGTTATTTTGTAAGATTCGAGATGCTGATATTGCTGGAAATAAATGGTTGTTTAACCAGAGGCAAGCTTTTGATTGAATTTTTGTTTTAAAGAATTCGTTTCCTCTCTTTTTTTATTTTAGGAAGATTTTTAACTTAGTAAAGCTTGCTTTTGTTTAAATTAAAATCACAAATCTCGGAATTTTTGTCGACAATAAAAACATTGGTTATTTGAATTTAAAACGATGTCTTTAGGCTTTAGGTCAAGGTTGGTAAAATGAACAAAAAAAATTTTTTTTTAAATTTTTCTTTAACTATTTTGCCGAAAACTTACGAAAATTTTAATTTATTCTCAATATATATTCCACTTCACCAAACTGGACATTTATTCTAATATATACCTATAATTTTTATAGTAGCAAAGGTAAATTTATAGTATAGTAAAAAAAAATTTTGCATTACAAATTTTTAAGATCGAGCGTGGTAAGAAAATTGCATTTATAATTGAAAAATCTGTTGTTTAATTAAACTATTGAAAGCATAAAGTTTTGATTATTTATATATTATTGCATTTTCACCAGGCTTGATATTATTTGCCTTATTTCAGTACGTAGTAGTCTTTTATTAAACATTTTTCTGTTACCGATTTAATTGACAATGTTTACTTTGAAAATAATATTGATAAAATTTTTTTTAAATAATTTAAATAAATTTTTTTTTTAAATGCGTGACGTGTAAATATTAAAAAAGCTCGTTAGTATTAACATTACAATTTCTGTGGATTTGAAACGTAGAATACATGACATAAATCTCTTCTCAATAGAATGATCTCATAGTGTCTAAAGTTGAATTTATTGTAACAATTTGTCAGAAAGTTATATTTATGAAATTTTAAACAAACTCATGTTATAAAAGATATAAATGTAAAGAATTTTAAAGAAATAATGTTAATTGTGATTTTGTTTGTTGGCTGACATTGTTTCTTTAATATAGATTTTGCACAAAATCATTAAAAGAAATGTTGTTAGAGAGAGAAAAAAAAATTAACCAAACAAATTTATATAAAAGAAAAATTGAAAATTTCCGATTTTCTGCCTCATACCCCCCTTTTTATGCGCTGTCGTCCCTTGACAGCCCTTTTTACAATTAAAGTAATTTTGTTGTTTTCTGTTAACATTTGAAATAATCCTTTAATTAAAGTCGAAATTTTTTTAATGATTCGTTTCCTTTTTTTTGTTTTAGGAACATTTTTACAGAAATGCTTGCTTTTATTTCATTTGGTTTACAATGGCATATAGTAATGGCGTTGATTAATACATTCTTTGTTTTTATTTAATGTAACACTTAAAATTCAGATTTTAATTTAAAGATCTAGCGTGGTAAAGACATGTTTTATTTAAATTTAATTTTACATGAATTTATTGTATTTTACCAAACTAGATATTTTTTTTTTGGATAAATAACCTGGTTTATTTGATTGACACTGTTTATGATTCGGATAATTTTAGTTACCTTTAATTTCATCTCTATTGTAATTTGATAAACGTACACATTATTTTATAATTAGCAGTGTAAGTACACATTTTCTATTAAATTTAGACGAAGAATACATGTGAAAGATTGTTCTTTTAACAAACTTAATAACGTAACTTCGCAATATTTAAATTTCATTTTAATATGAGTTGTCTTCAACTTAAAAATACTTTGTATACAATTTTTGTTTTCTAAATTAAAAGAATTATTCGTTTTTCTGTAAAAGTATAACTTGTAATGGTTGTATATTGTTTGTAAAAAATATTTTTTATTATACAACATTGATATATATATATATATATATTATTTGTTGTATTTTCAGAATCAAATTAATTTTGGATACTCTTGATATTTTTCATGCTTTAAAAAAAAAGTTTTTATAAAGTAGTTCAAGAAAATACAGTAGTTCTTTGAGTAATGACGTTTTTTACGTAAAAATATTTTAAATGCTTATAACTCGGTCAAAATTTGATTAAAGTGGACTTTTTTATAATGACCATTTTTGTTTTCACACATAGTTTGTAAATTACGTACTATTTTCTTTTAAATTTTGTAATACTTCTGACAAAGGAAACGTATTCAAATTAGTCCTCAAATTTGATGTTTATTGAATTATTACAAAACATCGTAGCGAGAAAAATTTGGTTTAATTAGGACTTTAAAAAAATGTGTATATTTAGCCATAGTTTATCTTGATTTGGTTTATGAAATGTACTAAGATTTATTAAAAAAAATGTGAACTTTGTGCTTCTTTTTAAATGTTTTTCAATAAGAAATTTAATATTTTAATATTTATAATAATTTAATATTCTTCCCTTTTTTTAATAAAAAGAGGAAGAATTAAATTGTTTTCTTAATGCGAAAGCACTGTGTAAAATGTTTTTAAGAATTTGCTTTTGCATCATATTTCGATTGATTTATTTTTTTTTAGCTTTCTAAAAGAAATATTTTTATTTCTGCTTTTATCTTTTCCAAAAAAAATTTTTTTAATATTAAAAGTTTCAATTTATTATTTTTTTAAACTTGATAATTTATATAATTTGTTATTGATGTTGAAACAGTTTCATTTATGCTCGAAATGTAATGTGTTCTTTCTTTGATGTTACTGTTTTATAGTTTTTAAAGTGTTATAAGAAAATTAGTTGCATTTTCTAGAAGTATTTTAAGCATATTTTAATTTACAATGTAGCATATTTTAATCAGAACATCCATAAAACGTAATATTGAATATTTTAATGAATATTATAATTATTCATTATGAAGACATATTACTGATATTTTGAACTTCAATTCGAACATAAATTTGGTTAATGTTTTAGTATTAATAAAGATTTTATATACAGTTGTTGTTTGAAATAATGGTAGGGCTTTCTTTTCTTCTCTTATTTCTTACATAACATTGAATAAGTATTTTAACCATGCAAGTTTTGTTTTAATTAAAAATTTTATTTTAATACCGATTTTCAGTGAAGGTGTTTTGTTTATGTCTCCTGTATTTAGACACAACCATTTTTAAAGCTAGTTAAGTGGTTTAATTTCTATATATTTTGTTTAAAAAATTTTATGAGAAATTGTTCTCTTATAAATTTGTGTATTCAATAATGTTATAATATTTAGACCTTTTTTTTAATTGTAAAATTATTAAAAATTTTTTGATTTTTGAAATTCTGATTCAATTTTTTTGTGCTAATTTGAAAATATTTATTTGCCTTAAATTAATGTTTAAAGAAAAATTAGGTATCCTAATTTCGAAGGTTATTAAAATGCTGAGATAGACTTTATTGTTCCATGCGTTATAACTTTGCTTTTTAGACACTATGTATTTTTTGGATATTAATTTCATTAAAATACACTTTTTTAATTTATCGCCTATAATTTTTTGAGAACAAGAATAATAAGAAATGTATATTTCATTTAAATTACGTAAAAGTGAATGAGAATTTAATTGTCTATGTAAGTATTTCTTTCAATGTATACTTCTTACTGACCTAGTCACCTGAGATGTAACCTTACACAGTGTCGTGTATCCAAGTTCGTACACCTGTTTAATTTTATACATTTTGTTTATATTTTATTTCAATCAGTAATTTTTGTACTTAAAAATAATACTGTGGTAGGACCTTAAAAAAATTGATCCAGAAATTAATGTTAGTTTTAATTGTGAATAATATTGAACAATAAAAACATTATAGCATGAAACTCAAAAACATTGAAATCTTTGAAAATCTAAAGTTTATTTTTTTATATGACCAATGATTATGAGCTAACCTTTCGAAAATTATTTTTTGTATCAGTTGAGTCTTTGTTTAATTTTTTTTAAATATCTAACAATAATTGAGTATATTTCTCTTTCTGTGATAAAGTCATTAGAAAATTTTTTTTTAATATTAGTAGTTTAATGTTAGCTATTCATTAATCTTAGTGACATTTGTTTACTGTTTTTCATAAAACTTTAAGGTTTATTTTCTTTAGTGTTTTTTTGTATTAAAGAATTCTCTTAAAGTATTATTGGCAAATATTTAAACCTTACAAGTTAGTCAAAAGCATAATTTGATTAGAGCTTAAATGTCATTTGTTTTATTAGTAATTCAGCTTATAAGTTAGATTGTTATTCAATAAGATCATAGTACTTGATATTTTTATAAGAAGATAAAACAACATGTGTTATCCTTTTTTTTAAATATTATTGTTTTGAAGAGGTTCAGTTCATGTCTATTTATAGAAACAAGCAAAATATTTACAGCATTTCTATTTTTATTGTTATATTTTGATGCGGTAATTACTTCCTAACAAACGATATTCAATAAAATTATTTACCCACATTTATAAAACATGCATATTTTGTATTTATAAGTATTTATTTGCTTAACTATATATTTTTCTTAAAATTTAATAACTCTAGATGTATGTATCCCTTATAGTATTAATAAAATTTTATTTAAGTTCTATATCCCATTTAATCAAGTAATAAGTATAATAAGCTATGATATACTTTTTGTTCTATGGTTTTCTATTATGTTTTTATATGAACCCTTTATTTTAAATTGAACGATTATTATATAGTTTGTTTATGATATTTCAAGCCCAAAAAAAGAAGCTTTTTTATGCTTAACCAATACCCAACCTGTTGAAGCTAAGTTTTGTTTCTAGTATTTTTAGTGTTTTACTTCGTAATATTTTATTTTCTTGAAAATAATGCACATTTAAGTTGTGCTTTAAATTTCTACTAAGATTCATTCCTTTGTATTGGACCAGATAGATTTCTTTTTCCTCAATAATTGGTTTCACTAAAATAATCCATTTTCTTTTTCTGTTATTTATTTTTGAATTCAGGTTTTCCAAAATGTTCTTCTGTGTGAATGGCAATAGTCTTGTTGTGCGAAAATTTTGCTGAATAAGAGTGTTTAGTGTCATTGTCTTCTTTTTCTTCTCCATGTTTATATTATCTGTTTTTCTTTCGAATTTGTATACTTCTCCATTTTTTATTTCGTTTTTCTCATTCGATTCGAGTAAAAATTTATCAAAAAAATATTTTTGATGTTTTTCTGATAATTTGCTATTTCTTTCAAACATTTCCAAACTTTCTTGATTCACACTTCTTTGAGATGAAAAAGTCTTATTTATGGGAAATTCTTCTTCCTCAGCATATGTATCTGCTAAAATGATGACGTCTTCATTTACCATTTGACCACTAAATTCTTCTTCTTTTCTTCCTTCTGAACTTTTCACATCAAATTGTTCTTCACCTAATGATTTGATTTTACCCAGGGGTTTTCCTTTTCTTAGTTCGATAATAGGACTGTCGGAATCTACTATTGTATTATCTGGAAGTTTTTCATTGATACTGATATTTTCTTCTGTAGTATCTGTATTGGGACTTACATACAACGCCGTTTGTTCATTTTTTGAAGATTCCTCTGGATTATGAATTACTTTCATGTCATTTGATTCATCGTTTTCTGTTTGTAGATGTGGTTCTTTTATGGAGAGTGATACATTATGATCCAATTGTTTTTTATCCTTTAAAGAGCTTTGGTTTCTGGGTGAATCTTTAAAAATAATTGGTGGTATTGTGAAATCATGATCATATATTTTTCTATTTTTAGGCCTGGTTTCTATAAAAGCATTTGTTTCGAAATTGTCATTTACAAAATATGGCTTCTCATAATTTATATACGAGTCATCATAGTTAAAGCATCCATAACCTCTATGTTCCTCTCTTCCGTAATCATCCTGTATGTTGTTTCTTCCATATTCGTCTCTGAGATAAATACTTTCTTCTTCGTCGATAAATCTGTGCTGTAATTTTCTGGATTCAACGTTATATTCTTGCAAATTCTGATCCCTGTTGTAAAAATTTTCTCTTTTATAACCTTCCAATGTCATGTCCATATTTTGACAATGTTCTTCAAAATTCGTGTTCCCATTTTGGTTATTAAATTCATTATGGCCTTGGACCCTTTTACGAGCTCGTTGCCTTTGTCGTTGGTTTCTTCTTTTCCGCTGTCGGTTACATGGTTGTTCGTATTTTTTCGATGCATCTAGTTCATACATGTTACCTTGGTTTTTCGCATTTTTATGGTTGTACCAATTCTCATGAAAATCATCTATTTCATCATCAAAATAATTAAAATCTCCGACAAAATCACTTTCTTCTATCCTATGCCCATCTTGTATAATGTTATAATTATCTTGGTATAGGTTTCTGTGCCATTGATGTCTAGAAATATTTTCTTGATCCCTTATTTCACAATTATATCCCTCCGATTTCCATCTTAGTATGTGGCCTTCTTGTAATAGTACTTCATATACTGATTTCATTTTTATTTAATACAATTCAAACATAAACAATGAAAAATAAGTGATTCGTTTAACTTCTCTTTAGTTGGAACTGATTTTCAATTCAAAATATCGATAACAATTTTTTAGAAACGTAGTGCGGTAAGACTATTTTCTTATTTCCGCTCATGTTACAAAATTCTACTGCCTTTTTAAGTTTATACCATTTGCTCGTTTTCGATAATTTATAGAATTGCTTGACCGACATAATTACTTGAAAAAAAATTTTTTGCAGTTTTTTTTGTATTAATTGATCAATTATTTTTTGAATTTTAACACTAATTTGTTGATTTATTTTTAAATAAATTATTTTATTCAGAAACAATATTTTTAACTTTATTTAATTATTATAATTTATTATTTTAAAATGTAAATTTAAATTTCAATTATTATTTTAATTATTTTCAATAAAAAAATGCCAACAGATTTGTTTGAAATAAATTTATATATATATTGTCCTCTTTAATTCTTTGCTAGTTGTGACCGGCCTTGACTTTGCAATTCTACCCAGTTTTAATCGTCAGCACTCTTCCTCAATCTTCGAAATGTTTTATATATTATTTAAATAGCTGTCGCTTGTTAGTTGAAGATGCACATATCTCAATTTATGGTAAATATTAATTATTTATCAATATTTTTTAAATTGAATTTTTTTAATCAAATAAAAGTAATTAATTGAAAGTTTTTTTTTTAAAACTTAAATATTTATTATTAAAAAAATTCCCATTTTTAACAATCTTTTTTTTAAATCAATCTTTATATTAATGTTTATAAACCAAGTAAATTTTTTTTATTTTAATTAATTATCATTTAAAAAAAATAAAGAGGTTATCATAAAGTTAATTTGTAAAATAAAATTGTTTCAGTAAAGTGTCAAATGTCTTCTATAGCATGCTTACGTGGTCTTATTCTGTTTTTATTTTATTTGATTTAAATCTATTATTCGTTAAAATTAATATGAAGTAAAATTTATTTAGAATTATAATTTTACAATTATTTATTTTTCATTTAAATATCTTAATAGTTTAAATTAAACATTTCTACAAAAATATTCTTATTCAAAATTTTTAAAACCTTAATCCTTTATGTATAGGTTTATAATCACATTTTTTTATTATCTTTTTTTTTTATTTTAAGTCATCATCCTAATTAATCGTAATCAATTTTTGGTTAAAAAAAAATTTTTAATCGAGTATGAAAAAATCTAAAACTCGCACTATTCAAAAATTCAGTATTTCTGAGTTAAAAAAAATGTATTTTTTATTTCTGAAAAGAAAAGTTTCATTAACAATAATGTCATTTACATGAATAAATAGTTCATAAGCACAAAATTTAATTCAATTCGTATTTTCATGTAGTGTAATAGTAATAGTGTCACAAAAAAAATTATTTCTTCTAAAAATAACTATTTTCAACCTTTATAAATTTTTATTCTTTCAATAAAATATAAAAAAGAAATCCCACCGCTGCCACCAGTTTGTTAAGTGTGAATTCGATTATTTTAATTAATATTATTAAAGAAAAATTATATATTAAGCGAATTCAGGCTTAACTGTATCGAAAGTAATTTTCGATAAGTTAAACTAAAAGACTTAATATTTATTCACCCCAAGATAAACGTTTAACTCTTCATAAAATAATTAATATTTTTGAAAAAGTAGAGGATCCCCCTTTTAAGTGTACTATTAATTCAGTACCTCCGATTAGACGGTATTTTAATTGAAAATATATAAAAAGGAAAAAGGTTGTATATAGTTATAGACAGTAATGAGACACTTCAGTTATATGAGTAGTACAAATATAAATTTTATTTAATTCATAAAACTTGAAAAATTGATAGAAAAATCGTACAATACAAGAATATAAAATATCTTTAAATTATTTACTTGTATAAATCGTAGTAAATATTATTATTAAAAAATATCCTTTTAATAGAATATAATTAATATAAGATTCTCAATATTCATATAACAATATAATATCGATAAATCAACAAACCATTTTTATTTAAATAATAATTATGTTTTATGTAAATTTGTATTATGTGTGGGTATAAAATGTGTAAAATGGAATAATTAATAATCAACTCACCAACTTACAATTTATTATTTTTATCAAGAACGGAAAAGTATCCTGTTACTTTTCTCAGGTGAATTACTCAGATTCACACCTGTGACAGAATCTCTTATACGAATTATTTCTTCTTTTTTTTAGTATTTCCTTTAATTTGTTCTTCAATTGCTTCTTTTGCTATTTTCTTTATTATTATAATCGATATAATACTTCAAATTATTCACTTAATATTCACTTTTTTTATCCTTTTTTAATTATTTATTTTCAATTCGCGTAAAAATATCAATTCACTTTAATCAATTAATGAAATAAAAATTCAAAATCAACCCTTATTTCTGGGGACAAAAATAACACCTCCGCCTTTTGCGGGAAATAAATTCACAACTATATATAATCAACCGCTTTGCGGGAAAAACAAATTATTAAAACTCTCTACCGATTTTCGGGAGGAACACTTAATTTTACGCAGCTTTACTGCGGGAGGAACAAAATCGGACTCCCTAGTTAAAACGATCGAAAGTATGGATCACACCTTGAAATTAATATAAAACGATAGAGTGGGGATGCCTGTGCACACGGCTCGCCAAACTTCGTTGTTGCCAGGCAAGCTTTTTGCAAGCTTGCAAATTCCTCAAAATAGCGTGATATAGTTCGATGCTCTGTATCCTCTATTGTCAATGTTTAAGTGTATACTTTTTCTTGGTATTTTACCAATACAATTAAGAGACTTTTCTGTTGAAAGTAACTTATGGCAAAGTAGACAAATTCCTTTTGAAATAAGAGTGATATCTATATTCTTTTAATCAATTTTAGAATTATAATTTTAAAAATAATATTGAATATTATTGGGAATGAAAACAATTGAAGAATGATTATCGTTATTTTTTTAGTTTGGATATTACTTAATTATGAAAAAATAGTTTTAAGACAATTTAATTGATGAGTTAATTATGTAAAAATCCTGTTATCTCCTGATAATATGTCTATTGAGTACTTAATTCTATTTACAAAAGTCCCAAATTTTTAATGAAATTATACAATATAACAAATTTTTAATTAATGAAAAAATTAAAAATAGTTACGAAGTCATACGTAACAAAACAAAACTTATTTTTCTTTATGAAGTTAAATCTACTTAAATTAAAATAATCAGTCTTTATTTTTTTAAATTAACTAATAACAAATATTTATCATTTTTATAAAAACTAAAATAAAATATGAAATAAAAATAATTTAAACGAAAAAGAAAGTAAATTTTAACAAAAAAGCAATTCCTTCTGCAGATATTCTTTTCACAGCAAAGATATTTCGCCAAAAATGGCAACCATTTTTTCCAAGCGACAAAAGGAGGAACGGTCCTATGCCTTTTTCGCCTTAAGTACCTCGAAGCTTCATATGCGATTACTTCCTTTGTTGGAAGTGATGTCCTCCTGCAGCTAAACATTGTGTTGCTCTCGTGATCATTGCTTGCGTTGATTTTCGCACCATTTCTTCAGTAATTGTTGCAAATGCTGCGTGGATCCTTGCAACCAGTTCAAGTTCAGCAACTCTTTCGTCCTTAGAAAGTGGCTGGGCATAAACTAAGGATTTGATATATCCCCATAAAAAAAAATCCAAGGGATTTAGGTCCGGAGATCTAAAAACATCATATTAAATGTTATTTTATTATAAATTTTAGAGAGTCAGGAATGTGAATTGTTACTTTGCAAAAAATTTATTTCAGAAAATATTAGATATTATTATTATAACTTATTTTAAAATTATTATTATGAATCATAATTTAAAGGGAAAATTTAGGAACATTTTATCAAAAGAATTGGAGTAATAATAAACTTTTATAATTATCAAAAAATGCAAAAAATCTACTTTTCGATGTACAAAAATTCCTAAATTTCTTCTTTCCAAAACTGAATGAGTGAAATTTGATTGATTTTCATTGTATTCTCGCAATTTCAATCAGTGAAATTTCACTGAAAATCAGTTACAAATGACTGAAATTTCAGTAATTTTTAAATGATTGGCCAATTAAAAAATAGTTAAAATTTTCAATATGCGTACATATCAGAAATTTCCAGTAATTATTTAATTGGTCATTCAGTGGAAAATGCCTGATTTTTTAATCATTTTTAACTGATTTTCAGTAAGAATTCACTGATTCAAATCGCGAGAATAGAGTAAATTTGTCATCAATAGATTTTCACTGATTCAGATTTGGATAGTTCATTTAAAAATTACTTTCACCTTGAAAACTTTGAAATTGCAATAAATTTTACAATATTCCCCTGAATTCAAATTTTCATGACAAAATTAATTTTAAAATTATCAAAATTTTAATAAACTTTATTTCCAACAAACTGAAATTTAACTTTTCATGGGTAGTTAAATTTTTTAGTTAAACTTTAACAATAAATAATAAAATTAATTGAATTTTTTAAAAATAATACAATTTATTAATTTATTAGTAATTTTCAGAAATTATTCTAAATTTGACTTTAAATTTAAATAGTGTTTATTAAAAAATTGCTAAAAACTTTGTAAACTTTTTTTTATAAATAATACAGTTTGTTAAAAATTTTATTACACACTTTAAAAAATTCTAAGTTTCAATTAATTTATCTTAAAGGAGTGATATTTCAGAATTTTAGTAGCATATCAATAAGTTTATTAAAAAAATATGTATACCTTGCAGGCCATTTAGTATGATTGCCATTTCTCAATTTGTAACCAATCCAATTTGCACCATAAGTGTGGTTTAAGTATTGAACAACCGCTGCTCTACGATGAGCCGGGCATCCGTCATGCATGAATTTTATTTGTCTCCGGATAGCTAACGGAATGTCTTCCAATAATTCTGGCAAAACTTGTTCCAGAAAGTTTAAGTAGATCGGGCCCTTTAATTTATTAAACGAATTCAATAGGAGCATGAGGCAAATAAGAGATTATTTACAATCCATAAGTTTTGAATGTTCAAATGAACGAAATACTTATTATTAAAAATATTTTCATAAATGGCTGATTGCAATAAAAATTAAAAACTCTGATTTTATATTAAAAAACGTTATAATTATTTTTATTCACAGTGACACAAAATATTGTAATAAAAATTTAATTTGGAAAAAAAATAAATTTCGTTAATTGAACGTTCAGAACTTTGGGATCATGATTATTTTATCATTAAAAAATTAGCACAATCATTAATTAGTTAGTTAGTAAGTTAGTAATTAGCTAATTAGTAGTTGGTTAGCTATTTAGTAGTGTTGAAGAACAAACTTCGCACTCGATAATTAATTTCATAAAAGTAGCGAAAAGTGTCTTTCAAAGTAAAAGAAGTTGTAAAAAAGTAGCTATCAAAAAATTGAACTTGACGACCAAAAAATCGTTTTAGACTCTTGACAAAACTAACAAAAATTTTATTCAATATTTTTTTATTTTCCTGAATTTTTCCTAATTTTCATCAAAAATATTTACTTCTTTCTTATATCTTGCTAATAAATTGGAATTTTTGCAATTAATGTTATTATTCTTCAAAGAATATTAATTTTTATATCAATAATTTAATTCAGGGTGTCCAGCGATTCTTTAAAAAAATTCAAGTACTTTTCAAGGTTTTCGAGGTCCAAAATAATTTTCTCAAGGTCCATTTTTAGGGTATTAATTTTCAAAATATTTTTTTTCATAATATTTTTTTTTACTGTTAAAAATTTGAATTAGTGAAAATTATTACTAACTTGATTTAGTGACTGACTTTTTGCTTTTGAATTAGTAAATTTTACTAATAAATAATCATTTCTACTAATTTTTTTAGTGGAATTTACTAATTAAAAGCAAAAAGTCAGTCGCTATTTTTAATTAGCAAAAAATTTTACTAATTCAAATTTAGAGAGTACTTATATACAATTTTATTATTTCTACATACAACAGTTATTCATAAATAACGTTAAATACAATTTATTGATAAAATATTATAATTATAAAGAATTTTTGTTGTTTTGTAAATCAAAATTGATTTTAAATAATTGAATTCTATTGAGAATTTCTATTAAAATAATTGATATACAAATTATTAAATTATGAAAAAATTTTGAAAATAATTGAAATTTTGCAATGAATTTTATTCAAATTTTTAAATTTAATTGAATTTTATTATACTTTTGAATATAATTGAATTACTGCGAAGAATTTAATGGCAAATTTAAAAATAATTGATTGATTAAAATAATTTTGGAAAATAATTGAAATTTTTGGAATGAATTTTATTAAAACTTTTTGAAAGTAATTGAATTTTATTGTACTTTTTAAAATAATTGATTTTTGCGAAAAAATTATGCAAATTTTATTTTAAATAATTGAATTAATGTACAAAAATTTTTTTTTAATTATTGAAAGTTTGTGTAAAATTTTTTAAAATATTTTATTTAATAATAAAATTCTTTCGGGAAATTTTGTTAAAATAATTATAATTTTGTAAACTATTTCAAAGTTTAAGAAATTTTTTTGAAAATTATTAAAATTATGCCATGATTATTATGATTATGATTTTTTATTAACATTTTTTAAAATATTTGAATTCTTGTGATGAATACTGTTATTTACGAAAATAATTGAATTTTGCAATGAATTTTATTAACGTTCTTCAAAATAATTTATCTTTGTCAAAGATTATTGTTATTTATTTATAAATTATGGAATTGTTGACCACAATTTTTTAAATTTTTTGAAAATAATTGAATTTCTGCGAAAAATTTAATTTATTTTTAAAATACTTGAATTCTTATGGTGAATATTGTTATTTATGAGAATACTTGTATTTTGCAATGAATTTTATTAAACTTCCTGAATATAATTGAATTTTGGCGACGAATTTTTATAAAGGTAATTGAAATATTGAAAAGAATTCAATTTAAAATATCAAGGAAATAAATCTTATTTTTAAAAATTTTAATTTTTTAAGGTTTTGTCATAAAATTCAAGGTGCATCCTTAATTTGAATCAGTTAAAAATCGTGGTTTTAACTGACAATCAAAGACTTACTTTTTGCTTCTGAATCAAATAAAAATAACTAATTTTCAGTGAAAAAACGACTAATTTTCAGTAGAAAATAACTGAAAAAAGTAGTTAAACTTGACTAATTAAATCAGTCAAAAAAATTTACTGAAAATTTAGTTATTTTTAACTGACAATCAGCTATTTTTAACTAATTGTCAGTAGAAATAATTTGAATTAGTGACTGACTTTTTGTTCTGAATCAGTTATTTTTAACTGATTCAAATTTAAACAGTGTTTTCAAGATTTTCAAGGAGCAAAAAAAATTCAAGTCCTTTTCAAGATTTTTAAGGTATTTAAGGTAGCTGGACACCCTGTTAATTCTTGCGAAGAATTTTATAAACATGTTTAAATAATTGATTTCTTTCGACTAATTTGATGCAAATTCTAATTTAAATAATTAAATTCTTAAGAAATTTTTATTATTCAAGAAAACAATTGAGTTACTGAAAGTTTTTAAAAATTATTAAATTTTACAAAGAATTCTTTTAAAATTTTTGAGAAATTTTAAAAAAAGAAATAAAAGAATAAAATTTCTGTGTGACATTTTAATAAATTTTTTTGAAAATAATTTAATTCCTAAAAAATATTTTATTATTTACTGAATTGATTAAATTTCGCACAGAACATTATTAAAAAATGACTCAAAATAATTTGAATTATGTGCAATAATCTTGTTATTTATCGACACAATTGAATCCTTTTGAAGATTTATCTATTTAAATAATTTAATTCTTGGGAAGAATTTTATTATAATCTAAAATTATATCCAAGACCAAAATATCAACAAATTCATTTACGAAAATTAATGCTAATATTTTTGTAAATAATTTGAATACTTCCGAAGAATTTTAAGAATTATTATATTTTTTGAGCGAGCAATTCCTGTAAAATTGTATTAAAAATCATTGAAATCCTGAGATTAATTTTATTATTTAGAAATAATTGAATAGTTCCAAATTATTTTAATAAAACTTCAAAAATTGTTAAATTCATGATAAGAATTTTATTATTTATAAAAACAATTAAATTTTGGATAAATTTTATCATTGAATTTCGATTATTTTTTTTAAATAATTGAATCGTTTTAAAGAATTTGATTATAATTTTTGACAATATTTCTTTCATTTCTAGTATTAGCGAATTTGAAGTACTCGAAATTCTTAAAAGAAAACTGAAATAGTAGCTTTTAGTAGCTAAAATTTAAAAAAGTACCCAAATATTAGCATGACGTAAAAAAAGAAGTAAATATTAGGTTTAAATAGATGAGTGCAAAGCCTTAATTTATTTTAATTTGTTAATTAATTTCTTAGTTTTTTGAATATGTAATTGTCATGTTTAAAGAATATTTTTATTTTAATTTTAAAAATAATGTTTATGGTTAAAAAAATGCGTACTTACATTCAATCTGTCGGGTAATAAATACGGACCAATTATTTTGTTGTCAATAATTCCCGCCCAAATATTAATTTTAAATCTCTTTTGAATTTTCCCTTCGTGACAAACAAAAGGATTTTCGTCGTTATAATAATGTTCATTGTGCTGATTGAAAATTCCTTCCCGAGTGAAGAAACATTCATCAGTCCACAAAATAAAGGGAATTACTTCCCTGTTGCGAAGAACCCATCGGCAAAAGCGTCTTCGGTGCGAGTAGTCATCGCCATCCAACTGTTGCACCTTCGTATAATGATACGGATGGATTTTATTTCTTTTAATTATTCTATTTACTTTTGTCTTAGTAGAATTAATTTCCCGCGCTATTCTCCGGCAACTTGTATTTGGATCTTGGCGAAGCTTATTTAAAATCTGGTTCTCCAAAATTAAATTTTGAGCTTCATTTCTATCGCGGCCTTCTACTCGATGAGGACCAACAGATCCAGTCTCCCGCATACGCTGGTCTAATCTTAAAAAAGTATTGTGTGAAGGCAATCTTCGGCCTTGTGCCCCATAAGTCACCTCATACCTATGAGCCGCTAACCTGGCATTTCTCTCACACTCCCCAAAGATCAAGTACATATCACAGTACTCAGCAGTAGTGTACGGTATATTCATTATTAAATTATTACCAAGCACAAAAAATTTTAAATTAATTTTCACACATAATTTGAGAGTTTTCACGATTTACTCACTAATGTGGTTCCGAGGGTGGTTTGCAAAAGACTAACTTTCATACATAATATGTTTTCCATCTTATCTTACTAATACCATTACATACTGAGGTGTTTAACTACACACATTGATTATGTTTACATTTTAACAGCAACCCCTTGCGATGTAAACATAACATTTCAATAGATAGATACATATTACGTTGTAGTATTGGAATCGTAAAATAAAGCATAATAAAAATTTTTAAAGTTAGAATTTTTTTCAAAAAAACTTAAAAATTAGTTCCTATTAAAATAAAAAGACAGTAAATTGTGAGATATTTAAAAGAGTTGCAGATTTAATTACTACCAAAAAGGATTAAAATAATCCATTTTAATTTTATTTTATACTGTGACTAAAATTTTACATCAAATTAAAACCAGTTAACAATTAATAACATCTAACTAATTGTTTAAACTAACGAAACATATGACGTGAAACATATCTAACATAACTAGAGTAACATAAATAATGTATTACGTAACATAACTAATGAAAGTTACATACCTAACTGTAACTTACGTAAATAAAAATTTGAGTTGACACGAAACTAAATTAACAAATTAGATTTAGTTTTGTGTCGACTCAAAACAAAAGATTGAAAATCATTATTATTTAGTGTCAATCACCGAAAAATTGTTTTCCCTGACTTAAGTAACTAGGGCAACGCAAGTAATTAATGTAAGTTCCGTAGCCAAACTTACGTCAGTTTCGCAATTAATCAAACGTACGTAATTAAATAAACTTACGCTAATGATAAAATTTACGTAGGTTACGTCACTTACGTAAATGTTATTATTTTCGTAAATGAAGTAATTTTGACCATTTTTCAAGTTACGTAACTTACGTAAGTTCATTTAATTACGTAAGTTATTTTAGTTACGTAAATAATGTGAGTTGGATAAATTGCGTAATTTATTCTAGTTTCGTAATTACGTAACTAAAGTAATAAACGTAAGTATCACTACTGAGATTATTACATTTCTAACGTAACAGACGTAAGTAACATAACTAACGTAACTAAATAAACTAAATTAGCTAACATTAGCTAGTTACGTCAGTTTAGTTATTTACGTTATTTTATTTAGTTTAGTTAGTAATTTAGTTATTTTAACACATCACAATTTTCAATTGTCAGTATATCCCATAAATTCAAAAAATCCAATTGTGAACAAGAAAATTTCGAGTACTCGAAAAATTCGGGTACTCAAAATTATTCGAGTTTTTCATGAGGCTCGACTCGACTCGAGCTTAAACTGTTTCGACATTAACTGTTTTTTTAAATCCGTGACATTCTGACATTAAAATAAATAATTATCGAAAGAATAGAAATGCTTTCGAAAGGAAAAATTGATAATTGTATTAAAATTCCGTGCTCTTTGGTAAATCTGTGACAAAAAAATCAAAAGCAATTAAAATTACTATACTTTCTCCAAATTAGAACTTCTTCAAACTTTTTTAAAGGACGCTTGACCTTAAAATAAAAAATAAGCAAAAGAAAAAAAAGTGCTTCAAAGGCGAGGAATTACCAATTTACTTGAAATTAGTGGGCGAATAAATGAAAAATTAGTTAAAGTACCAAAATTGTTAGACATATTTTGACTAAATTTTCATCAGATCGGATTAACATAATCAATTTCGTGTTAATTTTTACTGTCAATGAAATTTTACTACACACCACAACCAAGACAATGATTTGTCGAAATTCGTCGAATTTTAATTTATCAGACTCAATAGACCCTAATCTGAGTAAGTATGTAAATAAGTAAACAATGAAATAAGCAAGTATGTAATTAAGTAAGAAGGAAAAATAATTCGTTTACTTGATTACTTACTTGCTTACTGGTGTTTCATGTTTGCTTTCTTGATTACTTTTGTAAAAAAAGTATCATCAATTTTTCATTGGTCTTTCAATTTTTAATTAATTTCCAAAAGATAAGACAAGTCTCATTAAGAATGAGAAGAAGTTAGAATCAGTTATTCGTAAATTTTTCAATTTAAGTTCATTTTATTTACTTTTTTGAAATTGTGAGTACACAAAAAATAATTTATTTGTTTCAAAAAAATTATTACTTCACTATTATAAATTAAAAACCGCTGCCAAGTTTTTTTTATTATTTTTAACATTTTTGTTTCATTTTACGTTAGTTATTTTTTTGTAAGTTAGTAATTTAGTTAGTTTGTTTAGTCAGTTAATAAGTTAGTTTAGTTAGTTTATTTAGGTTATTACGTTAGTTTAGTTTGTTTAGTTTATTTAGTTAGTTTGTATGTAAGTTATTTTAATACCTCACAATTTCTGTGATCATTATACCCCATAAATTCGAAATTTTCTACTTATTAATAATTTTTTAGTAATTTAAAAGCTCAATTCGAATCGAGTACACGAAAAATTCGGAAACTCGAAAATTTCGAGTACATTATTCTAATCTTTTATGATGCTCGACTCGGCTCGAACTCGGTTCGAGCTTGATCTGATTAGACTCTTCTCGGATCGAAAAATGGAATGCTTGAAGTTACTCGATCGTGCTTTTTGCACACCTCTACTAACTTAGATATTAAGTAACTTACTAACTGTCTTACAAAATTAATTACAATTTAACTTTCTAGCTAACTTACTTAACTTAGTTAAGAACTAACTTAATAACTTACTAACAAACTAACTCACAAACTTAATTACTAATTAACTTACCAACTAACTTACTAATCAGCTAACTTACTAACCATTTAATTAACTTACTTAACTCAGTTATTAATTAATTAACTAACTTAAGTTTTTACTTAGGTAATTAGTAAGTTAGTTGCTAACTAACTATTGTCCCTGGTGAATCTAAATTCGTCGAATTTTGCCAAGTCGTAGACTTGGTGTTTGATTTAAAGTAAAATTTCATTCAAAGTCAAAAATAACACCAAAATGGACTATTTTAATCCTTTCAAGTGTTAATTTAAACCCAGAGGGATTAAACTGTTGCAGATTATTTATGCAGCAGGAAGACGATTTTTAAGGTGGATATTAAGGAATCCACATAACACATCACTAATCTTCTGGATAGATTTTGTACAAAATTTGTTCAAAACACTGGCCAAAATTTCTGTATAAAATTTTCATCAAAAATTTTATAATTCCATACGAATTTCGGAGTGAAATAAAAAATTGATTACTAATTCGCTGAAATTTCGAATGTAATTCGTTTAAAAGTGCGTCAAAAAATTTTGTATAACATTTTCAGCAACCATTTCAAGCAGAATTAATTACAAATTTTGAAGCCAAATATTTTTAAAATCTAAAATAAATATTTATTACTAATTCGCTCAAATTTCGTACGAAATTCGTTTTAAAGTGTGTCAAAAAATTTTGTATAAAATTTTCAGCAAACATTTCAAGCAGAATTAAATAAAAATTTTGAAGATAATTTTTTTCAAATCCAAACTAAAAAAATTCTCACTAATTCGCTCAAATTTCGTATAAAATTCGTTTGAAAGTTTGTCAAAAAAATTTTATATCATTTTCAGCAATTAATTCAAGCAGAATTAAATACAAATTTTAAAGCTAATTATTTTTAAATCTAAAATAAAATATTTCTTACTAATTCGCTCAAATTTTGTACTTCATTCGTTTGAAAGTGTGTTTGAAAATTTTGTAGAAAATTGTCAGCAAAGAATTAAAAGAGAATTCCATCCAAATTTGGAAGCTTCCATAAAATGGCCTGCATAGGTATGTACATGGGAAATGTTATACGTTTTTAATTCTGAGCTACATTCCACTTTATTTCGAATGTGTTGTAACATTCATGTTAAATGCTTCTTAACTTTGAAGATGAAGATGATCAAAAAACTGCTGTTAGGAAATACACATGCGTTAAGAAAGTGTTGGTTCTTCTCTCTAAATCTGAATATGTGAAATTTCACTTATTGTACGTTATAACAAGACGTCTTCTCGATCAATAAGTTATTCTGGGTGAAATTTCACTTATTATAAGTGAATATGCACTTATTGATCGAGAAGGCGACTTATAACGTACAAATATGTGAATTTTCACATATTCTGATTTAGAGAGTTTAATCCGGAAGCTTAAAACCATAAAAAAAATTATAAATAAATTTTAAAAAATTGTTGGCTTAGATCTCCGTACCATACTCCAGTAAAATTATTATTATTATTATTTGTGTACTATTTTTCTGCATGCTTTTTGTTCATTATAAAGTATGCAAATTCGTAAAAGAGTAATTTAATTTTGTCAAAGTGAATAAATCTAAAGAAAGAATAGGTTGCTTATGACGAATATTAGACATACAGTAAATCTCTTGAAGCAGTCCTTTGAAAGCAACGATAATAATTGTTATTGCGAAATATTTAATCTCACCCCCCTGAAGAAAAAATGAAAACTGGCGAATACAAAAAAAGACTAAAGAAAATAATCTGCAACGGTTTAATTCACTTAGGATTAAATTAACATCTACAAAGCTTTGAAATGATTTGTAAAAATTCTCTACATTTACCTTTAATAAATCTCATGTTTCACATCTCATATCAAGCTTTACCATTGACAATAGTATGTTACTCAGTAGGGTAATTAGTAACTAATTTAATTTGTTAGTAAGTTATTTAGTTTATTAATGAGTTAATTATTTTAATTAGTTATTTCATTAGTTAGAAAGTTAGTAATTTTTGAGATACACTGATCTAGAAGTAACGTGTTATAATAACTTACTAGCTAAACTAAATTAAAGTAAATTAAAGTAAACTAAAGTAAATTATAGTAAACTAAAGTAATCTAAAGTAAATATTCCATTTTTTGATCCGAGCCGAGTCTAATCAGATCAAGCTCCAACCGAGTGTGATCCGAGTCGAGCTTCATAAAAGATTAGAATAATATACTCGAAATTTTCGAGTACTCAATTGGATTCGAGCTTCAAGGTTATGTGCGGTTGGTATAATAAAATAAAAAAGGAAATATAAAAAAAGAAAAAGAAATAAATAACATAGTAAATTTAATAAACTGGCGACCTACTGCCAGCACGACCCACTAAAATACGTACCCCGTAACTAAATTAGTTTAGTAACTAATTTAGTTACTAAACTGAAGTAAACTTAAGTAAACTAAGGTGCCGTGAAGCTAGTGACCCGCCAGACGACTGACAAATCCATAGGCATCGCAACTGAATAATATGAAATGACCAATTCTGCATTCTTTCGCGATAATTTTTTTCACTATACAGTTAAATACAAATATTTTACGAACATAATTTAACATAAAAATCAATTGTTTATTAACAAACAAATTTGTTAACAGCTTTTAGCTTCGCAAGACTCGAAAATTCGATTGTCTGCTACTTGGCGGATGGAGTATTTTGACTAGGAATTTTGCAAAAATGATTTTCGAAAAGTAAATTCTTGTAACTAAACATCTGATAAACAATAGGCATTTTAAAAATTAATTGTTTATCAACAATTGAATTTTTTGAAACTATTAAATTCATAAAACTCGAAAATTCGATTGTCTGCTAATGGGCGGCTAGAGTATTTTGACAACGAATTTACTTTTCTAAAATCATTTTGGAAATGTTTCTAGTCAAAATACTCCATCCGCAAATTAGCAGATAATCGAATTTTCGAGTTATGCGAAGCTAAAAGCTGTTAACAAATTTGCTTCTTAATAAATAATTGATTTTTATGTTAAATTATGTTCGTAAAATATTTGTATTTAACTGTATAGTGAAAGAAATTATCGCGAAAGAATGCAAAATTGGTCATTTCATATGATTCAGTTGCGATGCCTATGGATTTGTCAGGCGTCTGGCGGGTCACTAGCTTCACCGCACCGTAAACTTAACGAAACTAAAGTAAAGTAAAGTTAAGTAAACTTCAGTAAACTAAAATAAACTAAAATAAACTAAACTTAAGTAAACTTAACTAAAGTAAACTAACTAAACTAAAGTACACTAACGAAACTAAAGTAAACTAAACTAAATCAATGTAAACTTAAGTAAAATATACGAAACTAATGTAAACTTAATTAAACTAATGTAAACTTTAGCAAACTAAAGTAAACTTAATAATAAAAAGTAAACTTTGCGAAACTAAACAAATCTAAAATTAGGTAAACTGCACCAAAGTAAACTGAATTAAAGTGAACTCACTAAAGTAAACTGTAGGATATTAAACTAAACGAAATCAATGTAAACTTAATTAAAATATACGAAACTAATGTAAACTTAATTAAACTAATGTAAACTTAATTTAGCTAATGTAAACTTATGTAAACTTTATTAAACTAATGTGAACTTAATTAAACTAATATAAACTGTAGTAAACTAAAGTAAACTTAATAAAAAAAAGTAAACTTTGCGAAACTGAAGTAAACTAAACTTAACTGAACTAAACCAAAGTAAACCAACAAAAATAACAGTAACCTAACTAAAGTAAAGTGTATGATACTAAAGTAAACTAAACTTTTTCAAAGTAAACTTAAGTAAACTTTAGTAAACTAAAAAATCTTTAGTAAACTTAACTAAATTAAACTGACTAAACTAAAGCAATTCTAAGTAAACTATACGAAACTAAAGTAAACTAAACTAATTCAATGTAAACTTAAGTAAAATATACGAAACTAAAGTAATCTTAATTTAACTTATGTAAACCTAATTAAACTAAAGTAAACTTAATAATAAAAAGTAAACTTTACGAAACTAAACTTAACTAAAATTAGGTAAACTGAACTAAAGTAAACTTAACTGATGTAAACTAAAGTAAACTCTAGTAAACTTAAGTAAGATCAACTAAAGTAAACTAAAGTAAACTTTAGTAAACTTAAGTAAAATCAACTAAACTAAATTAAACTAATGTAAACTCAAGTAAACTTATGTAAACTAATGTAAACTTAAGTAAACATAGGTAAACTTATGTTAAATTAATTTAGTTACTTTAGTAATTTTGCGGAACTGACTACAAAGTGCCACTACTACCGTTGTGTACTGACTCCCGTGGCCACGCCCACTGGCCGGCTCTTACTAGCGTGCTGCGTCTAATTGGACGCTTTGTTTATTTAATAACTCAAAAACAACTCAATATTTTCAAAAACGGCAAAGGACTTTTTATCTTAGATTTTCGCGAAGAATACAATACTCAAATATGTTCGGGCTTGACCAGGACACCCTGTATTATTGCTCTACCATGGCTCAACTTGACAATACCGTTGATATAATATTGCTCGACCATGGCTTGAGCGTCGATCAACCGTGTTAAAACCATGCAAATTTATTTTTCAAAATAATTAATTGAGACAATAATAGAAATTAACAAATTTATTTATTATTATTAATAAAAAAATAATAAGTGTAAATAATTAATTAATTGTTTTATAATAAACCAGTAATAATAATATTTTAATATGTAAAAATTGAATAATGACAGACCAAAAAAAATTGAACCTGAAATTACTACACAGATTAATTTCAGGATTAATTTTTTTTTAATTTATTAATAAACTGAAATTAAAAGAAAATTAAAACTCTTGTTATCATTAAAATTAATTAACAATAATAACTTTAAATTATTTGTTCACTGTAAAATTAAATGCAAAATTTAATAAAAAGAATCAGAAAAAAAATTTCAACCGACCAGGAGTCGAACGCAGACTTCAATTTTACAAGTCCGTTAAGGTCGCCACTGAGCTATCTCAAGTGATGTTAACCTTTGCAGTGATGAAATATTTATATGAAGTTCATTTTGACCGACCAAAAAAAAATTGATCCTAAAATTAATCAACGGATTAATTTCAGGATAAATTTTTTTCCAATTTATGAATAGACTGAAATTGAAAGGAAATTAAAATTCTTTCTTTCTTTCATTAAATGGTTTTAAATGTAAATAATTATTTCTAAAGAAAAAATAAGTTTGCAGTTATAAAAAGCGCCGCAAGATGGCAGCTACTAATGGACCATTAGAAAAATATTTGTTCATGAGTATGATATTGTACTTGATTTTTCAACATAATTAATGAAAGAATATTAATTGATAATAGAGAATTAGAAGAATTAAGTTAATTAACATTAATTATTAAATATTAAATTAATGAATGAATTTTTTTGTTTAATTAATTAATTTTTATAATTATTTATTCTAATTAATTAACTGAATTAATTAATGGATTTTTTGTTTAATTATTTATTTTAATTAATTAATTAACTTTAATTTAATTATTTATTCTAATTAATTAAATCAATAATTATTAAATAAATTTGTAATGATAAAGAGCGCCACGAGATGGCAGCTGTTGATAGACAGTTAAAAAAATACTTATTCAAAAGTAAACTATTGAAATTCATTCTTCAATAAAATATAATGAAAAAGTAATAGAAATAACTAATATTATTTTTTATTAATTAATTGTTCCTTAATTAATTGATCCTGAATTCAATCAAAAAATTTGATTTCAGGATCAATTTTTTTAAAATTTATTAATGGACTGAAATTAAAAGAAATTTCAAATTATTGTTTTCATCAATTTAAAACAAAAATAATTGTTCCTAAAGAAAACAAAATAAACATTCAATGATAAAAATCGTCACAAAATGGCAGTTGTTGACAGACCATTAAAAAAATTTTCAAACTAAATAAGACTTAAAATTTATTTCTCAATAAAAGAATAGACATAACTCATTTTATTTAATATTAAATTTTTATTTATAGTAATTCGTACAATTATTTTCAAAACGTAATTAATTTTAAATTGAAAATTTTTTACTTATAAATTATCAATATTTCATAAAAAATTAACAAAATAAATTATTAAATTATTATATAAATTAATTCTTAAATAAATAAATTGAAAAAAAATTTTTTCATTCCCAATTTCTTAACCCTAAACTAATTTTTTAACCTTGTATTTTTTTGCCGCACTTTAAACAATAACACTTTTTTAAAAAAGATTAATTATTATCATTTTTTAAGCTCATTCACTGAAATGTTACTCCCGCAATATTTGTTTACACTTTGCAATTTGTTTTGACGTTTAAAGGCGATGTTACACAACTTTTTACAACAAGAAGAGAGTTTTCTACATTGACATTCTCAATAAATTAAATTAAAAAAGAAATTTTACAAAATTGATCGTTAAAAGAATGAAAAATTCAAATTTTAAAAGGACTTTAATTTGTAACCTTTTAAAATTTAAATTATTTCCAAAATTTCACGCTATGCTTAGAATATTTAATTATTATAAAAAATTTAAACTGAAATTAATTTTTAAATCAAAATTTAATAGAAAACTGTACGAGAATTCAATGATTTAGATTAAAAATAACATTTTATTAAATAATTAAATGTTTACAAAAATTGAATCTTTATTAAAAATTTTATTAAAACAAATTCTTGAATAATCTTTAAATTCTCTGTTCATAAGAATATTGTTACTGCAATTTCTTCAAATTTTTTTTCATAATTTCAATGCAAATATTATTTTCTAAAGGTTTTAAATAAAATTCATCTTTAAAACAAAAATTTTTTAAAAATAATATAATTTTAGCGAAAAATTATATTATTTATAAATATAATTGAATTTCGTCGAAAAATTTTACTATTTCTCAAGATATTTGAATGTTTGATGAAAATTTTTATAAATTTTTGAATATAATTGGACTTTTGAGAAGAATTATATTAGTTTTTAAAATAATTTAATATTTACGTAAAATTATAGATTTCAAGAATAAGTACAATTATAAAACAATATTCCATGATTTCGATCAAAATTCCTCAACATTTCCAGGTTTTCATTTTGCTTGATAATCCGGCTTCGATTTTACTCACAAGTTTTAGTGTTTTTATTTCCCTGACAATAATTTACTGACATTAATGTGACTCTCTCAGAAAAAATTATTTTTATAGGAAAGTATGAAAAAGTCTTAATTTTCTTAATTTCTCTGCCAACAAATTTTTTCTTGATATTCCCCTAACTTAAGTGAAAAAAATTTTTTGGTTGACATTTCCCAGATTTTAGTGACACGTGGCCAACCTAAAATCGCAAAAAGAGACGTTTAAAAACAATTTTCTTTCTTTAAAATTTACCTTTCTTCGCCTTCTCGTTTATCCTTCTCTCTATCCCATATCTTTAGAAAATACAAAAGAATATAAACAATTCTCGATTGAATCGATTGAATTTCAACTAATACACGATCGAAAACTGGTGTTGGCGAATGCATCTTCTCATTAAGATTATTAGCGGGAAAAATGTCGATATTCAATAGTCCTTTTTAGTCACGCAATTCAAGAACTGGAAGTACTGTTTTTTTTGTAAAATTAATACAGTTTCCATTGAAAAAAACACCATGGTGAAATAAAAGTTCAGGGTGTTTCACTATTACATTCTTTTCATCTAAAAAAAATTCCTTAGAATTAAGTTTATTTACTTATAAATTTTTTTTTATTATAAATTAAAAAAACGAAGGTTTTGTGAATTCACTATTAGTAATCCACTATTATTGTTAGCATTAATTTTGCTACTATTTTATTTTTCTATTTATTAGATTTATATTTTATTTACTTTTATTTAAATTCAAAAAGTTTAAAGAGCTAACCTTTTTTAACCTGCGAAATGGTTAATTTACTTTTATTTTCTATTTTCACTTACCTTTAAAGTGTTGAGTTGAATTAATTTTCTTTTTTATCAGTCACTTCAAATTTTATTTAATATTTTCTTTATCACTAACAAAAATATTATCTTTCAACTTTCAAAGAATTGTCAATTTTGGGTTAGTATTTTGTAAACACACGTGCTTTTCTATTTCCCCTCAAATATCTTCTCATTTGTTTTTCCACTGTTGGTTTCTTCTACTCTATGTTCGAACGAGAGAGAAGTTAGACAACAATAGACAATGGCGTTCAAACAATCAAAATCCATTAAAAAATACATTTAATCGACAAATTGATGCTTTGAAGCTAATTTATGAAGGTTTCTTTTTTGTAATTAAAAAACTGATTACACCGTCCTATAAAATTTAATTTTTTTTGCACACACAAAAAAATCAAACATTTTTGAAAACTAGGACTAAAATAAAAATACACGTGTCTGGCCGTTTGGCTAGATCAAGTCGTTTGTGGCTGCTCGGGGTGAAAACAACCCGTAAATAAAAAGTGACAAGTTATATTTTAAACAAGTTGTAAATCCAGATGTTCATTACATGAACATTTTGCTTCCTCTATACGATCAGCAAAAAAATTTGCTTCCTCGTGGAGGAAGCACTAACTTATTGTCACGTATTGACATATTTTCCATGTTATTGTCTTCAAATCTAATTAAAAATTAATTTTAAAAATTTGTTATATTTATTATAATTATTTCGATTCGATTCGTCTTGATGCAAGGAGTAAGATTTTAGATTTATTTTTCAATAAATAATAACATTTTATTGTACAGCAACATGATTCTTAAGAAAAAATGAATTTTTATTAAAAATGCAAATTTTGTGTCTGTAATTGGTTTTAATTTTATAAATTTAAATACAATATATACTTTATATATATACCAATCGATCCGTCTTGATGCAAAAAATAAAATTTTAGAAATAAGTGAGTAAGATTTTCTTATACAGCAACATAATTTTGCGGAAAGAACTCATTTTTTGAGAAAAATGCGAATTTTTCAGCTTTAATTGTGATTAACTCTATAAATTCTCATACAATTTATTTTTTTTATATACCAATCGATTCGTCTTGATGCAAAGAATAAGATTTTATTATATTTAAACTTCAATAACCAACTAACAAAAAAAATTTTTGAAAAAAAATTTTTTTAGAAAAAAGTAAAAAAAAAATTTTTTCTGAGAATTTTTTCAAGTCTATCAATCCAGTTCGAGATATTTTTATGATAAATATACCTGGTAAATTTTAGCCAAATTCGTTAAAACCTCTTCGAGTTATCGTGTTCACAAAAATCGGGATCCACACACACACACACATACACACATACACACATACATACATCCGGACAATTGTTCAGGGTCTTATATAACAGTCCCATATAGAAGAAAATTTGTCAAAAGGATTTATAAAAATTTTGTAAATTAAACGACTACAAAGCTTCCTCACGAGGAAGCAAAATAGATTTAATTTGCGTAAAACTCATTACTTAGGGTTTTTGGGGTCGCTGATCACGAATCCGATATCAGTTTTTAAAAATTCAAAATGGCGGATCCAATATCGCGGCTGTCAAAATGAAAAATTGATCAGATTCGCTCGAAACTTGTTACTCGGAGGTTTTGAAGTCACTGATTACAAATCTGATGTCAGTTTTTCAAAATTCAAAATGGCGGATCCAATATGGCTGTCAACATTTTTAAAAGTAGATTCATTTTCCCTGAAACTTTTTGCTCGGGGTGTTTTTGGGATCGCTGATTAAGAATCTTAAGTCAGATTTTAAAAATTCAAAATGTAGAGTACAGATCTAGAATGAAAAGTGAAAAATTTAATTGTGTGATTCTTTTTTGTTTTTTGCAATTGAATATTCTTTATTTATTTTAAACAATTACTTTACATTAAATAATTCATCTTACTTACGCTTCTTATTGTTACGTCCGTAACTTCTTCCCATATACTTAATTTAACTATAATATTTACATGTTTAATTCCTTCTAATTTTGCCTATATATTATATTGTTGTATTTGAAATACTCTTTCGTATTATTGCATTATATTCAGTATACCTTATAAATATGGTTATTATTATATATTTTATATGTATCTAAACAAAGTTATCAATTATAACATACTAAAGAAAGAAGAGTAATATTTTAAACAATGTAAAAAGAATAACGATCGCGCATCAAGCCACAAGACCTACCACAAGTTTCACTACACGAGAGAAGAAAAGTAATGTGTAATCACGTAATCAAAATAATAATTGTGCATCATCTCAACGATCTTCAACAACCTTCGACACGTGGAAGAAAAGCAAAATGTGTATAACATACATGTTCTATAAATTAAGTCAAAACAGCAGTAACAAAACCCAACAAACTGGAATGAAGACCTTGTCGCACCAGGAGGAACCAAGGACATTCAAACATTTGTCGGTGGAACAAGCAACAAGCGACAACGACGACGCATGAAAAAGCATGACTAATGAAGGAAGTTCTAACTGGAAAAACAGCCAAATTTTGATATAAAAAGGGGTACCTTTTCTGATTAGAACAGAGAGTAATTTGTTGGAAATCAAACAGTATACATCAGATCGTCTACAAGTGAACACAAAGTATATCTTTAAAAGTGAACAGTATATTCCCAAATATTATTTTTAAATATACATTTTAAAAGTGAACTATTCCCCAAGTATTGAATTTGAATTGAATCGACCTCTTATAATTCATCAATTTTCAAAGTATAAATTTTAACTATTTCCAAAAAAATATAAATTTGGAAATAAACTCAACTATCAACGAAAGTCCAATATTGAAACAACACATTACAAATTTCGAACCATTGAAATTTGGTCAGGAGGCGACAACCGTCTGGAAGAAAGCAGATATTTTCACAATACAATACACTATCTCATTAGTGTAAATAAGAGGACTAATACCAAACCATTAAGGACAACAATTCTAAGGCCCCCTTTACGTCTACTGCTCACCACCATTGAGATTCGACTACCAGATAAGCATCACACCACCAGTAATCGTTATTCTTTAAGTAAGATCTATAATTTTAATTATACTCATTGTATTTTTGTCAACTCTTTTCTTTCTTGTTGGTTTTTAAATAAATTATTCTCTCAAAACATTTAGTAGGCTCATTGACTTATCCTCATCCCAAATTAGATTCATTTATGAAACTAATTTAAAACGAGGAACGTTAGGTATATTTTAAAAAGGTTTCTTGTTTTGACGTAACAGAAGCCCTTTTAAAATTTTGGTGCATCGGCCCGGGAAAATTATAAAGTCGATCAGCCATAATTTTGTCAAATTTTTTAATAAAATTCGAAAATTTTATTGAACGTCAATTTTATATTATTAAAATAATAAAATAAAAATATATTAATCAATGAGTATACCAATTGTTTAAAAAAAGGGGAAATTTTTTTTTTAATAACGAATATTATCAACATATAATAATAAAAAATAATAATCAGTAACATTTAACAAATAAAAAAATATTTTTACTGAATATAGTACATTTTATAATAAATGATAACATTATACAAGATTTAAGTCGCAAGGTGCATTCGTAAATATACATTTAAATTGGTATTGATGAATAGAGGTTCGAGTCCACTTAACTTATAAATATTTTTATGTGCATGGTGCATTTATTAATTCAATTCTGTATTAATAAATAGAGGTTTGTGTCCTCTCATCTAATAATTTTTAAAGTTGCAAGGTGCATTCATCAAATTAAATCCTTTGTTATATTACTGAATAGAGGTTCAAGTCCTCTAGACTTAAGGAATTTTTTGTCTTGTATATGAATCATTTTTTTTGTGTACTGAAACAAAATTGTTTTTTTTCGTAATTTGTTATTATTACATGTTTAAAAGTATTTTATTGTACTGAAGCAAGATAAAAATATTTACTATAAAAGAAAAGTGTATTTTACATTAAAGAGACAAGATTGACAAATTTACAGTTAACACGTACATAAATTCTGATACTATGTTATCTTTTAATGTCTTCTTCGAATGAAAATACTACTGATTCCTCACATTTAACTCGCTCTAAAATAAAAAATAATCCACAATTGTCATTGCATTCGGGAATTCCTTATTATAAAGAAAATCCACACACAAGTACACCCAGATATTCTAAAGAAAATCCTGATTCCGAAGAAATACATAGAGAATTTGACTCAGGTTTTGTCAATTCCAATCTTTTTGACACTGACGATAATTCTTCTGAAACTGACGATAACAACAGCAAAGATTCTATATTAGAAAATACTCTAGTAGGTCAAAATTTAACAAAAATCAATCTGAAGTAAATTCAGAGTTAAATAACTCTTTAATTGACGACGTTGAAACAAACGATCACTCTGAAAATAATTCTTTTGATAACTCTAGAAATAATATTATTTTTGAAGAAAGCATGGCGCTTCCAAACAATCAGCAAGTGTCTTTACGCGATGCATTGGAAACTATACCAATGTTTGACGGAAAAAATATCCCATTATCAATATTTATTGAAAGTTGTTTAGAAGCAAAATCCATGCTTCCTGAGAATGCACAAGTACAAACAAATTTAGTAAAATTAATTAGGAGTCGAATATCCGGTGAAGCAAGAAGAATTATAATAGGAAATAATTTTAATACAGTAGAGCAGTTAACAGAAAGGTTAAAACAAATTTACGCGCCAGCAAAATCTGTTTATCAATTACAAGGAGAACTAGGAGCAATATATATGTGGGAGCACGAAAATGTAATTTCTTATGGTTCAAGAATCGCAGAAGCAGCAGAAAGAATATTAGACGCGCATAGGATTAGTAATGAAAACAGAGTAGATGAAGCATTTAAAACAAGTTTAGATCAGACAACTGTCGATTGTTTTTCTCGAGGACTTAGACCAGAAATTGAAATACGAATTGGAACAGCAGATACATTCCAAGAGATAGTTAATAAAGCAGTGGAAATAGAAAGAAAATTGTTATCACACCGAGAATTAAGAAAAAGTGAGCATACTGAGTATAATTCCCATCCTAAAAATAATAAAGAATTTGCTAAAACAACAAAAATTAATATTGCTCAAGATAATGTAATAACTTGTTTAGTTTGTGGAAAAAGGGGTCATTTTGCGGTAAATTGTTTTCAACTTAATAAATTGATAGGAGCAAGACGAGAAAACTTTTCTTATTCAAGGCCACAACAAAATTTTTCAAATCAAAACCGTTTTAACAATCAAAATCCAATGTTAAATAAATTTCAAAGTCAAAACGTTTACAAAAATCCTCAACAAAATCAGTTTCAAAATCAATTTAGAAGCACATTACAAAATCAGTTTAGAAACACACCACAAAATCAATTTCGAAATTCTTACCAAAATCAAAGGCAAAATCAACAACAAAATTTTTTCCAACGAAATTTTTCTCAAGAACCACGAACAAACACTGCAACAAACTTTCCAAATAGAAATCAAAATATATCGTGTAATTATTGCAAAAAACTAGGACACATTTCCACCAATTGTAGGAAAAAGATGTGGGATGATAACAATAAACAACCAACAAATTCCCAAACACAAAATCAGGGAAACTCCAAAATTCCTCTTCAGTAGGATGCTCTGAAGAAGAATTAAGAAGAAATTACTATGCATCCAGAAACATTAATTTAGCAAAAACTAATGCAATTCCATACATTCGAATCGATGCTAAAGAGTTAAAAGTTCCAATAACAATGATGATTGACACAGGAGCAGGACCAAATTTATTAAAAATTCGCGCATTAAATCCTGATGTAAAAATTGATGAAAATAAATGTCTTAAATTAACAGGAATTAACGATCATGCAGTTTATACTTTAGGACAAGTAGAAATTAATGTTTTCGGAATTCCAACAATTTTTAATTTATTACCCAATGAAGTTCCCATTGAACATGACGGTATTTTAGGAACAGAATTTTTTGTCAAGAATAAAGTAAAAATTAATTATGAAGAAGGACATCTAGAAATCAATAAACAAAAATTTAATTTTGATTCAAAAAATTATTTTACAATACCACCAAGGTCCGTATGTAACATCCAAAATTAATTATACTAGAAACAAGACCAGGTGGATCACCCTTAAAAAATAAAAAACCATTAGTGCAAAATATGGATATGTTCTCTTATGTCAATACCAAATTTATTTACATCGAACGCCATCTACGAAAGGAAATGCATGAGTTATATTACGATGTATTAACAAAAAGATGTTTACTGGAACAAGAAGTCCTTAGAAATTCTTTAGTCTTGGCCACTCAAGCACCCGACTTATTTGCGTATCACTTAATGAAAAAAGAAGGTTATATGTCAGTCTTAGCAGGCGAAGTTATTCATATGATAAAATGTATACCAGTAGAAATCAATTTAAGGGAAACCAAAGAATGTTACCTACAACTTCCGGTTACAAAAGATAATAAAACATATTTTTTAACACCTATAACTCATATCTTAACGAAAGTAGGGACACCAGTGGAATG
The DNA here is from genome assembly GCA_032873175.1 of Leptopilina drosophilae. Lineage (NCBI taxonomy): Eukaryota > Metazoa > Arthropoda > Insecta > Hymenoptera > Figitidae > Leptopilina > Leptopilina drosophilae. Next base: position 42,663,412 of record CM065483.1, read on the forward strand.
TAACACATTCTTACCATCAATGTTTATGATAGGAAATTCTTGGTTCCAAATGTTGCCTAAATTAGTGACAGTAGTACAGCCTGCCATATTGAAACCGGACAAAAGAGAAACCTGGAAATATAATGTTCCCCCTTACCTAGCCACTAGTGGATTATATTCACAAAAAGATTTAGAAAAATTAAGAAATCATATTATGTTACCGGCAGAGAAGCCAATAATTTTAAATACTTTCGCAAGAGGGATAATGGGGCAAACTATTCATGACACAGGCCTTAAATTTTCAAATGTATTAGATGAAGAGACAATAAATAAAATAGCAGAATCAGCATGGGGAAAAATTTGGGTAATATTTACCAGTTTTGGGACTGTAAGTGCAGGATTTATAGGCATAATAATAGCAATGAAAACAATTAAGTTTATCGCTGACACCTTTATACATGGCTATGCATTATATAGCGTTTTTGGATGGTCTTTTCACCTTTTAGGCTCAATATGGGATTCAGTTACTAATGTATTATTACATTTAGGAACGGCTCCTAAGGATACACAAACAACCACAAAACTGACACCATTAAACATCGAAGAAGAAAAAGAAGCATCAGCCCCTACAGAAGAAATTGAACTATTGCAGAAAACAGAAGGTAGTAAAAACAACGTAGAGACAATTCATTTATATCCACAATTACATCCTATCCACCACAATTCAACAACCTTCCGATTATAAGATGGCAAATTCGTTTCTAAATATGCTAAACATGTTGTTAAAAGAAAGCACGGAAGATTACCTCCTAATTAATTCAAATTATCAAGCACCAGCGGATGCTATTCATCAACCTCAATATGTTACAAAAATAAAATACAAAAATTATATTATTAGTAGTACAAGCGATAATATGGAATTATCAAAGGAAAATGCAGCGTATCGTTTAGTTGAAAAATTAACTAATGGAGAAAACTCATTTTTGAAAAGTGCAACAATGAGTTTTAAAATAAAATTGATTCAAAAATTAAATGATTACTGTTATAAAAAAGAAATGGGTATTCCTAAATTTGCAATTTTTAAAACAAATATATCAGAAACCAGAATAAACTGGATAGTAATTTGCACTGCAGGAAAAATAAAAAAAACCGCTATATCAAGTGACGCCATGACTGCAAAAGCAATATCAGCACTAATAACGTTAGCAACTTTACATAATATAGACAATTTTAACAATTCTCTTGAAAAAGTAATAACTAAATCTTTTGAAAATATGACAGTCGCGAATGAAAAAAAAAATTCCTTTGAAAACACAACTTTTCCTTCCACTTCCAAATCCTGTGATAATGAAGAAAAGAAAAGTTTTAAAAAATGTCATTTTTGCGGACATCGCAAAAAGAACATTTATCATAAAATATAAAAATATCTATACTTGATTCTGTTTCAGAAAATGGAGAATAAAAATAAAATGATCTTAATATTTTTTGCCATTTTAATAGTAATAAACAAAGGAACATTTCAAATTATACCACAAGATGTCCAATTTACGCAATCACCAGGATTATATTATGAACCTCTAAAAACTATTGAGTTTCCTATTGGTGAAGTAAAATTTATTTATCACATTAATCAAATTATTATTCAGTAAATTAACAGACTTTAAAAAAATCCATAATGACTCAAAAAAAAGTTGTATATTGTTCTGCATTAGTGTAAGAAATCAACTAGAAATTAAAATAAAAGAATTTGAAGAAATAATTCATGACACAAAGAAGCTTATAACTAAAACAACAGAACCCGCACAAAAAACTGGAATTTTTAACTTTATAGAAAAGAAGGAAACAAATAATAATATTACAATGAAATCTTCAGATAAAAATACATTTACTCAACAAATTTTTATTTTAGATACCCCTAATTCAAATGACATATATGAACAATTATATTTAATCGAAAAATACATTAAAACACTACAAAATATACAAGAAATACTCGTAACATCAATATATAATAAATGGCATCAATCAATTCCAATAAATACAGATTTTCTAAATTATACTATAAATTCTAAAAATCATTTAAAATTTTTAAAAGTTGAACTTTTAAATTCTAACAAAAATTTATTTATTGTTTACTCATTTCCAAAACAAATGTCAGAAAGCTTTACATTATTTAAAATATATTCCTATCCAATGTTTCATAATAATTCTTTTATTTCTATAAAAACAGATTCTCAAATGATAGGCATTTCTAATAATAATTAAAAGTATTTCTTAACCTCAAATCTTGGAGGAAAATTCACACCATTTATTAATCATGTTGAATTAAACCCGACCTGTGAATCCAACATACTAATTAATTCAAAATATTACAATTGCAAATTTATTAAGTCAAGCAAATTCCCAATGTTAACTCCATTACTAAAACATAACTCTTGGATTTATGTTACTCAAAAATTGAAACAAATTGACATACAATGTTTTAAAAAGTCGTTTACAAAATTATTGAAAAATATTGGAATCATAAAATTACCATCAGACTGTTCAATGAGAATAAATAATGAAATTGTACCCATAGAAATAGATGAAATATCTAACTTACCTTTAAAATCGCCAATTGTAATTGAAGATAAAATATTAATTCAAAGCAATAACACAGAAATTCTTAATGTGTTTAATTTAGATACCTCCATTTCTCAAAACTCTACTAAAATCATTAATGCAGAAGAATATGAAACTCAAAAATATTTATATTTAATTTTTATAGTAATGATAATAATAAATTTAATTATTATTATAATATTGTACTTAAAAACAAAGAAAAATTTTCAAAAATTTAAAACAAATAATTTACTGAATGTTTATGTAAAAAATGAAGTTTGTACAGAAGTAATGGAAGAAGATGTAAGGGAAACAGGAGTATAAAACAATAAAATAGGTACTATTTAAAAATTATTATTATTTTTTTTTATTATAAAACAATAATTATATACAAAATTATTGGAAGAAATCTAAGTCAAGGTCCGAAATACTAGAAAAAAAAAGAAAGATTTTTTTTTAGTAATTAAATATATATAATGAAATATTAAAAATTAACAAAGCTTACTTACACGATTTACTTTGCTGCCCACTATTATCCATTTTACGCCACCAGCAAAGATTGGAGATCCTAAAGGATCTCTCGACTCCAACACATGTCTTTTAAGACAAGAGATTCCCTCACTTAAAGTGCAGAAAAGGTATACCAGTGGTTTAAGTTCCTTGCTAAACCATTGATCATATCCACAAACCTGTAAAAAGTAATTAGAATGAAAGAAACAGAAAACAACAGAAACACAAAAAAAACAAAAACAAAAAAAAGAATATACACTTACTCGAACCAGTGAATTATTCTCAAATTTTAATTTCCGATGATATAGGAAAAAGACTTCTCCAGAATAAAAATATTTATCGAATACCAATTTATGATCCCTGAGAATAGTCTTCGTTTTTGAAGCAAATTCCATTGGTAAATTTATAATATGGTTTTTATAATTAACCGTAGGGACGTCCAAAATCACTCTCTTATTACCATCCCACGATATGCATTCCTCATGAACCTAAGAACAAGAAGATAATTCTTAATAAGTTTACATATAAGTAACAATTTAAGCAAAAAAATATTATAAGAAGTAAAGATTATTAATACAAAAGTTAAAACTTACGATTTTAATGTTGAAAGACTCAAAAATAAAATATTTTCCATCTAGGAAGAATACGCCATTAGGTCCACAAGAAGTAAATTGTCGATTAATAGCAAATCGTATTAAATCCGCACAAGGTAAATTAGACCACCAATCCTTCCCTTTGTATTTAAGATTGTCATACATAACATAAAAGATAGGGAAAGTTCCCTCTCTTGGTCTCCAAATGTCATATTCTTTCAATGGTGCAGTCAATTTTTCAAAAACTGATAAAGATTCAAAAGAGATCATTGTATTAAATAAATTGAAACTCTTGTTTCCAAATTTTAAAGAAGCTCTTTTGGCATTAAGTTCTTTTTCCAATTTTACTCCGTAAATTGTCGAAGGTAACGCATCGATACACTCTCCTAATTCTATTCCACAACTCGTTGAAGGTACCGCATTTGTCAAATTATCTTCTTGTCGAGAACGTTTTTTTTCCGGCACATCAGCATTTTCACCTAATTTTCTTTTTTTACTTGTAGGAGTTATCACAGTTCTCAGAGTACACTCCTCATCCAATTCCATATCACTAAAACTACACTCTTTGTCAATATCCTCACCAATGATTTTATTTATATCAAAATTCTCAAGAAAATTTAAATCCTTAAGTTCTTCATTTAAAAATTGTTCTAGGTCAAGAGCACGACTAGTAAAAGACATTATCACGAATCACGTATACGATATAATAAGAAAAGATCAATTATAGGAAACATACAATATGAAACTGAATCTCAAATATAGGGAAACAACCATGTCCTACTCACCATCCCTACTTTTTTGTTTTTGTCTTCAAACTTAAGAAACCAATTGAAAATCCCGATAGCATAAGGTGGGTTGTACCTAGAGTGATAAAGAAAATCAAACAGACAAGGGATGCTAAATTTGAGGCAGGTATACCTATAAGTTAGATAAAATTGTCGAAGAAAATGTTTCTTTGGATTCCGCTAAAACTATTACAGTTAGAGAAAATCTGAAAACAGTTTTGGAATCAGCGTAAAAAAACACATCAAATAAAAAAAAGAAAATGCAAAATCGTTTAATTATTATGGGAGTTATGACTATTTTTACAAATTTTATAAATTTGCTTTCACCAAATTCGTTTTCACAAAAAAAAATTTTTTTTTTTTGGTAGCTAAAAAAAAAAAAGGTCATTAAAAAATTTTTTTTCTCGATTCTTATGAAAAGCATTTGACATCGAAATTCACCTGAAACTCGGTAAATGAAAATTTCCTTCCTTCTCAAATACTTCATGACTTGTATTAAAATAAAACTTGAGAACGAAAGAAAAATTATAAAAACAAAATGAACTTAATGAATAGAATATAAGAAATAAAGAAACATTTTTTTAATTAAAATATAAAATGCATGTATAAAATTGCATTGTATAAAACATATAAAAATTGTAAGTTTTAAAGTATATAAAAAGATTGTTAAAAATGTAGTAGTTATATATACTTCTTATGTATTATAAATTTATAACATTGATACAAAGAGCATACATTAATAACAAAAATATTGTAAATCAGATCGAAAGTATGAATGGAAATTTCTTTGAATATTGTTCTATAAAAGTGAAGAATGGATAGAATGCATGCATAAACGGTCATAACATTTCCTCTGCAATATAATTATAAAAAGTTTGAGCATGTTTTGTTTCACTCCCATGCTCAATCTGAGGGGGGAGGTGTTACTTTCGTAACTTCTTCCCATATACTTAATTTAACTATAATATTTACATGTTTAATTCCTTCTAATTTTGCCTATATATTATATTGTTGTATTTGAAATACTCTTTCGTATTATTGCATTATATTCAGTATACCTTATAAATATGGTTATTATTATATATTTTATATGTATCTAAACAAAGTTATCAATTATAACATACTAAAGAAAGAAGAGTAATATTTTAAACAATGTAAAAAGAATAACGATCGCGCATCAAGCCACACGACCTACCACAAGTTTCACTACACGAGAGAAGAAAAGTAATGTGTAATCACGTAATCAAAATAATAATTGTGCATCATCTCAACGATCTTCAACAACCTTCGACACGTGGAAGAAAAGCAAAATGTGTATAACATACATGTTCTATAAATTAAGTCGAAACAGCAGTAACAAAACCCAACAAACTGGAATGAAGACCTTGTCGCACCAGGAGGAACCAAGGACATTCAAACATTTGTCGGTGGAACAAGCAACAAGCGACAACGACGACGCATGAAAAAGCATGACTAATGAAGGAAGTTCTAACTGGAAAAACAGCCAAATTTTGATATAAAAAGGGGTACCTTTTCTGATTAGAACAGAGAGTAATTTGTTGGAAATCAAACAGTATACATCAGATCGTCTACAAGTGAACACAAAGTATATCTTTAAAAGTGAACAGTATATTCCCAAATATTATTTTTAAATATACATTTTAAAAGTGAACTATTCCCCAAGTATTGAATTTGAATTGAATCGACCTCTTATAATTCATCAATTTTCAAAATATAAATTTTAACTATTTCCAAAAAAATATAAATTTGGAAATAAACTCAACTATCAACGAAAGTCCAATATTGAAACAACACATTCCAAATTTCGAACCATTGAAATTTGGTCAGGAGGCGACAACCGTCTGGAAGAAAGCAGATATTTTCACAATACAATACACTATCTCATTAGTGTAAATAAGAGGACTAATACCAAACCATTAAGGACAACAATTCTAAGGCCCCCTTTACGTCTACTGCTCACCACCATTGAGATTCGACTACCAGATAAGCATCACACCACCAGTAATCGTTATTCTTTAAGTAAGATCTATAATTTTAATTATACTCATTGTATTTTTGTCAACTCTTTTCTTTCTTGTTGGTTTTTAAATAAATTATTCTCTCAAAACATTTAGTAGGCTCATTGACTTATCCTCATCCCAAATTAGATTCATTTATGAAACTAATTTAAAACGAGGAACGTTAGGTATATTTTAAAAAGGTTTCTTGTTTTGACGTAACATTATTATCAAATATATTGACTTACCACAAAGTTTGCTTTGTCATTAAAGAAATGTCCAATATGCAATGATACAATTGTAAAAATATTAAAATGTTTTGTAATCTTCATCTTCATAAGATTCGCCAGCTTGAATTTTTAAAATCTGACTTAAGATAAGTAATCAAGGATCCAAAAAAGCCACTGAGTAACTAGTTTCAGGGAAATTGAATCTATTTTTAGAAAAGTTGTCAGTCATATTGAATTTTAAAAAACTGATTTAAGATTCGTAATGAGCGACCCCAAAAACCCCCGAGCAACGAGTATCAGTCAAAATAAGTCTTTTTGATAAAGTTGGCCACCATAATGGATCCGCTATTTTGAATTTTGAAAAGCAGACATCAGATTTGTAGTAAGCGACCACAAAAAACCCCAGAGTAACAAGTTTCAAGCGAATCTGATCAATTTTTTATTTTGACGGCCGCGATATTGAATCCGCCATTTTGAATTTTTAAAAACTGACATCGGATTCGTGATCAGCGACTCCAAAAACCCCCGAGAAACGAGTTTTAGGCAAATTGAATCTATTTTTAAAATATAACTTGTCACTTTTCATTTAAGGGTTGTTTTCACCCCTAGAAGCCACAAACGACTTCATCCAACAAAACGACCAGACACGGGTATTTTTATTTTAGTCCTAGTGTCCAAAAATGTTTGATTTTTTTTTGTGTAAAAAATCGTGTCGGACGGTGTTATTATTTAATTTTCGATAAGGAGATAAATAACTTTTTGTAGTTTAATGATTAATTTTTTTCATAATTTTAGACCCTTTCTTGGTAAACAATTTTTCTTATTCGTTTCTTTCTTCTCTCAATCCTAACTTTATACATATGAAAACTGTATTTACTTCTTTTCATCCTTTCTTATACATTTTACCTACATCTCTAACTTTACAATTCTATATTTTACATTTCACTCTCTCCTCTGCTTACTTTTAACTTCTGTATTACTCTATTTTCCATTTCCTTGTCCTCTTCCTTATTTTTTTCTATTTATACATTCTTTTCTTCATACTTTGCTTCTCTTTAACACACTTTTTAATCGTTTTATTACATATTTCCTAAATCATTTGTAATTTCTCAAATTCCATATAAGAAGAATTTTATAAATTTTTGTTAATGGTATTTTAATATTACTGTGACATTACTATAACACTACTAAATAAGTAATATCGATATGAAAAATTACTGTATGAAAGGATTTTAAAAAAAACATCTTACTATTAATATTAACAATTGAAAGTTTTCATAACGTTCTTCTTGTAAAATTTATTAGAAAAAAACTTTTTGACCAATTTTAATGATTTAGTGGGCATTATTTGTGCCTTAAATTATAATTTTAAACAAAAATAACTTTGTTTAAAGGTATTGAATTTTAATAAACAAAAAAAATGTTAATTTATAAAAAATATATAAAATATCAATGTACCCATGCGCATGCGCTGCGATATAATTTTATATTAGACGGTTATACTTTAAATTCTTTTGTAAATTATTTCATTTACATTTATGAATAATATTTTGCTACTTCTTATTGGGTTTATGAAATAAATTTAAAAAAAAAAGTAATAAAAATTTCCAATTATTAATAACAGGAGTAAATTTTTTTGTGCTAAATCCTTTCATATAGTAATAGTTTCAGAAATTGTTACAATATTAATAAGTTTTTAATATTTTTTTAACATATCAGTTGAAAATACTCCTTATGAGCCCCATTCTCAACAACAAACAAACTCCCATACAGATGAAGCTCTCCATTCTCCACAACCATTATATTCTGATCAAACTGACGTTTTTCAAAATTTAAGTGATGAAATAGAACATGTTGAAATTCAACATAGTGACAATGGTGAAAATTATTCAATTTAATCATTATAATTTTATTTAATTTGAAGTATATATTTTACCGGGTTTAAGATTTTTAAACCCGGCGAGAGTAAGGTGGAATTTTGCAACACCGAGCGTAAGGTAGCACAGAAAATATATGCGACTCATTTAGAATTCGGTTTTTTTGTAAGGGTATTTTTTACCCTGTAATGTATTAATATTTGTAAATTAAAAAACATTATAATTATAAAATTTTTTTCTATAATTGTTTTATGCTCCCTAGTAATCTAATTTATTAAAGTTACGATAAAACTTTTATTTGTTTAAACAAATTATTATTGTAAATTTCTAACAATTCAAAAAACAAAATAGAGAGAAGCAAATTTCTAAAAATTTGACAAATAATATTGGTATTATTTAATGCGAAATTAATGAATTAAATAAAACATTTAATTAAATTTGCCTTCGTTATTATTTAACATTGCTTAAACAATTAATAAAATATCATATGGATATTTATTTATTATATTTCAATACCTTCGTACAAAACTAACCACTCTCACGTTGGATCTCAAAACCTTTTTTTAACGTTGATCCTCTAAAGGAACCGATCTGCTTTTTTCGTAACCTCACCATATTATTCTCTTTCACGCATTTTAATTTAAATTATAAAATATTTACAAAGAAATATAATAAACATTTATTCTCTATCAATAGTAACTGATTATATATCGTGTTTAGATTTTCTTGCAAATGATAACATTTAAATAAAAAATGTATAAAACAAAATATTACCAGGTCATAAAAAAATTACGCAGTGTGGACTGTAGAGGATCAACGCGAAAGAGTGAACCAATGTGAGAGTAGTTGGTTTTGAACGGAGGTATCGATTAATTTGCATACAATTTTTTACATAATTATTAAAACAGTATATTTTTTACAATAGATTTAATGGAAACACGCAGTATGAAAATAATAAGAAAGAGAAAAACATCTTTGGAGTTACTTTTGGATCAATGTGGAAAAAACAATAAATGGAAAAAATTTTAAGTATTAATAATGGAAATTTCTAATTTGTTTATAATTAATCTAATTTTATTTCTTCAGTTTAACACTGTAAAAATTTTGTGTTTTTTTATAACGTGGAAAAGTAACCAGAATAAAACGACATAAAACGTGGTGCCGCTTACGAGAATAAAATTTGTTGCCTGTGATTGTCTCACCAAATTCGGTGTTAAAATCACACTTTTTATTTTTCGAGTATTTATTAATTTAACTAGAAACTGTCAACTTATTTCTTTTATATTTAATCATATTAAATATATTATTATTAAATATTAAATCATAAGTACAAATTCAATATGTTTAACATTAATTTATTTTTCCGATGGATTTTTTACCAATATTATAATGTGTCCTCGTCAATTTAAAATTTTTTTTAAACTAATAATCAATAACAATAATTATTTTTGATTATATTATATTTTAATTAATATAATGTTAAAATTGAATTTAAAATTTTTAAACTTTTTTTTGTGCTTCGAAAAGTTCTTAAAAAAAGTTATTTGTCTTTACAATAATCGCAAACAAGGAAAGTATCAGCGCCTGCTCAAGACTCTGGGGTCCATACATGACATATAGTAGGTACTGACACTCTGGCGATATAGTAGATTTCTCTTAGTTGAGTGCACCACCGCGCTGTGGCTGAGCCAATACCCCCGGGAGGTGTTTGTCGTATATTTTATCAGTTTTTATCAATACCATAATTATTAATAAAAAATGAACAATTATTCTTTAAAGGCAAATGTTTCAAGCTCAAAACGAGATTTAAGTTTTTTAAAAGCTATTTTTGTATTACAGAATTCCTACAAAAAATTAATTTTGATTTTCCGTAACTTCTTCCAGATTTCCAGAAAGAATGTTAACTTTTCCTGACCCTAAAGAATATTGTGATTTACTATAAAAATAATTAGACTTTGAGAATAATATTCAATTACATATTAAAGTTCAATAATTTTTCCGTACAATTTAAAATAAATTAAATTATTTACAAGAATTAAAATATTCTCACAAGTAACAAAATTTTCGCATTAATTTAATTATTTAATGTAAATAATAAGTAATAATAATAATAATAATAATAATAATAATAATAATAATAAAGTCTTCCAAAAATGTAATCATTTTCAATACAATTCAAATTCACAAAATTTGTATTATTCGAGTAATCTTTTATTAAATATTTAGAAAAATTAAAACTTTAAATTTAAAGAAAAAATTTAATTAATCTTTCTCAAAATTTAATTATTTATACACTAAAAAAATTTAATTGATTCAAATAACCGATTAATTGACTATTATCAATTAAATATTTAATTGAATCAAATAATATTTAATGGAGTCAATTAAATGGTATTTGAATCAATAACTTCAGCATTTGAAAAAAATACCATTTAATTGACTCTAATAAATATTATTTGACTCAATTAAATATTTAATTGATAATAGTCAATTATTCGGCCATTTGAATAAATTAAATTTTTTTCAGTGTTAGAATTCATATTATAGTAATTTTAATATTTAATCAATAAATTAATCTTTTAAATTCTAATTGAAATGTTATTTTAAATCAAATTTTTATAAGCGAAAATTTTAGGAGAATTCAATTATTAAAGTACAAGAGAAAACAATATTTTTAAAAAGTAAATTCTCTTAAGTGCCCTTTTAGCACTGCATTAAGAAAATATTTTTTATTGAATTCATTAAAAATTAAAATTTAAACGTTTTGAAGTTATTTTATTTTTGAAAATTCCCATGACTAATTGTACTTTCCCTGAATTTCCAGACTTGTGGCCACGAAGTAGTATAAGGAGACTTGGGATGTATCCGTTTGTATCAAAATGGATTTCACGAATGACTATAACGTCGAATCCATAACCTCAGAATCTGTATTGTTAGAAATGTATTTTTATCAAATTTTAAATGTAAGGAAATTTTATTTTCTGGAATTAACATTTTACCGAAAATGAATATGAGAGAATAATTTATGATCGAATCGACATGTGCTGTAATTATAAATTATCATAATTTCTGTTTGTCTGAATTTTAACATAACCTAATTTTAAATGTTAGAATTCCTAAAGTTTGTAAGGAAGATGGAACCGAAATTTAATATAGAGTAAAGGCATTTTCATAGAATTAGTTTTGGTCGAATATTAAAACGTCGAATTCTCAAATGCTCAAAACATCGAATTATCAACTGTCAAATGCTAAAAACATTGAATTCTCAAATCGTCGAATGTTCAAAACGTCGAATTCTCAAATGATCGAATGTTCAAAACGTCGAATTATCAACTGGTTGAATGCTTAAAACTTCGAATTGGCAAAAAGTCGAAAAATTTACTTGATTTAAGTAAAAATTTGCTTGGTTTAAGTTAATGTTAACTTAAATCAAGTAAATTTTTCGACTTTTTGCCGATTCGAAGTTTTAAGCATTCGACCAGTTGATAATTCGACGTTTTAGCATTCGACCAGTTGATAATTCGACGTTTTGAACATTCGACGATTTGATAATTCGACGTTTTGAGCATTCGAGCATTTGAGAATTCGACGTTTTAATATTCGACCAAAACTAATTCTATGAAAATGCCTTTACTCTATATTAAATTTCGGTTTCATCTTCCTTACAAACTTTAGGAATTCTAACATTTAAAATTAGGTTATGTTAAAATTCAGACAAACAGAAATTATGATAATTTATAATTACAGCACATGTCGATTCGATCATAAATTCTTCTCTCATATTCATTTTCGGTAAAATGTTAATTCCAGAAAATAAAATTTCCTTACATTTAAAATTTGATAAAAATACATTTCTAACAATACAGATTCTGAGGTTATGGATTCGACGTTATAGTCATTCGTGTAATCCATTTTGGTACAAACGGATACATCCCGGAGACTTCACACCAATGCTTTGCAGCGCAAAAACTAACACATTTTAGGGAGGTTAGAGTTATGAGTATTTGCACCAACAACAGAGGTTGCGCCATTACGGCTGAAATGTAATCCATGGTCGCCATTACACTTCGTCGTATTTCATTAATTTGTAGGTTATGTTCATATACAGTAGCAGACGAAAAATGTTAGTACAATACTTTAACCACAGAGGCGCAACCTCTGTTAGTGGTGCAATCTCTGAGATCTCTGTCCCACCAAATATGTGCAGATTTTTTTGTCGCGTGAGGTCTCCTTATACTACTTCGTGCTTGTGGCGACCCTGAATTATTTAAAGGAATTCATTTATTTTTTAAATTTTAGAAAAATTATTTATTTATTTTACTTACTTATGTAATTAATTAATTAATTAATTAATTAATTAATTAATTAATTATTAATTATTACATAGGTAGACATAGAACCTAACCTCATTTTATCAAACACTTATACTAACCCAAAAAAATACGAACAAAAATGCACTTTTGCCAACCAAAAAATTACCAAACTCGTTCATTTATGATTATTATTATAAAAATACTTTCATTTTATTCATTATTAATTTTCCAATTAGTAATAATAAAAAATTATTATTAATAATAATTAATAATGAAATAATAATAATTAATAATAATAAAATTTAAATTCTTACAATTAATTCTTCTTCCGTAATTAGACAGTAAAAAAGGGTTAACAAAAATTAATTAAAATTAAAAAAATGCTATAAAATTTAAAAATAAAAGATAAAATTAGAAAAACTTTTAATAAATTATTTAAAATAAATTATTCACTAAAAAGGAATAAAAATTTATTGCTTTACGAACTTTAAAATCAACATTAAATACTGTAAAACTTCAATAAATACAAATTCCAATACTTTTTAATCAATCTTCTTTTGTTTTACATATTGTATTTGAGGTTAATTTTTCATTTAAGAAAATAGAAGAAGGTTTCCAACAGTAAGTCTTTAGTTTTTCTAATTTTATGTTTTATTTTTAAATTTAAGAACATTTTACTAATTTCAATCTATTTTTTTAAATCCCTTTTTAGTGTCTAATAAAGGAAGAAGAGCCAGCCCTATCAATAATATGCAAAAAATGAAAATTCTTGAGTGGGTTGAAAGACACCCATCATTACTCGTGACAAATTCTTTCAAAGATTTTAAACATATAAATAACGATTTCTACTGGATGGATCTCAAAATCATATTAAATGAAATGAATCCAACCAGTGCAAGAGAAGCAGATCAATGGAGAAAAGTTAGTACAGTATTTTTAATTATTTGATTGAACGTTTTAAAATAGCATTTATTTCAGAAAAAAATACTTATAAATACTATTAAAAAATTATTTCTTTCAATTATCAACATTTGATTTTTTTATATATTTTTTTTGAATAAATACTACCAATTATAAGAGAAAGCGACCACTTTTTCCAAAAAAATATTTTCAAACCCTTCATATTTAAAAAAAGGCTATTTATGTTGAAATCTGTTTTCTAAAGAAAGTTGTAATAAGTTTCATTTTCTAAAAAAACCTTTTCTAAAAATTATAATTTCTAATGTTTATTTTTCAAAAATTTATGAAATTCCATAATTTTGATAAAATTAATAAAATTGTTAAAAAAAATTTAATGAAAAAATGGAAACTATTTTGCATATTTATTGTTTCTGGATCACAATTCTGTTTACAAAATTAAAAGTTTATTTCTGAAAAAGGAGAATTTTTTTTTATAAAATTACATACTTCGCACTCGATAATTAAATATAAAAAAGTAATTTTCAAACTAAAAAAAAAATTAGTCAAAAAAATAAGTACAAAAAAATTAAACTTCACAACCAAAAACCAATGTTTTAGACATTATGAAACTGATGAAAATTTCATTTTATATTTTATTTTCCTTATTTTTTCTTAATTTTTATAAAACATATTTATTTTTTTGTTATTCTAATACTATAATAAAATTGAATTCCTGCTAAGGATTTTATTATTCATGAAAGAATTTCAATATTTATAAACATCATTTAATTCTTGAGAAGTATAAAACAATATTTTTTAAAATAGTTTATTCTTTTCGACAAATTTTTTTGCAAAATTATCATTGAGATAGTTAAATTCATTACAAATTGTCATTATTCATGAAAAGAATTATATTCTTATAAATATTTTTACAAAAACCATTTTTAAATAATTGGATTCTGTTTGCAAAAATTTTTTTAAAATAACTCAATTTTACAAAGAATTCTATTGCAATATTTCACAAAATAATTGAATAATTGTGATGTATTTTATTAAAATTAAATTTAAAAAAAAATTAAATTTCTAAAAAGCTTTTTTTTATTTACAAGAACAATTGAATTCTTGTGAAAGGTTTTATTAAAATTTTTCAAAATAATGAAATTAACAATAAGAAATTTAATACTTTAAAAAATAGTTGAATTCTTTTGATAAACATTGATATTTACGAAAATAGTTGAATCTTGCAAAAATGTTTACTAAAATGGCTCAAAATAATTAAATTTTAAGGAATAATTTTGTTATTCATGTTTAATAATTGAATTGCTTCGAAGAATTATTTATTCATGAATAATTGAATTCTTGAGAATTTTATTCACATTGAAAAGAATAATTTAATTATTTCATAAAAATGTAATGGAAATTGGTAAGAATAAATGATTTCTTTTGAACAATTCTATTAAAATATTTAAAAACAATGGAATTCTAAAAATAATGAAATTTTTTCAAAAAATTTTGCATTCATAAAGATAATTGAAATGTTTAAAATTGTTTTCAGATTTTTTCAAAATAAATGATTTTTTTATAAGAATTTTACAAACATTGTTTTAAAGGATTAATTTTTTCGAAATATAATTAATATTATGAAAATTTAGTTTCAAATAATAGATTGTTTCGAAAATTTGTTCGAAAATACTATTCTAAATTAATGAAATCATTGTGAAATTTTTGTTATTTATAAAAATAATCGAATTTTGGATGAATTTTATCAATTTCTTATTAAACATTATTTACTTTTTGAAGGGAAAATGTGATGAAAATAATTATATATTGAATATTTCTTAAAAATAATTGAATCGTTTTAAAGAATTTGATTATAATTTTTGTTTTCTAGTATTAGCGAATTTAAAGGAGTGAAAATACTATGAAACAGAAATATTAGCTTTTAGTGTCCAAAATCTAAAGATAGTATCCAAATAGTAGCGTAATATAAGAAAGTAATAAATAGTCGATTTCAGTAAATAAATGCTAATCCTGAAAATGACCGTTTCTTATCACAATTTGTTAAAAAAATTCTATTCTTCTTTGAAAAAAAAATAATTTACATCATTTTTACAACAAAATTTTTAAAGTTAATATATTTATAAAAATTCGAAATATTTTTAGGAAATAAATCCCTACAATTTCTATTGGTTAATTACGATATTTAACTAGATTGTTTTAAAATTTTACGTAATTTCTACTTTTTATTTTAATTTTTTAACAAAATCTCAAGTATTTTTTTAACGAATAAAAAAATGTATAGAATATTTGGTTGATTAACCCTACATACCTATTCGTCGTGATTAAAAAAAATTAATATTTAAAAGAAGAGAAAATTTTAAAAATTACCCTTATAAGAAGCCAGAAAATTACAAAATCACCTTTATTATAAAAAAGTTTTTAGAAAATATGGTTTAGAATAATATTTGAAGGAATTATAATTTAAATATTTAGATTTTTATTACATTTATTCTTAAAAAATTGCAAATTATTTATTCAAAATCATTATTTAATAGACTCTGCTGGCGTGGTTATGGAGGTCTCAAAGAAAAAATAGTAGATGTCTACCAATGAATCCTTTGGACCAGGAGTTACTGAGACATTACTACGATAGTAGTATAGTTATAGTTATAGTCCTTATGGACCCAGGCACCCGCATAGGTGTATTAAGAAATGACCTATAAGAAGGGCACCAGAATTTTCTGGTGTCCTTCTTTTCTTTTTTACAAAGATACAATGCTGTCCCTATCTACTAACTCCGCTATACCGGTTGCAAGCCCGGGGCCTCGCATCTTGTTCAGTGTGAGGAAGGAGGAGCAGTGTGTAGGGATGGTGAGTGCGCTATGGACAAGAGCGGTGATGATGTTTAAGGGGTGTTGTGGCTTGATTGCGCAACACCCCTTTTTTATGAAAAATTTTTTTGGGCATGCGCAGTAGTGGGCGCATATAGCTCGTTGACAGGTGCGCTTGGATGCTTAAGGGGTGTTGTGTCTTGATTGCGCAACACCCCTTTTTTTATGCAAAAATTTTTGGAGCATGCGCAGTAGTGGGCGCAAATGCTCACTGGCAGGTGCTTTATTGATGCTCAAGGGGTGTTGTGGCTTGATTGCGCAACACCCCTTTTTTTATGCCAAATTTAAAAGCAATGCGCATGGGAATGTGCCACGATGGCGCGGGAGCCCAATAAATCGTTGATTTGTTGGTGTAACTCTCGTGCTGACGATGGTTGCATTCCTATTTCATTTTTTTGTATTTTCTGAGTAGATGGCCCTATCTGAAAAATGGAAATAAGCTTCATGCACGACCATCCCTACATTAAGAGAGGGCTGAGGTGCCGGTGGCATAGCATGCCGAGTCATGGAAAGCCTGTCTGCGCTAAAGCTTGGAGTGAGCAATGGGCTGAGAGGGTACCCTTGGGCAACTGGTAGTTGGCACACCAGGCTGCCGTATAGTAACAGGCCCGGGGTTGCACTAACCATGCAGTCCTGGCTGCCTGGGTCAGACGGCGAAAATCCCGGCGATACCTTACGACATGTGTGGTGCATGTGCTAGGCGTATGGTCATCGTAACGGGGGGACCATGTTGAGGCCAGAAGGTCCATGTAAATGTTTACTCTGAGGGGAGGTGCAGACCTGCGACTTTGGCTCGGATAAACATGCTATGGCCGCTAAAACCTCGACCCTACTAAAATGAACATAACTTATAACACAAAATGGATAGTACAATTAAAAATATAAATCCTAAAGTGCCAAGTGGAGATTGTGAGTTCCTAGACTCAAATATGGAGGTATCAGACCCTATACTTAGGGAGGATACAAATAGTGGGAGAAAGGCTCGTAAGAGAACTCTTTCAGACTCCTCACCCTCGTCAGAGGATAGGGCCTGGATTGATCTCTTCGAGAGTACAGAGACGGATATGGCTACTCTGGAAAAAGTTAAGGAGAAATTTAATGAAATGGTCTTTGTCGAGGCGGCCAAACGGCTCTCTAAGCAGTTGACAGGAGATCTGGCAGCACAATTTAATTTGCTGGCGAAAATGACTAATAGACTTATTTTAGAAAATCTGGCCTTAAAGTCATATAATAAGGGAGCTACGCATGCTCAAAATAAGCTTGCTGCAAAAGTCGAGGGTTTGGTTGACCTAAGTCGACCAACCTATGCGAGTAGAGTTGGGATAAAAGTGCCGCCAATAACGGGCAGCAGCTCTAAGATTAAGAATTTTCCTAAAGTGTTAGTGGTTTCTCCACCGGAAGGAACAAAAATTGAGGGCAATACAAGTGATAAACTTAAAAGTGAAGTAATGAAGTTGATTGATCCTGTTAAGGAAAAGATTGGCATAAGGGGAATGAGGAAAAGGGAAAGTGGCAAACTCTGCATAGAGATTACCTCTTCGGAGGATGTCACGAAGATTCTTGAGAATGACAAACTCAGGAAGGCTGGAATTCAGGTTGTGAAATCTGGACAGCTGAAACCTCGACTTATAATCTTTGACATCCCAAAGGACTTAGATTCCTCTAAACTAGTGGAGTTTGCCTTTGCGCAAAACGAGAGCATACTTGCTGGTATTGCTGAGGAGGAGTTCAAAGATAGATTCCTCCCAAAGTTTAAATTGGGTAAGAGAAATGGAGAAGTGGTGAACTGGGTGGCGGAGACTTCTCCGAGGGTTAGAAATGCTCTCCGCAGAGGCGAGAGAATCTATCTGCATTGGCAATCTTGCAGAGTGCAGGACTACAGAGGAATTTCGAGATGTTTCAAATGCTTGAGATTTGGGCACATCTCGAAGTTCTGTAAGAGTAAGAACAATATCTGTTCATTTTGCTCAGAAGAGGGACATGAGCACAAAAAGTGTCAGCGCCGGGAGGAAAAAGCAAGCCCGGTTTGTTGCAATTGTAAGGAGGCGGGTAGACCGTCGGGACACGAGGCAGTTGATAAAAGTTGCCCTGCATATAAATTAGCACTCGAGAGGCTAATTGCACGTACGGACTACGGAGTCCAATAATAGTGGTAAGTTGCTTGTGATGCAAGTAAACTTAGGACGTGGGAGAACGGCGACGGATGAGGCACTAAATGCTGCAGCCCGTCGTTGTATCCCGATAATCTTGATACAGGAGCCGTATCAGTATAAGAATATGGCAGTGGGTTTGGGTCGCTACTCAAACCAAGTTATCGTTGGCAATAACTGCGACGAACCGCCATGGGCATGTGTGGTAATAACGCAAAGAGAGTATAGTGGCATGCTTGTTAAAGACGTTAGCACGGCTCACTGCGTCTGTGTTTATGTGTCTGGTCCTAAAGGCTCATTTTATGTGGTCTCTGTATACTGTCAATACTCTCTGGAGATGGAGGATAGCCTCCACGAACTCCAAAGGGTGCTGAGTAAGATAGGATGCAATAAAGTTATAATTGGCATGGATGCTAATGCATCTGGAAGCTTTTGTATCACAGTGGGATCTATTTGCAGTGCGTGGAAGTGGAAATCTTTGCACTTATAAAATTGGCAAAAGGAATATAGATGTTGCTTTGGTTGATTCCTTCTTTATAAACAAAAATATTGAGACTACAGTGATTGACGATGTGGAGTCTACAGACCATAGGGCTCTTGTGCATGCCTTTGGTGGCCTGCCTCCGGCAGAAAGAGTTGGTTTGCCTCGATTTAATATAAAATATGCGAAATGGAGTAAATTTAAGCAAATTATTGATGATGAAATAAAAACATCAAAGTTAAGCGATACCATTCTTGATGATGGAGAGCAAGTTGAGGAACTTGCAGAAAGAGTGACCTTCATTATAACGAAGGCGGCAGAACACTCAATGAAGCGAAAGAAACACTTCCAAAAGTCTGTCCCTTGGTGGACTGCTGAATTGACGAGGTTGAAGAGAGAAGTCAATAGACTCCGTAGAAAATCTCAGAACACTGAGTTGACTGAAGAGGACAGAACTCGGGTGAAGAGTGAATATAGGGCTACTAGGCGAAAATATACAAAATCAATAATCAGAACACGTGCTATTAGCTGGAAAAATTTTGTGCAAGGTACTGATTGTAACAATGCTTTCGGGATACCCTACAGAATTGCCCTTAATAAGCTTAGCACAAGAACTGCTATAGCCAATATCACACGAGAAGGTACAAACACCTGGTGTGAGAGTGCGAAAGCCCTATTAGATGAGCTCTTTGGCAGCGAGAGTCTCGAGGTAGAAAGGATTGCATATGATGCTTCCTTAAGTGTTGGAGAGACATACTGGTTGTCTACTGATATAATAAAAGTAATTAAAACCTTCAAAAATGGCAAGTCGCCTAGAATGGACCTCATTGAGGTGGAAATGTGTAAGAACATTATTGACACAGAGATGCTAGAAGTACTCACTGTCTTATTTAACGGCTGTTTAAAATTTGGTGTCTTCCCGAAAATCTGGAAGACGGGTGTACTTAGAGTATTACTCAAGTTTCCTGATAAGGATCCGACAAGTGCAAGATCCTATAGGCCAATTTGTCTTCTCTCAATAATGAGTAAGATTCTTGAGAAGCTAATTAAGAACTCTCTTGCCCAGTGGTTGGATAATCCGCTATATTCGTCTGCAAATCAGTTTGGCTTTAAGAAGGGCAAATCAACTGTTGATGCTATCGTTGATATGCAAAAGCTGGTGGTAGAGTCGGAGAAATGTATGGCTCTTTGTGTCTTTTTTGACATAACAGGTGCATTTGACAATGTCAAATGGGAAACGGTATTGGCTCAGCTAATGAGGAGAAACTGTGAAGCTCGCTTACACAGATTGGTGTCTAGCTATCTCAGTGATCGAAGAGTTATCCTTGAAGACAGCTACCAAAGAGTTGTTAAGACATTAACGAAAGGCTGCCCTCAGGGCTCGGTGCTCGGGCCAGAATTCTGGAACCTTGTAATGGATGTTCCATTAAATAGGCTTAAGGATAAAGGCATTAGGGTGGTAGCCTATGCGGATGACCTGGTTGCTATTATCGAGGGCGATAGCAGAAGAGAACTCGAAAGAGTGGCTCAAGTCTGTGTAGACACGCTACAAGAGTGGTGTGTCGAGGAGGGTATGGTTCTCTCTGAGAACAAAACAGAGATGGTTATGCTCAAGGATGCAGTAAAGAGTCAGCATAAAATGAGAGGCAAAGGAGTGGTCTCGGGCTCTCTTATTAAGACTGGAAAAGGTGGTATTAGACCTCCCACAGTAAAGCTAAAAGGCAAAGGAATAAAATTCTCGATGACTGTAAGATATTTAGGAGTAAATTTTGGTACACGAATGACGATCATGGAGCATGTGAAAAATGTAAGTGCTAAGGGAAAGGCTGTCTTCCATCAGATGGGAGCGATTGCTCGCAATACTTGGGGACTCAGGTTTGCGAATGTAATGTGCATTTATACGGCTGTATTTATGCCCATAGTGCTATATGCTATAGGAGCATATGAAAACCTTTTAAGACAGAGGCAACGAAATGTTCTCTTGTCTGCACAAAGGTGTATCTTAATAAAGGTCTGTCGAGCCTACAGAACGGTTTCACATGAAGCGCTGCATGTGATTTCCGGGTCACTGCCAATTGATATACTGGCAAAAGAGCTGTTCTACAAATACAAGGCTAGATGTCGATCTAGCTTTGATTATGAAGGATATTGCTATAACCCTAAAAATAACGAGAAAATTAGTACAGTATATAAGAAATTGAGAAATATCTCGTTAACCATATGGCAGAAACGATGGGATAATTCAAACAAGGGTAGATGCACTTATGAGTTTTTCCCATCCATAAAGAAGAGATTAAAGGCAAAGAATACACTAGACTTCGATTTTGATACGACTCAGTTTGTGACTGGTCATGGTGACTTCAACGCAAAGTTGAAGTGCCTTGGACTTAAAAACGACGAGAAATGTATGTGCGGAGAACCAGAGTTCTCAAAGCATGTACTCCTTGATTGTACTCTTTATGAAGAAGAGCGGAGGAGTTTTAAGGAGAAATGCATTAAAGGAAAACTAGGCTGGCCACCTGTGTTGAGTGAAATATCGAGGAATAGTGGTATATGGCAGAGCTTTAAAGATACCTGTAAAAAAATTGCAGTAAGTAAAAAGAAAAGGTATAGCGCTAATGACTGAGCATTGCTCTGAATATGATAGTTCAATAATTGGATGTTACTTTGGTAAAAGAATTTTAAAACTGACTGATCCTTTGATCTTAGCAGCTGTAAAGAGATTGACTGACCCTTGGGTCTTGACTTGTCTATTCTCAAGTGGTTAAAGATTTGACTGATCTCCATGAGATCTCTAAGTTATTGCGTGTGTGTTTCGGTGGTGGTACTTTATGACTGATCTATGGATCTATAGCAGCTGTAAAGAGATTGACTGACCTCAAATAGGGTTTGGACATGTCTATTAAAGTGGTTAAATGAGTGACTGGTCACAAAGAGACCTAAAACTGTTAACTGTCTATCTCAAGTGCTTAGTGGCAAACAATGATATGAAAGAAATATATAAATATTGCATTAGATATCTTACTTGTGATCTCAATGATCCATTTGAACGAACCATATTCGGGCGATGCCTTGTGCGAATATGTTGTTTCTGAATTCATAAGTTATAAACTTGAAGAAGATATTATTGACAAACAACAGGGACTTCTCCAGCGGCTCCACCTCCACGTGGTCCCCGCTGGGCAACGTACACAGTGACTCTATACTGTGTGCGGCTAAGTGAGTTGTAGTTGATGCATGCCACAAGGTGTATTGTTATGAGTAAATATAAGAGGCGTATGTAATTTAAGGAATGTTAGAGAAATGATTGAATGTGAAACTATACACCTTGTGGGGTTTTTCCGAGCTGGTGGATCTTGGAGGTTTCTGCTTCGAAGTGGATAACCAGTTTGTAATGGGTGTGGACTGTTGTCCGGGGTACCACTCTGTATTTAAGACCTCTTTACAGATTATACAAATACTCGCTGTCCCTATCTACTAGTCTCGCCCGAACAGCCGAGTTGAACGGACGTGTTTTGTCGGTGCGCTCGCGCGGTTTAAATTTCTGGCATTAGCCCCCACTTTGCGTTTTTGTTTTTCTTTCTTTCGTGTTTTAGTTTTGTTCGCGTTTTGTTGTTTTCTTTCTTTTACGGGTGCTTTCTTTTGTTTGGTTTTAGTGTTTAGTGTTTTTTTTGTGCCGCCCGCTCCTCCCATGGAGGGAGGGGGTGCAGTGGAGATGGGGAGGAACCCATCTCAGAAGACAGCCACACCTGCTAGTAACAATGGCACCACAGGGCAGGTAGAAAAACCTGTCGAAACCTGCTCAGACTGGTCGACGCTGCAAGTGGACGAGGAGAGGGAAGGATGGCCACACGCAGGTATTCCTCCGTCCCGCCAACAAGAAAGGTAAGCGTAAGCGCATTTCTACCTCGCGGAGGGGGGGGAAGGCTGACGATGCAGGTGGCATCCCCCTTCCCTCCTCATCCGACGAGGACGGTTTTATAAGTAGTGGTGGTGGTAGTGGGGGGCATGTCGTCAAGACTATAAAAACGGACGCACCTCAAGCATCTGAGGGGTCAACACTGATCCCCTCTTTTACCTTGGAGGCTCTCCGCACTCGTGCGACAATGACGGAGAATGCGATGACGTCATACTGCTTAAGCGAGGCCAGTGGCATCACGCGAAAGCAGATGGGCGTCATTTTAGGGAGGATGAGGGAGCTGGGAGGAATCATTTCCGAACTCCTGCTCCAGAACTCATTCCTGGAAGGGCGCGTCTGTGAGTTGAAAAGGGGCACACAGGAGCCTATACACAAGGTAAACAAAGGTGTGGCGGCTCCTGCGAAGTCCTACGCCGGTGCCGCTGCGAGTGTCCCGCGGTGCGGTGGAGGGGGAAGCATACCTGTGCCGCGCCCCAGAAAAGAAGGATGCGCGCGCACGGAGGGTATATCCTGCGCCACCGCACCTGCTTCCGTAGCGGCGTCGGGAGAGTCGACTGCAGCGCTCACACATGAAGGTGACTTCACAACTGTGACGCGTCACAAAGGGAAAGGCAACAGGGGTGCTGAGAAGAGCCGCGAAGGGAACGCTGCAAAGCCTCTCCCACCAGCGGTTCTTATAACCCCTGGCCCCTCCCTAGTCAATGCGACGAGTGAGGAGATTAAAAAGATCCTCGTCTCCACTTTCAATCCAATTAAGGAGGGGGTACAGGTGTGTGGGCTGCGAAGAATGGGCGCAGTCGGTTTCATTATCGAAACAAAAACCGATGTGGATGCTGCAAAAATTCTGAGCAGCCCCACACTTGCCAAAGAAGATCTGGGAACTTCCCTCCTTGAGAAGCGAAACCCGGAAGTGGTGGTGCGGGGCGTCGATCCCGGTCTGGAGGCGAACGAGGTGGTGAGCGCGATACACACCCTGAATCGCGACCTTCTGATGGACCCCACCTTGGAGGACTTTAGTGCAAATTTCAAACCGCGCTACAAGATGGGGCCCAGAGACGGTGATTCTGTGTCGTGGGTGGTCTCGCTCTCCCCCCCTCTGCACTCTGTTCTCTGCAAAGAGGGTAGATTGTACGTTGGTTGGAATCGATGCCCTGTACACAGCCACACGCGTGTCATGCGGTGCTATCGTTATCCCCGCTGCGGATCGTGCAGCTGAATATGGGTAATGGCAGACTGGTGTCGCCGCAACTGAGCAACCTTATCCGCAGAGAGCACATTGATTTGGCATTGGTTCAGGAGCCATACACCACAGTGAGTGGTGACCTTGCCGGACTTGGCTCACAAATAAGACAGACAACAATCAGTGGTTGCAGCTCACCGAGGTGTGCTATTCTGGCGTTTAACCCCAGAACGAGCATCACTCAACTCGGTCACTTGTGTAGCCAGCACGTGGTCTGCGTGGAGGTGCACAGCCCAGCTGTGACATTTTACGCGATCACTGCGTACTTTCAGTACTCGGAGCCCACCTCGAAGCACCTGGAGCAACTCACACGCATCATGCATGCGTTGAGGGGCAAGAATGTGCTAATCTGTGCAGACGTTAATGCCAAGTCGACCCTCTGGGGATCGCCTGCCACTTGTGATAGGGGTGAACTAGTGGAGGACTTCATTGCCGCCTGCGGACTGCACATTCTAAATGTGGGAGATGAGCCCACCTTTAGGAGTTCGAGGGGGGCCTCGAGTATTGATATTACACTCGTGACCGATGGGCTGCTGCCACTGGCGACAGACTGGCACGTACGAACTGACGAAACGACTAGTGACCACGCCCTGATCGACTTTAAAATCGAGACGGGACGGATCACAAGAACAAGAACAGAACAAACAGAGCCACGTCCGACAAGGTATAATGTCCGGAGGGTCAGGATGGGTGTGTTTCAGCGAGTCCTTGTAGACGAGCTGAATCACATCCCTGATTTTTCCCTTGACACTCTGGTCGAGGTAGAGCGCCTGACTTGTGGCATAACAATGGCTCTCCAAAAGGCATGCAAAGAATCCATGCCTAGGAAAAGGTGGCTCGGCAAACCCCACCCCTGGTGGACAGAGGAACTGACGCTACTCAAACGCGATGTTTTGCGTTTGAGAAGAATCTACCAGGGGGCACGACCCGAGCGTCGGGTGGAGAGGCGAGAAGCGTACATCCGAAAGAAGGATGAATTTCGAAAAAAGGCCAGACGCGCTAACCGACAATCATGGCGTGATTTCGTTACTGATGTCGGTAATCGCGAACCTTGGGGTATCGTGTACAAGACTGCGACGAACAAACTGCGTACAGAGACCATTTTCAACACAGTTAGGAATGAGAACGGAGAGGCCGTCACTTCCATGTCCGAGGGGGCAGAGCTCTTTTTAAAAGCTTATGTCCCAGTCAACGAAGGAGAAGTGACCAACGGAGGGCAATACCCTGCTGTTGAGCCAGAAGCAGACGAAACACCGTTCACTGAGGGGGAGGCTTGGTGTATTATTCGCCAGCTCACTGTGGGCAAAGCTCCTGGTCTCGATGATATCGAGGTCCAGGCAGTCAAGCTTGCGTGGCCTTGGCTGGAGTCCCCATTCCTCCGTCTAGTGAACGCGTGTCTGCGGCTCGGTCACTTCCCGAAGGACTGGAAGAGGGGCAACCTCCGTCTCATTCTTAAAGGACATGACAAGGACCCTACCGAAGTGCGATCGTACAGACCGGTATGTTTACTCTCGGTACTTGGTAAAATCTTTGAGCGCCTTCTGCTGGGAAGGTTGAGAAGGACTGTCCTCGGGCCGGGAAAACTGTCATCACAACAGTTCGGCTTTGTAAAGGGCAGTTCGTGTGAGGACGCCATAGTGGAACTCCGGAGGATTGTTGCCGAAAAGAGGGAAAGGTACGTCCTAGCCCTACTTTTCGACATCACAGGCGCCTTCGACAACATCAGATGGCCATTGGCACTCCACGGGTTAGCCAAAAGAGGCTGTCCGAGGAACCTTCTGACGGTCATGGAAAGTTTCTTTCGGGAAAGATACATGACCCTCTCCTGGAATGGGGGCTCTATGACTCGCGCATCTTCCAAGGGATGCCCACAAGGCTCTGTACTTGGACCCTGCGCGTGGAACATTGCCTTTGATGGCCTCCTGGAGACTCTCGAGGGACTACTCGGCAAGTCGTTCACGGTTTACGCGGACGACTTGACGGTAGTCGTTGCTGGGAACTCCAGGAGGGCTCTACAGGAGTGTGCTCAGACGGTTGTCGATACAGTCTCTGGCTGGTGTGAGACTAATGGCCTCCAGTTGTCGAAGACCAAAACGGAGATGGTGTACCTTAAATTCAACCCCCCCCACAACAGAAGGCAATCAGGGAAGTACCGGGAGTACAGATACCCCTCTGACGAAAGCAGAAGAGCACCTGTCGTCAAGCTGGACGGCAAGTCGATTGCGCTCAAGTAGAGTGCGGCGCCCAGCAGGTGGGGATTGGACTTCCGTACACTTAAACTGGTGTACGGGGGTCTATTCCCTTCCATCGCGGGGTATGCCGCGGGCGGATGGGCCGACCTTGCGACTGAAACGGACATACGCAAACTACGTACTGCACAAAGACAGGCACTGCTGATGATGACAAGGGCCTACGCGACGGCATCCGGGAGCGCGTTGTGCGTGCTTGCGGGAGTCATACCCGTGGACTTACTCCTTCGGGAAAGGGTGGCGATGCACCGTGTGAGGAAGCGCTGGAGCTTCCGCCATGGTGACTTGGAGATTGAGGGTCAGAACATCGACCGGAGTGCGAGGATAAAGGTGAGAAGGGAGACGGTGCGACTCTGGCAAGAGGTGTGGTCTGGCGACGCGGTCGGAAGGATAACGCACCTATGGTTCCCGGACGTCCAGCGTCGCTTAAACAGCGCATGGATCTCCCCGGGGTACCACACATCGCAACTCCTAACCGGTCAAGGGGACTTCTCGGCCAAATTATGGCGGTTCAGTCTGGGTGACGGGCCGGAGTGTTTGTGTGGTGCCGCGGAGGAAGACATGGTGCATGTCCTCACGGCGTGCCCGCTTCACACCACAGAGCGCGAAAAGCTTAAGGTCGGAATAGGGGAGGAAATAAACTGGCCAGTCTCAGTGGAGCGCATGACCAATCGTGGTGGGTTCAGGCATCTGGAGTCCTTTGCTCGACAGGTGATTGACAAAAAGGAGGAACGTTGGCGCGGATAAGACGGTGGGAGAAGTACTCTACGGCAATAAGACCCTCAACAAGGGTCCGGCCAACAGAGACAATCTCCCCCTTCTACTCCATACACACTTCCACAGCACTCGACCCCCACAATGGTCCGGCAAATGGAAGGAAAGCACACGCAATATTCTTCCCGCGCCAGACCTGCTGATAGGGTCAAGCGGGCAAGAATTATGCACTGTGTGCTGTACACAATGTGTTCTGGGTTTTCTTGGTGGTGGTTTGCATTACAGGGTTAGGATGGTGGAAGAAACACTCTACCGCAATAAGACCCTCAACAAGGGTCCGGCCAACAGAGACAATCTCCCCCATTCTACTCCATACACACTTCCACAGCACTCGACCCCCACAATGGTCCGGCAAATGGAAGGAAAGCACACGCAATATTCTGCCCGCGCCAGACCTGCTAAAAGGGTCAAGCGGGCAAGAATTATGCACCGTGTGCTGTGCACAGTATTTTTTTTTCAGGCCTACCACAACATCGGTGAGCGGAGCTTAGCTCGGAGACGGAACCTCCACGAGGTCCCCGCTGGGTACTTCGCCGTCCCCCTTCCCTTTAATCTCTTCGGATTTTATTGGGGCGAGGGACGGCGATGCTAACCGTCTCCTCCTGGAAGGGCGCTCGGTCTTTTAACGTCGTTTTGGCTCAAAAGCCTTACAATGACAATTTTTCCATCCTCGCCCCCTCCGGAGCATCGGCATTGCGGAAGTTCGCCTAATCAATGTCGTTTCTCTATGTCGTGTAGTGATTTCGCTGAAAAGTAGATTGCTTTTTAACACCGGGAGTATAGTCCTTAAGGACCTAGGTATCCCTGCCGACCCAGTCGGCACAGCGCAATTCTGTCCCTATCTACTCTCTGCCGGTCTGCTAGGCGAGGGGGCTGCCGAAATTTTGAACGTGGTAGCCCTACTTGCAATGGCGATCTTGCTGGACATAAGGAGCTTGCTCTTGAAAGTTCCGGCAGGTGAGCCAGTAGACCGGATGCATGCTCATGCTACAGAGCGCGTCCGTGGGTTGTGGATAACGGAGTGCATTCCTCGTGAATGTATCTGCTTTATGCAGACGCGAACAAGAGCAAAAATATAATATGTTGCCTAAGGGGCGTCACAGTTGCTGTGATGCCCCTTTTTGCTTTAAGAACTTTTGCAAATGGGAACTAAGCATGCAAAGGTATTATTCTTTAATAGAATATATAATAACTATAGTAGTTGGGGCGCCCATGGCTGTGGGTGCCCCAAATTGCTGTAAAAATTTTTGAGCAATCACTAAGGGGCAAGTGAATTGCAAGCAGAAAGGGCACATATGTTATATTTACGTAGTAGGGTTACTACTCCTTGGGCTCGTATCCCAGAAAATTTTTGAACGCAGAAGAAAGGACCTTCGTGGGACTTAGGCTAATTAAGCCAAAATTTTTGAACGTACCAAAGTGGTGGGAGAATATTAGGTAACATATACATAAGTATACTGGAGCTAATATCCCTGATGGTGCCACAAGTTACAGCCTAGCTGTAATTATGAGATGTTTTGAACGCGCAAATGTCGTGAGACACTTTGAATTAATGATATAGGAACTCTCTATGTCAGCTTAGCGAGTTCCAAAAAGATATCTTTAATACCATATAAAACAGGATGCTTGGCTGCTCCTTGTGTGCCTCATTGCATTTTGCCTTAGAAAGCAATGCGCATGGGGACTTGGTTGTTTTTGCAACAAAAATAGGAGGATTTGTCATGTTGGCTTGGCAAGTGCTCCACAAATAAATGGACCATGAATGACTTGATGTTCTGAATTTATTCGAACACAAGGGTCTTGATACTGTAATGCCTAGTATCATAAAATATCTGGGTATAGCAATGTACCGCTGCGGCCACTACGGTTCTTTCCCATTTGAGGTGTCTTTGAAGGCAGGGATGAAGTTTGCAGTGAATTTTAACAAAACTAATTATGGATTCTGAAATTTTTGAGAAGCGCTTGAGCATTGATTCTCGACAATTGCGTGGATGTGTAGAGAGTCGCCCAGTTGTGTGTTTGGAGAGGTGTGACTGGGTGCCGCCTACAAATTTCAGAAACGAAATCGAGAGCAACCCGATGAAATCCTCCTCCGGAAATCATCCTAACCCCAAACCCTGCGACACTGGACATTCCTCCAGTGATCAAAGGTCTCCCTCGGGTCCTTGCAACAACCCAAAGCGCGAATCGCGAGTAGGTAACGGAATAACTCTTTGGCAGTACAATATGCGAGGTGCTAAAATCGTATCGGGCGAAATTCGTAATAAATTAATCTCAAATAAAGTCGATGTACTTTTAATGCAGGAACCCTACGCGTTTAATGGAAGACCGAGCGGTCTCGGTTGTAACACTCGTATCGCGAACGCCCAAGTTAATAAACCAAAATCGGCGGTAGCAGCATTAAATACTGAGACTTCCATCCTTTCCGTTGGACATCTCAACACGGAACATTGTGTCTGTGTCGAGGTGAACAATGATTTTTATGCTGTTTCTTGTTATTTCCAATATGAAGACGAAGTCGAGGCGCATTTGCGCCAGCTCGACTACGTCCTTCATGAACTTAGAGGGAAGAAAATCATTATCTGTTTAGACGCGAATTCAAAGAACCCGCTTTGGGGTGGAAACACCCTCGACAATAAAGGTGAAATTGTTGAAGAATTCATCCTTCAACATAACCTTCGAATCCTAAATGATAGACATGAAGATCCCACCTTTTCTAGCCTTAACGGATCTTCATACATTGATTTGACACTTGTCACCCCAAATATGCTTCCGCATGTCAAAAGCTGGAAAGTACTTAAAAATATCACATCAAGCGACCATAGAGTCATCGAAATTAAATTACACGATAATAAAACAGATAATCTTAGTGGCGGCAGTCAGTATGGAGGCTTCTTAGGTCGCTTCTTGGTTGAGAAGGCGGACCATGAAAAAATCACTGAATGTTTAGCCAAAAATCTTGAATCTTCTCCTTATCAAAAATCGATTGATAGCGCCGAAGATGCCGAACATCTCGCTAAAGAACTAAATGAAGCTCTTATAAAGTCATGCGAATCTTCAATGCCGAAGAAACGATGGCGACTTAAGAGAAACCCTTGGTGGAATAAAAATTTAACTATTTTGAAACGCGAAATCGTATTAACTCGTAATTCGTACCGTAAATCGAAAATTAATTTTTATCGCTTTGAAGAACCCTCAAAGGAACTTGAGACGGATTTCTTAGTAAAGAAGTTTCAATACCGCGAGGGTCTCAGTGCGTATCGGAAAGCTATTCGTAAAGCTAAAAGAGAGAGCTGGGAATTATTTGTTACTGACGTGGGCAACTCAAATCCATTCGGCTTTGTCTACAAGCATCAAGTAGAAAAGCTAAGGATTGAGGAAGTCCCATGTTCACTTAAAACTAACGATGGTTACACTTTAAATTCAGAGGATACTGCAAAGTACCTCATGAAAATTCTTATTCCTGACGCTCCGCCTAACTCTGCTGTTGGAGAAGAAGAACAGTATGTCTCAACTGAAGAGAATGAACCAGAGTTCACTCTTCAGGAAGTGATTAAAGCTGTTAAATCCTTCAAAAATGGCAAAGCTCCCGGACCAGACAAAATTGAAGTAGAAGTTGTCAAAATGGCAATTCCGTTTATAGGAGAAACAATTGTTAAAATCTTGAACGGCTGCTTGAAATTCGGTGTTTTCCCCAAAGTATGGAAATCAGGCACTCTCAGAGCTCTTCTCAAATCGCGCGATAAAGATCGAACTAACGTAAGGTCGTACAGACCTCTATGCCTCTTACTGGTTCTTGGAAAACTTTTTGAAAAACTTCTTCTTAAACGCATGAAGCGTACTGTATTAAAACCCGCCAACCTATCGGATAGACAATTTGGTTTCTTAAATAAATTATCAACTGAACATGCGCTAGTTGAATTTCGAAGACTTGTATCGACAAGTCCTAAACGCTATGTTTTAGCAATCTTCTTTGATATAACTGGCGCATTTGGTAATATTCTCTGGCCAATGATCTTAGAAGGACTCAGAAAGAGAGCGTGCCCTCAAAACGTCTATGAAGTTATGAAACATTACTTCAAAGACAGAGAGATCACGCTTTCGTGGTTCAAACACAGTGAAAATAAGCAAACTACTCGAGGCTGCCCGCAAGGATCAGTCCTCGGGCCTAGTTGCTGGAACATTGTGTTTGACGAACTTCTGTGCGAACTCGAAGAATTACTTGGTGATAATTTTGTTGTTTACGCGGACGACCTAACTGTATTAATCGAAGGAGATACACGGGAAATAATCGAAGCAAAAAGTAACATCGTTGTTGAAAAAATCGCGAGTTGGTGCAAAAATGCGGGTCTTCAAATCTCGGAAAGCAAAACAGTAATGACTTATGTCAAATATGAACCGCGTTAACCTAAAGCGCAAAAAGATCTAGCTCGGTCTTTTAACGTCGTTTTGGCTCAAAAGCCTTACAACGACAATTTTTCCATCTTCGCCCCCTCCGGAGCATCGGCATTGAGGAAGTTCGCCTAATCAATGTCGTTTCTCTATGTCGTGTAGTGATATCGCTGAAAAGTAGATTGCTTTTTAACACCGGGAGTATAGTACTTAAGGACCTAGGTATCCCTGCCGACCCAGTCGGCACAGCGCAATTCTGTCCCTATCTACTCCCCCCAGGGACGCAGGATTCCTGCGATGGGCATGGCGAACCCAGGGTCCCGAGCCACCTCAGGGAGGACCTCGGTCCTACGGGCAGTGACGACCCCGGCGTCACCCGAGTCAACCCCGTCCGTTGGGATTATAAGCGGACGCATCACAGGGGGCTAGTTCCTACGGGCCTGAGAAACCCGGTGCTACCTGACTTCTCCAGGGGAGAGCGAATTTATTCACTCTACGGGGGTTGGCAAGTCCCGGAGCCCTAGCTGGCAGTGCCGTATGGTCTGCGGCAAGTCTAATATCGAGGACTATCCGACAGGGGGACCTCGGTCCTGCGGGTGTGACGAACCCGGGATACCTCAGCCTTGAACGACTGTTCTCAGTGTCGTCGATTCGAATAGGACACGCTGAGGGCAGCGCCGTGGTTAGGCCGGCATCAGAGAATAGCTAATCCAGCTAGTCACAGAGCGTGTCGTAAGAGGCGACTAACGTGATATTTTATTTTAATTTTTTCATTTGAACGCAATACGCCTGTCTAGTGCAGGCATGGTGAGACTACGGTCTAGAAGCAGAACCTCCGCGTGGTCCCCGCTGGTAGTGCACGAGGCTTGTCCTCGCTAATTCACTCCCACTTCTGTTGGGGTATTATCGGGGCCAATACGAATGCAACTAACTGCTTCTCCATTTTCATTGGGCACCAGTCTTCTTGCATTCAGGGCAATGTCTATCTTTCGCCTAGGCTTGCCGTGGCTCGCCGAGAGTCCCCTTCTCTCGCAGAGCCGGTCAAAGGAATTCAATGCTATCTGAAGCGTTTTTCCAATCCCGACGTACCTAGCAGATGGTTATAGGAATTTCAGATATAGAAAATCTTCGGGTTATAGTCCTTATGGACCAAGGCACCCGCATAGGTGTATTAAGAAATGACCTATAAGAAGGGCACCAGAATTTTCTGTTGTCCTTCTTTTCTTTTTACAAAGATACAATGCTGTCCCTATCTACTCTCCCGTGGGGGTCCCGGGCGCAGAATAGGCCCCCTGCGATCGGCTGCATGTCGTAAAAGGCGACTAAATGAGGCTCGGAGTGTTGCCACTGCTCGCGGTTAGTACTCGGTTCGTCCCAGGCTTTCCTACAGAGCAGTGGCTTACGATGATGATGGGCGGCGCCGTGTCGGCCCGGCAAGTCTAATATAGACCGACAACTGTCGCCCATTGTTGGTGTCGTCGATTCGAATGGGACACGCCGACAATGGGGCCGTGTTTGACCCGGCAAGAGAATAGGCAAAACGCGGTCACAACTGCGTGTCGTAAGAGACGACTAAGTGACTATCGAACGCATTACGCCCGTCTCGTACGGGCCTGGTGAGACTTCGGTCTGGAAGCAGAACCTCCGCATGGTCCCCGCTGGTAGTGCACGAGGCTTGCCCTCGTCAATCTCCAGCAATGGGGCATTGGCGGGGTCAATACGACTGCAACTAACTGCTTCCCCCTTTCATTGGGCACCGGTCTTCTTGCATTTCAGGCATTGCCTATCTTTATCAGAGGTGGTAAAGGAATTTAATGATTTGAAAGCGTTTTT
This sequence comes from Leptopilina drosophilae, assembly GCA_032873175.1. NCBI lineage: Eukaryota > Metazoa > Arthropoda > Insecta > Hymenoptera > Figitidae > Leptopilina > Leptopilina drosophilae. The sequence goes on from CM065483.1 coordinate 42,697,147, forward strand.
CCATTCCCCTCTTGACAGTGGTTGAAAGCTCGCATGCTGAGCTAGAGGTGTGTTCAACGCCTGCCTGAGTGAGTTGCAGGTCCTCAACTCGGGTGGTTACCTGCAGAGTAACCAGGGATTAGAAAGGTCCCGCCCCCCACCCAGGGGTCCCATAGGTAATCCGTGTTGGTTACCGTGGGTGGGTAGGCGGTTGGTTGTTTAACGTAACAACCTTCCGCCGCGGTTGGTACGAGCGTATCTCGGCCCCGACGCTCGTAGGCGAGCCGTGTGGTTATACGCGTATGCGGAGGTGCTGCACGTATAAACTACCTAGGCGATGTCCCTATCTACTCACGTTTTGGCTCAAAAGCCTTACAACGACAATTTTTCCATCCTCGCCCCCTCCGGAGCATCGGCATTGAGGAAGTTCGCCTAATCAATGTCGTTTCTCTATGTCGTGTAGTGATTTCGCTGAAAAGTAGATTGCTTTTTAACACCGGGAGTATAGTATAGTACTGTATAGACGTGTTCTGTGTCGCTCCGCTTTGTTTATTTATTTTGGGAGTGATGACGATAGTGCGTCATCGAGTGGGGATGGCGCAGGTCAGCCACGCCGCGAGAATTCTCGCTCTCCACTTGGGCGTCAGAGTGAATTTTTAAAAAAGACCGACGGAAAGAATGAGGAGGAGTGTCAAACGACCAGCAAGTCGGTGAAGAAGAGGCCAGCTCAATCGGAGCCTCACAACAATAAAAAGAAGAAGGGCAAAACTACTAACCGAACGGAGGAGGGAGAAACCATGGAGGTAGAGGTAAGCACATCCAACCTGGATGTGATGATGAATGCGAGCGTGATTGTGAACAAGGTGAGGGATGTATTAGTGAAAGATGAAGCATGTGCGAATGTGGCCGATGAAGTCCTCTTGTGCGTTGCCAGCCTTGATCAGATGATCAAAATGCTGGCAATTGAGAATGCAAACCTACGTGGAAGGTTGGATGAGAGAGAGAAAATGAGCGAGTATGTGGTAAAGATAAGTGAGAGTGTGAATGTGATATGTGATGTGGCTGAGAAAATGGATAAAAGTGCTGATAGCGTGTATTACGGATTGCTAGTGGTAAGAATGTGCTTGTCTGTATGGATGCGAACGCCTCCTCTGATCTGTGGTACAGTAAGACTTCGGGAAGAAGCTCTAGGACACTGAGCAGAGGAGAACGTCTAACTGACTGGATTTTGTGGAGGAACATGTCTGTGTTGAACGTGCCTTCGCCCATCTATACTTTTAGTGGGCCGAATGGCCAGAGCGACATAGACGTGTCTCTCTACAAAGGGAGTGAATGTATATTGGATTGGTGTATACATGATAATGTGGGACTGAGTGATCATAATGTAATACGAATGAACATGAAAATGAATGTGAGAATGACTGAGACACAGGTGACTAAACTGAGAAAATGGAATGACAAAAAGTGTGATTGGGTAAAATATGAAAGTTTGATTGTGGCCTACGCCACCAGCTACGGGTACAACGCGTACTCGGGGCTTGGGGCGGAAGGCAAGATGAATATTATGAATGAATGGATTGAAAAAGCAAATGATGAATGTATGAAAAGAGCGAAAAAACGAAAAAATAATAGAGTATTGTGGTGGAATGAATGCCTTGAGATTAAAAGAAAAGAAGTGCGTGTGAAGAGAAAAAAGTACCAGCGTGAAAGGAGAAGAACGGGCGATAATGAGAGAATAAAATGGAATAAATGGAAGACTAGTGCGAGAGAGTATAAGAAAATGATGAAAGAAGCGAAAGAGAATGACTGGCATGAATATGTGCGAAAAGAGGGTTCCAGGAATCCCTGGAACCATGTCTCATACAGACCAATCAGTCTGTTGAGCAGTATGGGTAAGATCTTGGAAAGAATGATGGTTGGCAGAATGTTGAATTGTATGAATGATAAATGGAATGAATGCCAGTATGGCTTTATGAAAGGTAAAAGTACAGAGGATGCCTGGTTGAAACTGAAGGACATTGTTAACGAGAGCGAGCACAAGTATGTAGCCGGCATATTTATAGATTTCAAAGGTGCCTTTAACAATGTCCTGTGGAGTGTTGTGCTTGACCGGCTAAGGAATGAATGTGGTTGCGAGAATGTCGATATGCATATGTGGAAAAATTATTTCAGTGAGAGAAGAGCACGTATGTCTAATGGTATGGATGAAGTCGTGAAAGAGGTTGAGAAAGGTTGCCCGCAGGGATCCGTCTCTGGACCCCCTGTGTGGAACCTATGTATGAATGGCTTATTGAATACTTTGAATGAACTGGGTGTGAAAGTGATTGCGTACGCGGACGATTTGGTTGTGTTTGTGGAAGGCGATACTAGGAATGCCTTGGAGGGACGAATGAGTGTGGTTATGTTACCCGTGTATGAATGGGGAAATAGCGTAGGTGTGAGTGTGAATGATAATAAAACTAAGTGTATGATTCTGAAGGGCAATCTCCAGATGTTAAATCGTAGAGTGTATGTGGATGTGAGTGAAAATGAAGTGAGAATGCTTAAATTCGTTGAATCCTTTGAATACTTGGGCGTACTTGTGAGTGTTGATATGAAATTCAGAATGCATGTGGATAGAATGAGGGATAAAGTGAATAAAATCATGGGTATGCTGCGTAGGGTGCTTAGGAAAGAATGGGGATTGAAAAAATGTGTGATGCGAACGGTAATGAAAGCGATGATGGTGCCTGCTATAATGTACTGTGTAATTGTCTGGTATGATTTGTGTAAATTAAAAGGCGTGCGTGAAGAATTGAATAGATGTCAGCGTGTCTGCCTGTATGCGTGTACTAGAGTGTGTCGAACGGTCTCCACGGCTGCGATGCAAATTATATTTGGCTCACTGCCGTGGGATCTTGAATGTATAAAAAAAGCGAGTGAATGTAAAATAAGGAAGGGTATTAGTATGAATGAGTTTGATCTTTTAAATGATGACGACATGAATGATGAAATGAATCTGACTGAGAGGAAGAAAGCTGTGACTGAGAGAGTGTATGATCTATGGCAAGAAAGATGGGATGCATGCGATAAAGGAAGAGTGACGTATAAATGGATATAGGATGTGCGATTCGTGGGTAAGTGTAAAAAGTTTGACCCAGGCCTAAAGGTGAGCTATCTGCTGACGGGACACGGGAGTCTGAATGCTTTTCTTTTTTCGAGGAACTTAGTGGCCTCTCCTTCCTGTCAGTGTGGTCACGGAAATGAAGACTTGGTCCATGTACTGTGTGAGTGTGACACGTATGAAAGGTTTAGAGACTTGGATGGAATGAATGTTAAGGGAATGCGTGGCAACTGGGATGTAAGTGATGTGCTGAGTAAAAATGAATATTATGACTGTTTGTGTGAATTTGCTGAGCGTGCGTTCCGAATGAGAGCCTGGGCGATTGCAAATGGTTGAATGAACATGAGATAATAAGGTATGAATGTGCCATGGTTTTTTCCTTCCGGCTGCTGCCCCCCTCGTCGCCTCCAGACCGCCCAAAAGCCTTGACTCTGTCGATTGGTGTTAAACACTCTGACTCTGACGCGAAAGTGACAGCTCGAGCGACGCGCCCCCTTATTTATTTTTATTTATTTATTTAGTTGTTTATTAATTTATTTGTTCGTTAGTTTGTTTCTTGGTTTGGTTTGTTTGTAAGTTTGTTTTCTTGATTTATTTTCTTATTTCAGCACACCCGCTCTTGGCGTCGTAGAATGGGACACGTCAAGAGTGGGGCTGTGTTTAGCCGGCTGGAGAATAGTTAATCCGTATGTCACCGCGTGTCGTAAGAGGCGACTAAAAGAGACACTCCCCCCCTCCCCTCTCCCACAATCCCTTTTCCTTTTCCTGGGTGAGACTTCGGTCTGGAAACAGAACCTCCGCGTGGTCCCCGCTGGTAGTGTGCAAGGCCTGTCGGTGCTAACTCTGATTTCTTGATCGAAGCTATCATTGCCAGTACTTGCACAACTAACTGTTTCTCCAATTTATTGGCATCCGTCTTCTTGCATTCCGGGCATAGTCTATCTTGAAAATTATACAAGGAATTCAATGCTTTCGGAAGCGTTTTTCCAATCCCCTCTTGTCAGTGGTTGAAAGCTCATGATGCTGAGCGAGAAGCCTTTTTCCGTGCTTCGCTGAGTGAGTTGCAGATCTCAACTCGGGCGAGTACCTGCATAGTACTCTAGCGATGAGAAAGGTCGCGACCCCCATCCAAGGGTCCTGCTTGGGTTCGACTCGAGTGGGTTGATAGACTGGAATACTGGTCGCTGCTGGCCAGGCAGTATCTTGGCTCTGTTATGACCGTAGGCGTGTCCGTGTTGGTATACCTGTACAGGTGGGTCCTGCACGTTAAACTCAAAAGGCAATGTCCCTATCTACTCCCCCCAGGGACGCAGGATTCCTGCGATGGGCATGGCGAACCCAGGGTCCCGAGCCACCTCAGGGAGGACCTCGGTCCTACGGGCAGTGACGACCCCGGCGTCACCCGAGTCAACCCCGTCCGTTGGGATTATAAGCGGACGCATCACAGGGGGCTAGTTCCTACGGGCCTGAGAAACCCGGTGCTACCTGACTTCTCCAGGGGAGAGCGAATTTATTCACTCTACGGGGGTTGGCAAGTCCCGGAGCCCTAGCTGGCAGTGCCGTATGGTCTGCGGCAAGTCTAATATCGAGGACTATCCGACAGGGGGACCTCGGTCCTGCGGGTGTGACGAACCCGGGATACCTCAGTCTTGAACGACTGTTCTCAGTGTCGTCGATTCGAATGGGACACGCTGAGAGCAGCGCCGTGGTTGGGCCGGCATCAGAGAATAGCTAATCCAGCTAGTCACAGAGCGTGTCGTAAGAGGCGACTAACGTGATTTTTTATTTTTTCATTTGAACGCAATACGCCTGTCTAATGCAGGCATGGTGAGACTACGGTCTGGAAGCAGAACCTCCGCGTGGTCCCCGCTGGTAGTGCACGAGGCTTGTCCTCGCTAATTCACTCCCACTTCTGTTGGGGTATTATCGGGGCCAATACGAATGCAACTAACTGCTTCTCCATTTCATTGGGCACCAGTCTTCTTGCATTCAGGGCAATGTCTATCTTTCGCCTAGGCTTGCCGTGGCTCGATGAGAGTTCCCTTCTCTCGCAGAGCCGGTCAAAGGAATTCAATGCTATCTGAAGCGTTTTTCCAATCCCGACGTACCTAGCAGATGGTTATAGGAATTTCAGATTCTGAATCTTCGGGTTATAGTCCTTATGGACCCAGGCACCCGCATAGGTGTATTAACCCTTTGCCGTACATAAGCTTTCCCCACCTCAGAAAAAATAAGTTTGACAGTGGAATCACGTGGATAATATCAGGGCCGGAAATTAGTTTGATTTTGAGGTTATGTTTACATTGGTTATGTAGATTTGATAAAAGTCTTTAATAATCAAATATAGCTATGTTTAAAAAGTAATAAATTGCAAATACACTTCCACTTTATACAAAAAAACAGATTTTTAGGTATTAAATATTATTTTGAAATATAATTTATTTTAAAATATAAATGGATTCATTTTTTAATTAGGTACGTTCCTGCAAATTCAGAACACTTACATTCTCACACATAACTAATTTATCAACACAAGCATACCTCCTTTTCTCATTGGTTGTTCCCCCAGAAAAGACTCTAAACGACATTTCGTAACACAAGAACGGCAAAGGGTTAAGAAATGACCTATAAGAAGGGCACCAGAATTTTCTGGCGTCCTTCTTTTCTTTTTACAAAGATACAATGCTGTCCCTATCTACTTTTGGTTTTCTGTGACTTTTAAATGAATTTTCGGCCGGCGAACTTGAATGAAGTTCTACCCTTATGCTAGCGTTAAGCGCCGTTGGAGTTTCGTCATCATAATTGATCGGTAAGCACAGCAATGTCACGGGTCGATAAATGGCTCTTATGTGACAACCAAAAACCTTTAAGTGTGTACGAAAGTATGCGTTAATTGTATATACCCATTGATCAATTTTTGGTGACGGAGCAGTCCAGGGGTTAGCATATCAAGCCGGCCGAGTTTAGATATACTAGTTATATCCATTCTCAAAAGCCGGAGGACGTCACAATTTATTGTTTCGGTCCCTCCGGTTCATCTATGCTCTTAATACTATGTATTACTTGCGCAATAAATGGTCTGCTGAGTGTTAGGTACTTACATGGGTATAATAAGATGCTAATTCTCACAAAGGTAACCAACTACCAACTCTAACAAATACTCTTATGAGTTCGGCTCTGTTGGAGATGGAAAAACAGAATTATTTTTGTTGCTGCGATGCAACAACCATTAAATTCACACTTAACTATTAATTTCGAGTCAATTACTTTTATTCAACTCGAGCCACTATTACTGCTCCATATTCTGTAAAATCACCGCGTACCGCGTAAGAATGTTACACTCGCGATAAATGCAGGATTGAATCCCGGAAATTCAATTCTTAAGTTCTTATCCGGCACGTATAACCGAGCGTGTATTGCCGTGTCGAAGGGAATGTCGATCCTGGGGGGTTGAGGAAGCCCCAACACGCCCTCTTTGGCCCCGGACTCTTCTAGACGGTTAGCCAAGTGAACAGTCTGGCACTTGGCGAGGTTAATGTTTCCATCGAACGATGAAACGAGGACTAGGGTACGGCCATGGGGGTGGCAGGAAACTGTCTCAGCCCATGGAGGTATCCTATACTGCAAAATGATTCTCAACCCGTACATTGATTCTCGACTCTTGCGTGGATGTGTAGAGAGTCGCCCAGTTGTGTGTTTGGAGAGGTGTTACTGGGTGCCGCCTACAAATTTCAGAAATAAAATCGAGAGCAACCCGATGAAATCCTCCTCCGGAAATCATCCTAACCCTAAACCCTGCGACACTGGACATTCCTCCAGTGATCAAAGGTCTCCCTCGGGTCCTTGCAACAACCCAATGCGCGAATCGCGAGTAGGTAACGGAATAACTCTTTGGCAGCACAATATGCGAGGTGCTAAAATCGTATCGGGCGAAATTCGTAATAAATTAATCTCAAATAAAGTCGATGTACTTTTAATGCAGGAACCTTACGCGTTTAATGGAAGACCGAGCTGTCTCGGTTGTAATACTCGTATCGCGAACGCCCAAGTTAATAAACCAAAATCGGCGGTAGCAGCATTAAATACTGAAACTTCCATCCTTTCCGTTGGACATCTCAACACGGAACATTGTGTCTGTGTCGAGGTGAACAATGATTTTTATGCTGTTTCTTGTTATTTCCAGTATGAAGACGAAGTCGAGGCGCATTTGCGCCAGCTCGACTAAGTCCTTCATGAACTCAGAGGGAAGAAAATCATTATCTGTTTAGACGCGAATTCAAAGAACCCGCTTTGGGGTGGAAACACCCTCGATAATAAAGGTGAAATCGTTGAAGAATTCATCCTTCAACATAACCTTCGAATCCTTAATGACAGACATCAGGAGCCCACCTTTTCTAGCCTAAACGGATCTTCATACATTGATTTGACACTTGTCACCCCAAATATGCTTCCGCTTGTCAAGAGCTGGAAAGTACTTAAAAATATCACATCAAGCGACCATAGAGTCATCGAAATTAAATTGCGAGATAATAAAACAGATAATCTTAGTGGCGGCAGTCAGTATGGAGGCTTCTTAGGTCGCTTCTTGGTTGAGAAGGCGGACCATGAAAAATTCACTGAATGATTAGCCAAAACTCTTGAATCTTCTCCTTTCCAAAAATCGATTGATAGCGCCGAAGATGCCGAAAATCTCGCTAAAGAACTAAATGAAGCTCTTATAAAGTCATGTGAATCTTCAATGCCTAAGAAACGATGGCGGCTTAAGAGAAACCCCTGGTGGAATAAAAATTTAACTATTTTGAAACGCGATATCGTATTAACTCGTAATTCGTACCGTAAATTTAAAATAAATTTTTATCGCTCTGAAGAACCGTCACAGGAACTTGAGACGGATTTCTTAGTAAAGAAGTTTCAATACCGCGAGGGTCTCAGTGCGTATCGGAAAGCTATTCGTAAAGATAAAAGAGAGAGCTGGGAATTATTTGTTACTGACGTGGGCAACTCAAATCCATTCGGCTTTGTCTACAAACATCAAGTAGAAAAGCTAAGGATTGAGGAAGTCCCATGTTCACTTAAAACTAACGATGACACTTTGATGACGACACTTTAAATTCAGAGGATACTGCAAAGTACCTTATGAAAATTCTTATACCCGACGCTCCGCCTAACTCTGCTGTTGGAGAGGAGGAACAGTATGTCTCAACTGAAGAGAATGAACCAGAGTTCACTCTTCAGGAAGTGATTAAAGCTGTTAAATCCTTCAAAAATGGTAAAGCTCCCGGACCAGACAAAATTGAAGTAGAAGTTGTCAAAATGGCAATTCCGTTTATAGGAGAAACAATTGTTAAACTCTTGAACGGCTGCTTGAAATTCGGTGTTTTCCCCAAAGTATGGAAATCAGGCACTCTCAGAGCTCTTCTCAAATCGCGCGATAAAGATATAACCAACGTAAGGTCGTACAGACCTCTATGCATCTTACCGGTTCTTGGAAAACTTTTTGAAAAACTTCTTCTTAAACCCATGAAGCTTACTGTATTAAAACCCGCCAACCTATCAAATGGACAATTTGGTTTCTTAAATAAATTATCAACTGAACATGCGCTAGTTGAATTTCGAAGACTTGTATCGACAAGTCCTAAACGCTATGTTTTAGCAATCTTCTTTGATATAACTGGCGCATTTGATAATATTCTCTGGCCAATGATCTTGGAAGGACTCAGAAAGAGAGCGTGCCCTCAAAACGTCTATGAAGTTATGAAACATTACTTCAAAGACAGAGAGATTACGCTTTCATGGTTCAAACACAGTGAAAATAAGAAAACTACTCGAGGCTGCCCGCAAGGATCAGTCCTTGGGCCGAGTTGCTGGAACATTGTGTTTGACGAACTTCTGTGCGAACTCGAAGAATTACTTGGTGATAATTTTGTTGTTTACGCGGACGACCTAACTGCATTAATCGAAGGAGATACACGGGAAATAATTGAAACAAAAAGTAACATCGTTGTTGAAAAAATCGCGAGTTGGTGCAAAAATGCGGGTCTCCAAATCTCGGAAAGCAAAACAGTAATGACTTATGTCAAATATGAACCGCGTAAACCTAAAGCGCAAAAAGATCTAGCGGTTGTTCGAAAAGATCGTAAAAGCAAAACGAGGAATAAGAAATTTTCGAACAAAAAGTTTGGTCCGTACAGCTCGTGTACGGATAGACATCCGATTGTTAAACTTAACGATAAAAATATTAAATATGCCTTCAGCACGAAATTACTTGGTGTATATTTTGAAGAAAAACTAAGTATCGCGGATCATATTACAAATTTAACTACTGACCTTAAAAATAAATTTCACAGCCTTGTGAAATTGGCGGAGGCCAGCTGGGGTCTCGGAGGAAGGACACTCAGGACGATCTATCAGGCGGTCTTTGTTCCTAAAGCGTCTTACGCTGCGAGAGCATGGATTGACTTGGCGGAGAAGAATGACAAACTGCTCCAGAAACTAGAATCAGCTCAACGGTCGGTCCTCATTGGAGTAACACGTTCGTACAGGACTGTCTCCACGGATGCATTGCCCGTTGTTGCTGGGGTTCTGCCAATTCGCTTGGCAATTAAAGAAAGAGTTGCGGTTTCAAAACTTAGAAACGGTAAGAATATTAAGTTCGGAAATTTCGAATTCCTCGAACATACTAAAGTAACGGGCGCGATTAAAAATAAAATTCGAATCGAAACTTTAAGACTTTGGCAAGGCCAATGGAATAACGCGAAACACGGAAGAATCACTAAATTATTCTTCCCCTCTGTTATAATAAGATTTTTAAATAATTCGCTTTCTCCTGGTTATTACACAACACAATTCATGACAGGACACGGGGACTTTGCTTCTTGGCTCTGTTCACGTACCCTCGCCGACAGTGAATTTTGTAGTTGTGGAGGAGTTGAAACAGTTGAACACGTAGTTGCACATTGCCCCAAATACAATTCCTTCAGAGCGGCACTCAGATCCCAATTAGAAGTTCCTGAAGCAAGATGGCCTGAACTTGCTGGTCAATTGGTCAAGCAGTCAGCCTTCAAAGCCTTTGGGACCTTCGCAAAGAAAGTCCTCAAGTTCAAGAGGCTTAAAGCTAGATAGGTCTCTTCTCTCAATTAATAAAAACTTTTAACCTTTCAGAGGTGAAGCATCTTGCTTGAGATTCAACGTCCGTGGCGTCCCCGCTGGGCAATGCATGAGGACTGGGGGGATTATGGAGATCTTCTTTGATCGACATAATTTCCTCAGGACGAGTGTAGCAGAGAATCTTTCTGTAAAGGCACCAGTCTTCTGTCATCTTGAGTCCTTGCATGCAAGAAGAAGTAGTTCTGATGCATGCAAGGAAATCAGAGACGTCTTTCCTTTGCGCGGCCTTTGGACTTGTGCTTTCGCTTAATCGTAGATACAGTTTTTATTTTGTCCCGAAAGGGAGGAATCTATGCTCCGTTCGGAGCCAGACGGTTCTTATAACTCCATTTAATGGATTATACAAATTCCCGCTGCTGTCCCTATCTACTCAGTGCCGTATTGACTCTCGTAGCGTACGGTCACGTTTCTGGGTAGCTCCTGCTTGTTGCGCGCGCATCTTGGGTGTGGCTTCAGTCTCTTGTGCTATACAGTGTTTTGCTTAGCTTTTCTTTGGATTGCTTTGGCGTTTTGCAATTATTATTGCTTGTTATAATTGAGAGGTGTTATAATAAATAATTTTTATTTATTTTTGCCATTTTGTGGAGTTTTTGGTGTCTTGTGCAGTGTATCTGACTTCGGTCTATGCAACTGATTGTGGGAATTATCTTTTGATTTTTCCTTTTTATTTTTTCCCGTTTTTTGAGTGCTTGTTTTTTGAAAAGCTTTGGTTTCTTGCTTTTCTTTTTATTTTTTATTTAAATTGAAAAGTGTCCCTATCAAATTACTGTGAATTTGAGTTGAGTAGTGTGTAAGTCATGTGGAAATCCAGGAGGTCTGGTGGCGGCGAATTGGGGAAACCCGAGACTGGTGACGGTGGAGGGTATGCGCATGTGTCTGGCTTGGGGAAGGCTGCTGCTTATGTCAAGCGGAAAAGTTCGCAATCACCTGAGGGTAAGTCTAGCCAAAAGTCTAGTAAAAAAGTTAGAGTTAGAAATGATAAAAGGGATAAAATTCATGAAAATAGACGTATGAATGACGAAATTGATGAGAGTGAATCTGAAATGGATGGTGCAGAATTTAAACAGGTTTTTGATAAAGGTATCTCTAGTGAAAGTGAATACTCAGGTAATGAGGTTTCAGGCAGTGAATATTCTGATAGTGAGGTTGAAAATGAAAGAGAGAGAAATTCAGTTGTGGATCAAATGAATAAAATTGGTGAAGGTTTAAGGAAATTTTTATTTAAGGAGAGTAGTAAAGTGAGTAAGATTGCCTGTAATAGCATTCTAAATAGTGTGAGTGAATATGAAAAATTGATAGGTAATTTAATGTGTGAAAATGCGAATCTGAAAGGTCGTCTTGAGGAAAGAGCAGAAGCGGCATTGCCTATTTCTTCTGGTAATCCCACTCCTTCTGTCTCTTATTCTGCTGCTTTGAAAAAGTCTAGTGTTACTAATTTGGTTAAAAATCTTCCTGCTTTATCTAAATTCAAACCATCGTATTCGCTAATAGTTAAAAGTAGTACAAATGAGTCAAATGAGGCTTTGAAGGATAGGTTACTCAAAGAGGTTAAGGTAGCTAAAGGAGTAAGAGTGACATCTATGGGTGAGGCAAGGGAAGGGGGTGTTATTATTCGAACAGCCGGTGTGAATGATGTCGATCTATTAAAGAATAGTTCTGCTTTTCAAAAAGCTGGTTTGAGGGTGGAAGTGCCTCCTGCATTGCGCCCGAGAGTGATTGTGTATGATGTTGATTCTCAGATTACTTCTGATGCATTTATGTCTGAGGTGTTTTCAAGAAATTTTCAAAGTATGAGTTTGGATGATTTTCAGAAAAATGTTAGGTTAATTCGTAGACTTGAAAAACAGGGTAGCGTTACTGGCAGTGTAATATTAGAAGTTTCTCATTCAGTGAGAGCTCTCCTCCTCAAGGAGGGCCGTGTCTTTGTTGGTTGGTGCTCATATGTTGTTAGAGATTATGTAAGGGTTAACAAGTGTTTTAAATGTGGTTCGTTTAAGCATTTTGCGAATAAATGTAATGTTGGAGTTGTCTGCTTTAAATGCGGTAAGGGGGGTCATGTGTCGACTACTTGTAAGGATGAGGCTAGTTGCTGCAATTGCCGTGACAGAGGTCTCGACTCTAAGCATGCGTCCACTTCTCCGTCTTGCCCTGAGTTTGGTTGGAGGTTAGCAAGAGTCAAGTCTCGAATTTATAATAACGTATAATGGCCCTAAACTTCCTAAAAATAGTACAGCTTAACTGTCAGAGATCGGAATCTGTCATGCATGATTTGAGTGAATGGATTATTAGAGATAAAATAGATGTTTGCATAATTCAAGAGCCATATATTTTTAAAGGTAAAATTAGAGGTTTACTATTAAATATGAGAGTTTTTGTTAGTAAAAGTAATAGAGCTGCAATAATTATTCCAGCTAATTCCATAGAATGCATGTATTTAGGAGAAACTGGTGGGAATGATTGTGTGAGTGTACTAATTGAAGGTATATTTGGAAAATTATACGTATTCTCCATGTATTGTGGTTATGATGTGAGTATGAATGATACAATCATAAATATAGATAGAATTTGTTCAAGGTTTGAGAATGTTAATTTATTAATTGGAATGGATGCAAATGCTTCCAGTCCACTTTGGCATAGTAAAGGACGTATGAATGGTAGTGAACGTTGGCATAGAGGTGATATACTCGAAAACTGGATATTAGCGAATAGAAATGGCTTGTATGTATTAAATGATCCAAGTGAATACTTTACATTTAGTGGTGCTATGGGCGAAAGTGATATAGATTTAACGTTAACAAATGTTGCTTTTGGTGAGTTATCTTGGGAAGTTAGAAATGATTGTGGAATAAGTGATCATAATCCATTGGTCATGATTTTTGATTTTCAACCGGTTGCGAATGTGACTATAAATAATCTTTTTAGCTGGAATGAATCTAAGGTAGATAGGGAAATGTATGAACAAAAGTTACATTTGCTCGCGAATGAATATGGACTGAATGATTTTCTTAATCTCAATTTGGTAGGCAAAGTTAAATTAATGAATGAATGGATAATTCAGGTTAATAATGAATGTATGAAAAGAAGTAGCTCTAATAAAAGTAAAAATATAAGGTGGTGGAATGATGAGTTGAGCAAATTAAAGGTTAAAGTTAGAAAATATAGGAAAAGGTATCAGAGAGCTAGGAAAAAAGGTATGGATGATTCTGCTTTGAGGTGGAGAGAATGGATTGACTGTGTTAAAAAATATAAAACTAGTATGAAAGAAGCTAAAACTAATAACTGGAAGGATTGTGTGGAAGTTAAAGGTAGAGATCCTTGGGGTGATGTGTATAAAATTTGCAGGAATAAACGTAGAGTGAATGATTTTTCAGTATTGCAAAATGGTAACGGACTTACGAATTCATGGAATGAAAGTGTAGAAGTGTTACTGTCGCAATTCTTTCCAAGAGATGAGGCTCTGCCGGAACTGTTAGTAGAATCAAGCTTGTTAGAAAATTCGGAATTTAATTTTGTAGAGATCGGTAAAGCAGTCTCTCGACTGAGACAACGCAAAGCCCCTGGTTTGGATGGGTTTACGAGTAGTATGCTTAAATCTGTGTGGAGAGCAATTCCCTTTTTCTTAAAGAGTATGTTTGATGAGTGTTTTAAAACAGGTATTGTCCCAAATGAATGGAAGGAAGCTCGTGTAATTGCTTTGTTGAAATCGGAAGATAAGGATAGGACCTTACCTTCTTCGTATCGACCAATATCCTTGTTGACTGGTTTTAGCAAAATCTTAGAGAGAATGTTAATTGATAGATTAATGGAAAGGATGAGAGGTAAATGGAATGATAGACAATGTGGTTTTGTATTGGGTAAAAGTACTGAAGATGCGTGGTTTAGGTTCAAGAATGAAGTGAAAAATATGAATGGGAAATATGTTGTAGGTATTTTTGTTGACTTTAAAGGTGCTTTTGATAATTTAAAATGGAGTAATATTATCGAAAAGTTGATTGAGAGTGAATGTCCTTACGATGAATTGACACTTTGGCGTAGTTACTTTTCAAATCGGAAGGTGTGTATGGTAAATAAAAATGATACGGTATGGTTCGATGTTGTTAAAGGATGTCCACAAGGTTCAATTGCTGGTCCGCATCTTTGGAACTTGAGTATGAATGATTTGTTGAATGACTTAGATGATGGAAATGTTCCGCATGTTGCTTTTGCAGATGATATAGTAGCTTTAGTATCAGGGAATTCTAGAAATGAGGTAGAAATGAAAGTTAGAAGCTGTATGAATGTTGTCTATAATTGGGGTAATAACGTAGGTGTGAGTGTATCTAAAGAAAAAACAGTGTGTATGCTCTTGAGAGGGCATATACAATTAGTTGGTAGATCCGTTCGTATAAATGAAGGTGTGAAAATAAAATATGTAGGTGAGGTTAATTATCTAGGTGTCATTATGTCTGATAGAATGAATTTTGATATGCATGTCAAGAATATTAGAAATAAAATAACTGCTACAGTAGGCTGTATGCAAAGGATTATGCGTAGGAATTGGGGTTCTAGGAAGAAAGTTATTAATGTATGGATGACCGGACTTTTTGGTGCTTGTGCGTTATATGCGTCTAGTGTGTTTCATGAGTGTATTGCTAAAGTAAAAATGCGTGAAGAAATAAATAGGTCCATGCGTTGCATAATGTATATTGCTACAAGAGTGTGTCGCACGGTTTCAACCGAGGCGATGCAAGTAATTTTAAATTGGCTTCCGTGGGATTTAGAGTGCATGAAAAGAGCGACTATTTTCAAGGTTAAAAGAGGCTTGAACTTATCAGTTCATGATGTAGTTAATGATGTAGAAATAAGAAATATGGATGTGAATGTTGTAGTTAAACTAATTGAAAAAAGGGTATATGATTTTTGGCAGCGTAGGTGGAATAACTCTTCGAAAGGCAGAGTAACATACGAATTTATTCGTGATGTGAGGAAATCTAGGTTTTTGCGTTCTTTGGATTTCTCATGGCCTGAAGGATATATCCTGACTGGTCATGGAACCCTCAAGGATTGGTTATTTAGTAGGAATTTGTCTGAAAGTCCTGAGTGTGTATGTGGAAATGGTAATGAGGATTGGAAACATGTTCTTCTTCAGTGCGACATGTATGCCCACTTCCGTCAAATTGATGGAATGGGAATAGTTGAATATCAAGATGGTACTTATGATTGTACTGGTATGCTTAAGAGTAAAGAGAGTTATGAATGTTTCAGTTTGTTCATAAATCGTGCGTATAAAATGAGATCGTTTATCTTACAAAATGGCTAGACTTATCCTTAATTTCTATTATTATTATGGTCTATATTGTTGTTTATCTTTATTGTTTATTCGACTTGTTGCTATAATATTATTTTGGTTCATTTACACTATTAATCTTTTTCTTCTTTTTCTTCTTGCTATATTTTCTCTTTCTATTTTCTTCTTATTATTTATATTGTGTGCAAAGTGAGAGTGCTTGTAATTTTCTGCTTAATATATTGGTTTTCTGCCTATTGGTTTTTAAATTGCTTGGGTATGGTTGTGGCAGCGCAAGGAGGGTCTCTTATACCCTTGGGTGTAGCAATCCCACGTCCTCAGCTGACGGTCGACCCATGCCGGGAAAAGTAAGAAGTTCCAAATGGGTAGATGGTCAACTCTCGAGTTGGCTGTAGAATCTCCCACATGGAGTATAAAATGTACTATGGGCGTCGGGGAGCCCCAGGACATTTGTTCTGCCCCGACAATTGCGGTTTGGACTCGTAGTGGCAGTGGTTAAAAGCTCACATCGCGAGCTAGACTCTGATAAGTAAGGCTTGCCTTGAAATTCGGAGTCGACGTGTGAGTAGCGATCTACTCGGGGAGCGGACTGCACATCCGTTAGAGTTTTAGAAAGGACTCGACCCACACGGAGGGTATTTCTGTAATCTTACTATTCAGAAATAAATCCGTAGTCCTTGAAATTTTTCATGGACGCGCTAGTTGAGCGTATCTCAACTCTTGTCCCCCGGGGACCGTGTGAATTGGGTAGAAAGACAGGTGTCGCACGTAAAACTAGAGACAATACATGTCCCTATCTACTAGTTACGCTCGTGCTGTCGAGCAGTATAGACGTGTCTCTGCGTCGCTCCGTCTGAGACTCGAGTTTCGCGAGTAAATTCTAGAATTTTCTTTGGAAAATTGGCACAGTGGTTTGTTTCGTGGCAAGGATTATTCGTACAAAGTTTTGCGGAAATCGGTTGAAGTGCGCAGGCGTGGTGAATTTTTGCATCCCCTATTTGATAGGGGTGCACAACCCCTGTGGTGTGGCCATATCTGAGAAGGGTATGGACCAGTGATCGAGTTTTTGTTGTGTGAGTTCGGAAATTTTGGGAAAAGACCCTTGTTTTCCCTTGTGATTGAATGGTGCGCATGTGATGACGTGGAATCGCGTGATTTTCCGTGACGTCACACAGTGAGTATATATGTATATATATGGCTCGTGAAGAGCAATTTTTAAATCGTTTTTAAGACCATTTAGACTCAAGTGAGCGTGGCACACACGTAGACTAAAGTTGCTGCTGATATTATGAACTTTATTTTGCAATAACTCATTTTGCAAAAATAGCAGTGGTTCTCAATTTAGGGCCCCACAAGGACCCTTAGTAGTAGTATTGCGGCAAAGACCGAGATAACAACTGTTGGGCTTTAAGTGAACCTTAATTTTTAATAATAATTTATTTTATAAGGAATGCAGTGGTTCTCAAATTTTGTATTGTATAAGATTCGATTCTTCGAGTTTTAAGCTACCTGGACTCCTCTGAGTGTGGCAAACACCGGGAGTTTGTTGCTGGGGTGGTGAAGCTTCCCTGGCACAAAAATATTTGTTAAAAGTGCAGCAGCTCTCAACTTCAGGAGCCTGTTTGGTTATTTTTGATTTTGTTTTGATTTTTCTGCAGCTTGCTGTGGTCGGGTTGTATGAGGCTGTTAATCTTCGTGTTGTAGATATATACTGGAGTCATAATTTGATTCTTGACTGGAGTGGTGGTTCTCAACTTGGGAGCCCTTAGACATGTCGAAGCCTGAGACAGGTCAGGAACGAATGGACACCATGGAAGGAGGTGAGGAGGGTGCTGGCTCGGATGGATGGAGTATTTTTAGAGGTAGGCATGGACAACAGTTGGATAGGAGATTTACCAAGCGAACACGTTCTGATCTTGATTCATCAAATGAAGAGGATTGGTATGAAGCTGTTGTTGATGGCGATAAGGTCGCATGTGATGTGAGCAAAATTAAGTGCGAAATGAACAATGTGCTAAACGACCCAGATCGGAAGGTCAGCAAGAAAGTAAGTGGTGAAATAGCGGACTTTGTTGGAGACTTCGATAGTATAATTGTAAAGCTGATATCGAGAAATGCATATCTGAAAGGCGTACTTGATGCAAAGGAAAAAGAAAATCAAAAGTTAATGGAACTTCTTAGTTCTGGAGAAAGAGGAAGACAAACTTTCGCGGAAGCGGTGAAGGGTACTGATGTTCCACTTATTACTGGTACGCTAAAAAGGAATATGCCAAAGAAAAAGTTCACAGCGTTTGTCAAGCCGTGTGTGGAGAGTGCGAATGTTTCAGCGGATGATGTAAAGGAAACTTTCCTAAAGACTGTGGATCCAGTTAAGCAGAAGATCCATATCGATTCCCTGAAACGCCTAAAGTCCGGAGCAATCCTGGTGGAAACAGAGACCCAGGAAGATTTGGAGAAAATTATGCAAAATAAGTCGGTAAAAGAAATGGGCCTACAGGTAAATCCATCTAATTTGAGACTTCCACGAGTAATTCTGTATGATGTGCCTGGTGATCTTACTGAGGAACTGGGAAAGGAAGTGATCTATGAGCAGAATATTGATATTTTTACAGATTTGTCTAGAGAAGCCTTCTCTAAAGAAGTAAAGTTGTTGTTTAAGACTGGACCGAGAAACAAGGACACCACGCACTGGGTTTTGGAGGTGTCTCCGAATGTTAGAAATGTTTTACGTAGGCATAAAAGGATATACATAGAATCCTACAGATGCAGAGTGAATGATTTTGTTGCAGTTAGTAGATGCTATAAATGTCAAGGGTTTGGTCATATAGCGAAGTCATGTAAATCCGAAAAGGAAACATGTGGTAAGTGTGCTGAAGATGGACACAACATGAGAGATTGCAAGAGACCAGGACAATATCACAGATGTGCAGTCTGTAAAAGGTTAGGAAGGAGTGATGATCATGCTGCTAATGGAAACTGCCCGCAATACAGAGTAATAGTGGAACTAAATAAAGAACGCACCAATTATGGATAGGTATGGACTTAGAATAATGCAGGTGAATTTAGGGAGAGGAAGAGTAGCAACAGACGAAGTAGTAACATCGGCGACAAGAAGAAAGGCGCCGATATTGTTGTTACAGGAGCCTTACAACTACAAAAACAAGGTGTCGGGACTAGGGAAGTACGCTAACCAAATTCTGACTGGAAATAAGGCTGATGAACCGGCGTGGGCATGTATAGTGGTACTAAACAAGGAGTATACAGCTACTGTTTTGGGAGATGTGAGCACGAGCCACTGTGTATGTGCACATATAGTTGGGCCTTTTGGATCGTTTTATGTCATTTCGGCCTACTTGCAGTATTCTTTGTCGCCGGGTGTTGTTTTACATCATATTCACAACGCACTTCGAAAAATAAACAGTAGACGAGTCCTGATCGGTATGGATGCTAATGGGGTGTCACCACTTTGGTCTTTCGAGGATATTGACCTAATGGATGAGCGAGGTGGGATGGTGGAAGACCTATTATCACAATGGAACTTAGTAGTGCTAAATAGACCATGGAAACCTTTGTACTTTCAAAATAGGCAAAAGAGATTTTGATGTAACAATAACTGATACCTCGTCTGCCCTTAAGGTTGTTGAGTGGTGTGTAGTTGAGGATGTGGTATCCAGTGATCATCGCGTAATTGTAACTACATTTGGAGCATTTGATCTGGCAGAGCGTATTAAGAAACCTAGATACAACATGGATAGTGCAAACTGGATGAAATTTGATAAGTTAATTGCAGATAAGGCAGGGGAACTATTGAAGACAGAAAGGCAAATCAATTCTGAGAGTGGGCTGGAGATATTTGCTAATGATGTCTCGTATGCTCTACAATCTGTGGCGGACGCTTGTATTAAGAGAAAGAAAGTCTTCCAAAAGTCGGTACCCTGGTGGAATAAAAACCTTACGAAGGCCAAGAAAACGGTAAATAGATTAAGAATAGATCTTATAGGCCGGTCTGTTTGTTACCGATTCTTGGTAAGCTTTTGGAAAGATTAATTAAGCGGAAAATAAGTGTAATTGTGGTAGATCCAAGATTCTGTTTTAAGGATCAATTTGGTTTCCGTGCAAATAAAAGTACAGTTGATGCATTAACTAACCCGCAGAGTACGGTAAAGAATGCTGATGAGGATATGGTTCTTGCGATTCTTTTTGACATTTCTGGGGCTTTTGATAATTTGCGATGGCCGACTATTCTGAACGAATTATTAGAAAGGGGTTGTGATATGCAAGTTTATCGGTTAATTTCTAGTTATTTTAATGATAGAAGAGTGAGAATTGAAGAAGACTATAGTGCAGTGGAAAGGGGTATATTTAAGGGATGCCCACAGGGTTCAATCTTGGGGCCTGATTGTTGGAACATTAGCATTGATAAGATACTCGTAAAGCTTAAAGGAATGGGGGCAATTGTTAAGGCATATGCAGATGACATTTTGTTAATTGTGAAGGCGGGTAGCAGACGAAAATTGGAGGAGAAAGCTCAACCTCTGGTTGACACGTTAAATGAGTGGTGTAAAAGTGAGGGCCTAACGCTGTCGACTACTAAAACAGAAATGTCTTAAACAACTGTTCTCAGTGTCGTCGATTCGAATGGGACACGCTGAGGGCAGCGCCGTGGTTGGGCCGGCATCAGAGAATAGCTAATCCAGCTAGTCACAGAGCGTGTCGTAAGAGGCGACTAACGTGATATTTTTTTTTTTCATTTGAACGCAATACGCCTGTCTAGTGCAGGCATGGTGAGACTACGGTCTGGAAGCAGAAACTCCGCGTGGTCCCCGCTGGTAGTGCACGAGGCTTGTCCTCGCTAATTCACTCCCACTTCTGTTGGGGTATTATCGGGGCCAATACGAATGCAACTAACTGCTTCTCCATTTCATTGGGCACCAGTCTTCTTGCATTCAGGGCAATGTCTATCTTTCGCCTAGGCTTGCCGTGGCTCGCTGAGAGTCCCCTTCTCTCGCAGAGCCGGTCAAAGGAATTCAATGCTATCTGAAGCGTTTTTCCAATCCCGACGTACCTAGCAGATGGTTTTAGGAATTTCAGATTCTGAATCTTCGGGTTATAGTCCTTATGGACCCAGGCTCCCGCATAGGTGCATTAAGAAATGACCTATAAGAAGGGCACTAGAATTTTCTAGCGTCCTTCTTTTCTTTTTGCAAAGATACAATGCTGTCCCTATCTACTAGTCTCGTGCGAGCGGTCGAACCGAACGGTCGTGTTTCTGCTCTCGCTGCGCCTGCGTATTCGAAACTTTGGCTTTGCCATCTCCATAGTTTATAGTTTGTGTTGCCTATATAGTGTTATTCTTTAGTGTTTATCTTTACCTGTGTTCTTTGTTTTGTGTTATATATTGTTAATTTAGTTGTTTGTTTTGGTTGGTTTTTATCACCTCTCCCTCCAATGGAGGAAGAGAGTGTAGTGGAAGTGGGGGAAGACCCGCCGTCGAAAGAACCCGCGGTGACCCCGTCTGTCGATGACAAAAGCTCTGCGAAGGAGAAGGAGAGGGAGAACAAGTCTAACACGGCACCTGATTGGTCAGCGCTACAGGTGGACCCCGCGGAGGACAACGAAAGCGTGTTTCTGCGTCCAAATAAGGTAAGCACCAAAAGTAAGCGTAAGCGTTCCTCAGCCTCATGGGTGAAGGGGAGGCATGACGATGCAGGTGGCATCCCTCTCCCCTCCTCATCCGATGAGGACAAGTCAAGACAAGCCACAGGTAACAGTGGTAGCGGGAAATTCCCGAGAAATGACAGCACGAAAAGGCCCGCCAGTACGGCGCCAGCCGTTACCCCTACCCCCACATGTACCTTAGAGGCTCTTCGCGCTCTTGCTGCCGCGGCAGAGGGCGGGATGCGCGCGTACACATGGTGTGGCATTGGCCACCACCACTGCTCCCGCGGAGGCGCAGGCAAACTCAGTGGCAGTGCTCACCTGTGAGGATGAGTTCACAACAGTGACGCGCCGCAAAGAGAAAGGCAACAGGGGTGCTGAGAAGAGCCGCGAAGGGAACGCGAATGTTAAGCCTCTCCCACCCGCGGTTCTTATTACCCCTGGCCACTCCCTTGCCAACGCGACGAGTGAGGAGATCAAAAAGGTGCTTGTTTCCACTTTCAGTCCATTCAAGGAGGGGGTACAGGTGTGTGGGCTGCGAAGAATGGGCTTGGCTTAACCGCCTGGCCGCGAGATGGGGGCCCTCTATATGGTCCCCCCAATCGCAAGCTTGAGCCGTGCGGCGAGGGGATGCGTGGTTGAGGGATGTCAATCAGGAGCACGAATGCTGCGTTTTCTTTTAAATTGATTGAATTTTACCTTCCCGAGCTTAAGGGTGGTGCGCTGGCAGGATGACGAATGAACACTGGATTCCTTTCTTGTCTATTTTCTACTCTATCTATTTTAACTTAATCTTCATTTTATTTTATTCTATTCTATTTTTCTTATTCTATTCTACATTCTACTTTCTAATTTTCTTTTTCTTTCTACTTCTGTCATTCGGTGATTGTTCGTCATTCCGTTTGCGGTAAAACGCTGCCTGATGGGCGAGGGGTACGAAACAGTTGTTAACATGAATACTAAAACAAGCCTCGGAAAAAATAAAGTAAGAAAGGAGGAGAGTGAGGAGGGAGATAAAGGAACGACGAGTGACGATAGCAGTACTGTAGGTCGGCAGCGTCGTCGGCGTAGCACTTCTCGATCTCCATTGCGGAGTCGTGAAGGAAGAAAGGAGAAGATGGAAAAGAAAGAAGAGAAAGCTAAGGGTGGAAGCCTTAGTGAAAAGGACATGAAGAAGCTCTTGAAAGAGGCCAAAGAGAAGAAAAAGATCAAGCGCGAGAGAGAGGAAGAAAGGTTAAGAATATTAAAGGAGGAGGAGGAGAAACAGCTAGAGTCGAGCGGACGGGAAGTGGACATGGATGTAGAGATAAGTGTGAAAGTTATGAGTGTGTTAATGAAGTCGAGTGGTGTGATGAATGATGTGCGAGAGATATTGTCGAGTGAAAGTTGTGCGGATGTTGCTGATGATGTGTTGGTCTGTGTGTCGAAATTGGATGAGATGATTAAAAAACTAGCTTTGGAGAATGCGATGTTGCGTGGTAGGTTGGAAGAGAGAGAAAGGATGAATGATTGTGTTGGAAAAGTGACTGAATGTGTAAATGTAATGTGTGATGTGGTGGAAAAAATGAACGTGAATGTGGAAAGTGTTAGTGAAGTGTGTGAGAATGCTAAGACTGGAATGCATGTGAATCGAGCGAGTAGCGATGCACAGCGTAAAAGCTACGCTGTCATTGTGAAAGGTGCCAATAAGGACCTAACGCCGAAAGAGGTGAGGCGTAGGATTAATGAGGCAATCGTTGACGAGGTTGACGTTTGCGTCAGAAAGGTGAGACCGGCGAGAGGAGGAGTGGTTATTGAGACTGCGAGTGATCGGGACAGGGGCGTCCTCACAGCTTGCTCCGGTTTTGGAGAGGCTGGTCTAAGGGTCGAAAGACCGAGGACCATGGACCCTCGTGTCCTGGTATTCGATGTGCCCAACGAGATGTCAGAGAAGGAGCTCATGACGAGCATCCATGAAAAGAGCCTCAAGGAGGTTATCGAGTTCGAGGAGTTTAAAAAGAGGAGTAGAATCATCTCAAAGTTGGGTAACAAGAATAGCGGTGTGGCAAACGTAGTGGTGGAATTGCCGTTGAGATGCCAGAGTAAGCTGTTGCGAGATGGGCGCGTTTATGTTGGCTGGGCCTCGTTCCGAGTGAAAGCGTGGGAGAAAGTTCCTAGGTGCTTTGGGTGTCTGGGATATGGACATAGGGTGAACGAATGCAAGTTGGAGAGGGTCTGCTACAATTGTGGTATACCGGGACACATTGGGGCGGCCTGCAAGGACCCGGCAGATTGCCCCAATTGTAGAGCGAGGGGGCTGGCCTCTGTTGGGCATACAGCTACCTCGCTGGAATGCCCGGAACACGAGTGGCGATTGAGAGTCCTGCGCGCCAGATTTAGCAATGGCTAATGCGGCGAACACATGCATGAATCTGGAGGTCCTGCAGTTGAACTGCAATGGAGCGTGCGGGGTCATGAATGACCTAAGTCAGTATGTTCTGGAGGAGCGCATTCAGGTGTGTCTTCTCCAGGAACCTTATTTTAACAATGGCAGAGTTTGCGGTTTAACTGCGGGACCTAGACTATTTGCAAGTGAGTCTGGGAAAGCGTGTGTGGCTGTGTTTGATAGTAGTTATGAATGTATGGTTATGGATGATTTAAATTTTATGGATGGTGTGTGTGTATGGATTAAGGGTGTAATTGATGAAATGTATGTTGTGTCATTATATTGTAAGCCTAATGGCGAAATGGATGAATGTGTTGAGTATCTGAGTAATGTGTTAAGAATGGCTGATGGTAAGCGTGTGATAGGAATCGAGTGCTATGGTGGAATGAATGTTTAGAACGAAAGCGTAAGGATGTAAGGAAAAAGAGGAAAAGTTATTAGGATGAATGAAGAAGAACGGGTGATGTGGATAGAAGTAAATGGAATGAATGGAAAAAATGTGTGAAAGAATATAAGCGAATGATGAAGCATGCAAAAGAGAATGATTGGCGAGAATACGTTAGTAAAGAGTGTTCCAGGAATCCCTGGAACCGTGTTTACAAGTTGTGTACGAGTAAGTTGGACAGGTATGGATTGGCTGGTATGAAAAGGAATGGAAGACTTGCGAGAACATGGGAAGAAAGTGCGAATGTTTTGATGAATGATTTCTTCCCGCCAGCGGTTGGGCGTGCCGCCGACAATAATAATGTCGGCGGGGCGCCCGACCGCTTAGGCGGGGAGAATGGTATGTATGAATATAGTGTGGATGAACTTAGTAGTGCTGTGCAGAAGATGAAATTGGGAAAGGCACCAGGGTATGATGGTTTGACGAATGTGATGCTGAGGCATGTATATAATGCAGTGCCTCAGTTGATGAAAGGGATGTATGACTCTTGTTTGAATGAGGGTGTCTTTCCCTAGGAGTGGAAGAAAGCTAGAGTGGTTGCTTTGTTGAAGAGTGCTAGTAAGCCAAGATCGGACCCGAACTCTTACAGACCCATCAGTCTGTTAAGTGGCCTGGGTAAGATCTTGGAGCGAATGATGGTTGAGAGATTGTTAAGATGTATGGATGGAAAATGGAATGAATGCCAATATGGATTTATGAAAGGGAAAAGTACGGAAGATGCATGGATGAAATTAAAGGAAATTGTGAGTGAATCTGACCGTAAGTATGTGATTGGTGTGTTTGTAGACTTTAAAGGGGCGTTTAGCCATGTGCTTTGGGATGTTGTGCTTGAAAAATTGAGAAATGAAGCGAACTGTATGAATGAAGACTTGAATATGTGGAAAAATTACTTTTATGAGCGAATGGCGTGTATGACAAATGGTATGGATGAAGTTGTAAGAATGGCGGAGAGAGGTTGCCCACAGGGGTCTGTTTGTGGGCCCTCTGTGTGGAACCACGGTATGAATGAATTGTTGAACTTGTTGAATGAATTAGGTGTGATAGTGATAGCGTTCGCTGACGACTGGGTAGTGATTGTAGAAGGGGATACAAGAAATGCAGTGGAAGGTAGAGCGAGTGTGGTTATGAAACCAGTGTATGAGTGGGGTAATAAAATAGGAGTGGATGTGAATGATAGTAAAACGGTGTGCATGGTACTTAAGGGGGGTCTCCAAATGTTGAATCGAAGAGTGTATGTTGAAGTGAATGAGGATGATGTGCGTAAGTTGAAGTTTGTTGATAATTTTGAGTATTTGGGTGTTTTGGTGGGTGTGGATTTAAAATATAGAGTGCATGTGGACCGTATGAGAGGAAAAGTTAATAATATTGTTGGAATGCTACGTAGAGTACTGAGAAAGGATTGGGGGTTAAAAAGATGTGTAATGAAGACAGTTATGAATGCGATGATGGTGCCTGCTGTGATGTATTGTGCGATTGTTTGGTATGAATTGACGAAATTGAAAACTGTATGTGAGGAACTGAATAGATGTCAGCGTGTTTGTTTGTATGCATGTACAAGAGTGTGTCGGACGGTCTCAACGGTGGCGATGTAAGTACTCTATGGATCGCTACCGTGGGACCTTGAATGCGAGAGAAGAGCGAATTGGTCTAAGGTACGAAAGGATATTGAAATGAATGAAATTGATTTAGTGGCTGATGATGAAATGAATGAAGGAATGAATGTGATTGAGAGAAAGAAATTAGTAACTGAGAGAGCAAATGATGTATGGCAGGAAAGATGGAATAATTGTACGAAAGGAAGGGTTACGTATGAATGGATAAGTGATGTTAGATTTGTGGGTAAATGCAAAATGTTTGACCCAGGTCTGAAGGTAAGCTATCTACTGACAGGACACGGGAGCCTTAATGCCTTCCTTCGTTCTAAGAATTTGGCGGACTCCCCGTCCTGTCCGTGTGGCTTTGCGAATGAGGATTGGATACATGTGCTGTGTGATTGCGACATGTATGAAAGTTTCAGAGATCTGGAGGGTATGAATGTCACTGGAAGACCTGGGCAATGGAATGTAAGAAATGTTTTGAGTAAAAAAGAGTATTATGATTGTTTGTCTGAATTTGCGGAGCGTGCATTTAAGATGAGAGATTGGGTTATTGCGAATGCGTGAGTACGAATGTGGAGTGAAAGGATGAATGAATGATATGTATGCATGAGTGATAGGTGAATTGTCCCGTCTGCTGCGACCAAAGTTTGAATCTACCGAGGTGAGATGTGTCTCTTCTTTTGCCCGCCGGTGCAGGGAATGGTAAGATTCCCAACCGGTACTCATACCAGAGTATAAACGGTACCACGGGGACCGGATGCCCGGGAGACTTGTCTCCTACCGGTCATTGGTCACTACCCGTAACCGATATTGGTGTTGGTGATTGAGCAGATTAGACTCGTTGATTACCCTGTTCAATACTTTTGGGTTTTCCTCGATTTTTTCGGTCACTTGGGGAATTTAAAGGCGATTTTCAGGATATAGGGACCCTTAGTAGTGCGGCAAGGAGTGATAAACTGTTGCTGGGGTGGTGAAGCTTCCCTGGCATATATTTGTTTCGTGCGGTAGTTCTCAACCTGTGGGGCCATATTTGTGACTTCTTTTTCTTTATAATATGTATTAATGGCATAAAGACTCATTCGAGCGAGGTAACGACTTAGACAACTTTTTTTTGACGTTAACGTTTATTTCTGGCAGTGGCTGAGGGCGTTAAAGAAACGTTTTTGTCCGCGCTTAATCCGGTTAAAAACAGACTACATGTTGACAATGTGAGGAAATTGCGTTCGAAGGCGGTCTTAGTTGAGGTGAAGACCCAGGAAGACCTGGATAAGATTGTTAAAATGGAGTCTTTAACAAAAGCGGGACTAAAAGTTGACGTTTCGGACAAAAGATTGCCAAGGATTCAAATTTTTGATGTGTCTACGGACTTTAAAGCTGAGGAGTGTAAAGCGGCGTTATATGAGCAGAACCGGGATGTTCTGGGTGAACTGACTTTTTCGGAATTCAATGCAAGCTGTAATTTCCTGTTCAAAACTGGTAGAAGGGATATGGATGTGACAAACTGGGTATTGGAGGTTTCCCCTGTTGTTAGGAACTATTTGCGAGGGGCAGAAAGGATACACATTGGTTCGTATAGGTGCCGTGTTTTGGACTTCACAAGAATAAGTAGATGTTTTAGCTGTCAGGGCCTTGGACATATTTCGAAGTCATGTCGAGCTGAGAACGAAACATGCGGTCGCTGCTTAGAGGAGGGTCATGCAACAAAGGATTATAAAAAGCCTGTTGAGAGTCGAAAGTGCGCTTTGTGTAAAAGGTTGGGTAAGGGATTTGATCATATAGCTGACGAAAGATGTCCACAATATAAGTTTTTATCGGAGCTACAACGAAACAGAACTGACTATGGCCAGTGACCGCTTTTGTGTGATTCAGGCAAATCTTGGTAGGGGAAGGCTGGCTACAGATGAGATAGTTTCCTCAGCTGCTAGGAGAAATGCGCCACTATTGCTGCTGCAAGAGCCATATAATTATAAAAACAAAGTTACAGGTTTAGGAAAGTACTCGAATCAAATATTGACGGCGAATAAACCAAATGAACCGGCATGGGCATGTATAGTTGTATTAAATAAGGAATAAACAGCTACAGTCTTAAGCGATGTGAGTACAAGTCACTGTGTTTGTGCGCATATAGTTGGTCCCTTTGGATCCTTTTATGTTATTTCATCCTATCTGCAGTATTCTTTTTCACCGGGAGTGGTTGTGTATCAAATTCATAATGCACTCAAGAAAATAAAAAGTAGACGTGTAATTATTGGTATGGATGCCAATGGAGTGTCGCCACTTTGGTCTTTTGAGGATCTGAATCAAACGGATGAGAGGGGTGAGATGGTGGAGGACTTAATTTCACAATGGGATCTGGTGGCGTTGAACAGACCGGGTAATCTGTGCACTTTTAAGATAGGTAAAAGGGACATAGATGTAACATTTACGGACATGTTATCTGCTCTGAGGATTGTTGATTGGCGCGTTATTGAGGACCTGGAGACGAGTGATCACCGGGCGATACTAATTACATTTGGAACTCTTGAAAAAATGCAACGGATTAAGAAGCCTAGGTATAATATGGAGAGGGCAAACTGGATTAAGTTGGATAGACTCGTTGTGGAAAAGGCGAGAATGATTCTAAGTGTTGACAGACTGATTACTACTGACAGTGAATTGGAAGCTTTTGCAAAGGATGTAACCGATACAATGCAATCCGTAGCGGATTCCACGATTAAAAGAAAGAAAATCTTTCAAAAATCAGTACCTTGGTGGAATAAGAATCTTACCAACATAAAGAAAAAGGTAAATAGGCTTAGAATAACATATCAAGGAGAAGCGAATGTTGAGAAAAGGGAGGCTTTAAAACTTCAGTATCGCTTTGCAAGAAGAGAATATACAAAAATGGTGGATAGGGCCAGGAAAGATAGTTGGAAGAAGTTTGTGGAGACGGATAGTGGTGAAAATCCATTTGGTTTGGTATATAAGATGGCAAGTGAGAAGATGTGCACTAAGTCGGCTTTACATAGTGTAAATAGTGGGGGTAATTATTCTGAGGATTGGGCTAGTACTGCGGAGGCATTTCTGGATGGCTTCTTCGGAAAAGCTGAAAATGAGAAGCACGGTACGCTGGAGGATAGGTCTCAAGTGAGTTGGGTGTTGGAAGAAAAGTGTGAGAAGTGGTCAATTGACGATATACAGAGGGAACTTAAAACATTTAAGAATGGGAAGGCTCCGGGAATCGACTATTTAGAGGTGCAGATTGTAAAAAGGGCTGCG
The DNA here is from genome assembly GCA_032873175.1 of Leptopilina drosophilae. NCBI lineage: Eukaryota > Metazoa > Arthropoda > Insecta > Hymenoptera > Figitidae > Leptopilina > Leptopilina drosophilae. The sequence goes on from CM065483.1 coordinate 42,726,067, forward strand.
TTATTCGGTTTCATGCCGATCCTATGTAAACTTTATAATGAGTGTTTGCGACTGGGAGTTTTTCCCAGAATCTGGAAAACAGGTTCAATAAGGGTCCTTCTAAAAGATAAGAGTAAAGATCCATCATCGGTTAAATCCTATAGACCAGTTTGTTTGTTGCCCATTTTGGGCAAGCTTTTGGAAAAATTAATTAAACGAATAATAGGGGATGTTGTGGTGAACCCGAGTTACTGCTTCAAAGATCAGTTTGGCTTCAGGGCGAATAAAAGTACAGTGGATGCGCTGTCAAGTTTGCAAAGTACAGTGAAAAATAGTGATGAAGACATGGTGCTCGCGATTCTCTTTGATATTTCGGGGGCCTTTGATAATCTTCGGTGGTCCTCCATATTAAATGAATTATTGGATCGGGAATGTGATATGCAGGTCTATCGGCTGGTATTCGACTACTTCTGTGATAGAAGGGTTAGAATTGAAGAAGATTTTAGTATGGTTGAGAGGAACATTTATAAGGGGTGTCCGCAGGGCTCTATCTTGGGGCCTGATTGCTGGAATATCAGTATTGACAGGATCCTTATAAGACTAGAGGGAATGGGGGCGAATGTAAAGGCTTATGCGGACGATATTTTGATGATTGTAAAGGCGGATAGTAGAAGGAAATTAGAGGAGAAGGCTCAACCTTTGGTGGATGCACTGAACGAGTGGTGTAATAGAGAGGGACTAACCTTGTCGAGCACGAAGACGGAGATGGTATTATTGAAATCTAGGGATAGGGGTCGAGGGAAAACAGCGAATGTGGGATCAGCATCTGGGTCGTTCGTAAATACAGGTAAGGGTGGGCTTAGGCCACCCACAATAAAGTTGGAAGGGAAGGGTATTAAATATAATAGTTTGGCAAAATATCTTGGGGTATATTATGGTACGCGAATGAATATCACCGGCCATATTAAAAAATGCACTTCAAAAGGAAAGGCGCTAAATGAAAGGTTGGGTATGGCTGTCCGGTCAAGCTGGGGAATTAACTATACTGGATTAAGTAAAATATACGGGTCTGTTTTTGTGCCTTTGGTTCTTTACGGAAAGGGTGCCTGGTTTAGCTTGATAAATGAATATCACAGACTTGTACTAATTAGGGCTCAGAGGGGTTTGTTAATACGGATGGCGCGAGCCTATAGAACGGCTTCTACGGTAGCGCTACAGGTAATTTGTGGAGTGATGCCTTTGGATCTGACAGCAGCGGAAATATTCTATAGGAATAAGGTGAGAAATGGCGAACCTTTTGTGTTGGGGGAATTTTAATTTTGTATTGCTGTACGACGCAGCTGGGCTATAAAGACAATATCATCTGTACTAATGGATAGATGGCAACAGCGGTGGGATAAATCTATGAAGGGGAGGGTTACTTACTCCTACATGCCTTCGATTGCGGAAAGAACAAAACTCAAAAACTTTCAGGTGGGACATAACGTGACTCAGTTTCTAACAGGGCATGGGGATTTTAAGGGGAAACTTTTTAAATTGGCTCTGGTTGGTGACGGAATGTGTGAGTGTGGGGCTGATGAAACTTCGGAACATCTGCTATATGATTGTGAACTCTATGATGATTGTAGGGAGGATTTTAAATTGAAATGTGTGGAATGTGATATTGGATGGCCACCAATTAGTAGACATCTTATCGTACAAATGAGGGAATTGTATGAGCACTTCAGTGCCTTATGTACTCAAATAATAAAGTGTAAGGAAGAAAGGGTTTCGAGTCAGGGCATGCAAGAGGGACGAGGTGAATAGGTGTTGATATCGATACATATTGCCTTAGGGAACTGTGAGAGCAGTTAATGAATCCTTGTTAGAATAAATATAATAAATCGGACTGTAGAGTGAACAGGCAAAACCCCGAGGTCCTCGCTGGGCAACAATGGGCATGTGAGGGCGTCTTTTCGCCCTCGCATGTTCATTGGCTAACGGAGTTTTTAGTTCACGATAATGAGCTACTGGCCAGGAAATAACATCATACTTGGCCAGGGTTTTTCCAGACCGGTTGATCTTGGTAGTGGGTTGTCGCGGAAAGTAGATAAAATTTTTAACGGTATAGGCCTTGGCCTGAGGAACAGTTTTTCTTCCCCCCCTTTTTCTTATTAAGATTTAAGGATGGAGAAGAGTAAACATACATACATTCACATGTCCCTATCTACTCAGTGTCGCTCGAGCTGTCGTACAGTATAGACGTGTTCTGTGTCGCTCAGTTTCGTTTATTTATTTTGTTGTTAAATTATTGTTATTTATTTATGAAAATTTGCAAAACTATTTATTAAGTGGCAAGAAACATTTTTGTAAAGTTTCGCGAAAATCAGTGAAAGCGCGCATGCGCAGGCAGTTTCTCGCATCCCCTAGATACTAGGGATGCCCTACCCCGGGGGTATGGCCATATCTGAGTAGGGTATGGACCAGAGTGTTGTTTTGTGCCAAAAAACTTGTTTAATTAGTGTTATTTCTATTAAAAACTGTGTGCCGACGGAAAGTCTAGACGAGTCTAGACAAACAGCCTGGTAATTTTCCGTGACGTCACACACACGCGCATGACAACCCGTTACCAGGCTTAAAGTGAATATTAGACAATTTAGACTTTTTGATTTCCCTGTTCCGTTTTGTAAAGTGATCCTTGAGCGTGTTGTGTGTGTAGACTCAAATTGTTTCTAAAGTGTACTGTTTATGTTTATTTAATTATTTATTTATTTATTTTGGACTTGTGAACTAAAAAGGGTGGCAATGCCATCAAAAAAACACAGAAGGGGCAAGGGTGGGCAGGGGAGTGATGACGATAGTGGGTCATCGAGTGTGGGTGGCGCAGGTCATCAGCGCCGCGAGACTTCTCGCTCCCCACTTAGGAATAAAAAAGGGGGCACAAAAGACGACGAGGGGCGCCATGTCCCTGGTGCATCGTTGAGTGGCCGCGAGACGTACCTGAAGCGTCAAGTCAGCGGGGAACATCCCAGTGATGGTGAGAAAAAGCGGGAGAAAAAGAGGAAAATAGAGAAGGAGAAAACAGCGGACAGCCAAGGTAGGGAGGATGAGGCCATGGATGTCGAATCAAGTGTGGATGTGCTGTGTGTAATGAAGAGTGCGGGAAGCGGGTCTGGCTGACGTGCCGGGCCTGGGCGAGGTGAATGACTCTTTCGGGAGTCGGGATCTGAGCTCGGTCCCGTGCCTTGGCCTCCCGCGGATCTTCCTTGCTGCGAGGCTTCCGTGACGGTTCTGCCGTCGTGGTCGTCCTCTTCGGCCGCCATTCAACGCTCAGCTCAGAACTGGCACAGACAAGGGGAATCCGACTGTCTAATTAAAACAAAGCATTGCGATGGCCCTCGCGGGTGTTGACGCAATGTGATTTCTGCCCAGTGCTCTGAATGTCAACGTGAAGAAATTCAAGCCATCGCGGGTAAACGGCAGGAGTAACTATGACTCTCTTTGACTCTCTTAACATTGCCTCCTGATGTAGGGGTTAAGTTGTGTGCAACTAACATCAATGCTACCGTATTCATCGACGACTTGAATCTATATGCTTCCACACCCAGAGGTTTGCAAGTCATGATCAATAAAGTCACCCAGTTTCTGGGTGAGTGTGGCTTGACAATCAACACTGACAAGAGCTTTACTTTGGGTTTTAAACCATCTGGTAAGCAAACAATTTCGACGATGGATATTACTACTGAATTTAAGATTGCGAATAGATCGTTTAGAAAAATGAGACGAACTGATGCGTGGACGTACCTAGGTGTACAATTTACTTGGGCTGGACGCAAAAACATCGCCATTAAGGAAAGCTTGATGGTTGATGTAGAGAGATTAACAAAAGCACCTCTGAAACCTCAACAGAGACTCTTTGCATTCAGAACCATGGTGATACCGAAGCATTACCATCAACTGGCTTTGAGTAGTTTTCGTATGGGCACTTTGAAATCTGCCGATAAAACATCTAGAGCAGCAGTTAGAAAGTGGTTAGACCTACCACATGATACACCTAATGGTTATTTCCATTCTTCGATTGCAGAAGGAGGTCTAGGTATACCTTTCTTTAGGTGGATGGCACCGGCAATAAGACTTAAAATGCTGCAAACATTATCAGCTGTACAACCCGGTTTGCAGGATTTTATGACACTGGAGATTCAGATTTCAGAGAGGAGACTGAAGGAGAATGGGCAATGTTTAGATTCGATGTCTAAAATCAACCAGATGTGGTCGCGTAAGCTCCATAGATCATTTGATGGCATGGGGCTTCGTGAATCAGCCAGGACACCAGGCCAACACGACTGGATTGGGGATGGAACAAAGTTTCTATCCGGCAGGGATTTCATCACCTCCTGCAAGATGAGAATCAGTGCAATGCCAACAAGGTCGAGGACATCTAGAGGAAGAGCAGGAGATCGCTCTTGTAGAGCTGGATGTGGAACAACAGAAACTTTGAACCATGTGTTGCAAGGTTGTTTCCGAACACATGTCAAGAGAGTGGACAGACATAACGCAGTTATGAAATATGTGGCTCAGAAATTCAAAACGAAAGGTTACAATGTTCTTTTGAAACCCGTAATTCAGACAACAGCAGGAGTTAGGAAGCCCGATATAGTGGCATACAAAGGAAGCCTTACGGCTTTGGTTTTGGATGCCCAGATTGTCAGCGAGCAATCTGACCTTAATTCAGCCCATCGAAGGAAAGCTGCATATTATGAAGATCAACAAGTAACGAAGTTTGTCAAGAAACTATCAGATGTGGTGCAGTAGGTATCCTACAGTTCGGTTACTTTGAACTGGAAAGGAATTTGGTCAAGCAAATCTGCGGAGTACTTGAGAAATTACGTCTTTTCTAGAAATGACATTAAGATCGTGTCATCAAGAGTACTCATTGGGAGCATTGCGGGATTTAGGATGTTCAACTCCACTACTAGAGTTAGGACACAGACGTAATCCCGGAGCATTGCTGTATTAAAGTATGCCTGGATGAGCAAGATTAAGTCTCAGCATAAAGAATATTAGGTGAAGCCTCCCACAATAACATGAGGTTTAATATTTTTAAGTGAAGAGAGGGAGTGTGGTTTTAGTTGGTAGGGCCATTGAGCTGAAAAGACCCGACAGCAATCAATGGAGGAGTCCAACACAGAGTGTGCCTAATGCATTTCCACCTTCCCAAACACTATAAAAAAAAAGCCAAATGCCTCGTCATCTAATTAGTGACCCGCATGAATGGATTAACGAGATTCCCGCTGTCCCTATCTACTCTCTGGCTGGTCTATTAGCAGAGGGCTACTAAATTTTGAACGCAGTAGTCCTACTTGCAAGAACAATCTCGCTGGACAAAAGGAGTTTGTGCTTCAACTCTTGAAACGTCTAGCAGAGTGAGTTTATAGATCAGAGGCAATGCTGATGCCACGGAGCGCGTCCATAGGTTGTGGATAATGGAAAGCATCCCTAGTGGATGTATCTGCCTTGAGCAGACGCGAACAAGAGCAAAACATATGATTTATAAAAAAGAATGAAAATAAAGAAAAGGGTCTCCGCAGCTACTGTGAGAGGCCCAATTCTCGTTAAGGAGTTTTGGTGATTGAAGCATTGCATTGTATGTATAACGAAGGATGGTATAGAAATATGGGCCTCCACAGTTACGGCTGTGAGAGGCCCATGTCACGTTAAGGCTTTTTAGTGATTTGAGAAAGGGTGGCGAAAGATGGTATATAAACATGGGTCTCCGCAGGTACTGTGAGAGGCCCAAGTCACGTTAAGGCTTTTTAGTGATTTGAGAACGAGTAACGAAAGATGGTATACAAACATGGATCTCCGCAGCTACTATGAGAGGCCCATGACACGTTAAGGGCTTTTGATGGTTAAAAGCGAAAAAGAGTGGTGGATAAGTGAATAAAAGATGAGAAACAAAAACGGGCCTCCACGGTTGATTAGTCGACCGTGAGTGGCCCGTATCACTTTAAGCCTTTTTTTAGAAATATTGGATATGGACATAAATATGGGTCTCCACAGTTGATTATTCGACTGTGAGAGGCCCAAAACACTTTAAAGCCTTTTAAATAAAAATATTAGATATGGACATAAAATGGGTCTCCACAGTTGATGATTTGACTGTGAGAGGCCCAAAACACTTTAAAGCCTTTTAGATAGGGACATAAAATCGGTCTCCACAGTTGAGTAATTGACTGTGAGAGGCCCAAAACACTTTAAAAATTTTTATGGAATCTGGATATGGACATAAAATGGGTCTCCGCAGTTGATGATTCGACTGTGAGAGGCCCATGTCACTTAAAATTTGTCGGGAGAAAAGCAATGCGCATGGGGAGATAGAGAAAAAAGTGATATATAAAGATAAAAAAGCATGATTTGGCCATGTTTCTCCTTTAGGACTTAGCATGGAAGCCTGTAATCCCAGGCTACCAACACGGGTGTGCAAAGTTGCGAAGTGCACAACTCCCTTGTGTATGGGGGAAGGTGTGAGTAACGTACGCAGCAGCTTCTTGTTGCTGACCGGTGATGAGACGTTGTTGTTGTTACTGTTGAACGAAGTTGTTTGGTTTCATTTTCTTGGAGGCAACTCGTTGCTGCTATGAATAAGCACCTCCGGACAGCTGGATTGGGGTTGAATTGAAAGAACGCTGCTCAACTCCTAATTACTGTAGATCCTATGTGTGAATCAACGACCCTAATTTGAGCTAGCGTTATAAGGGTAAGACGTACATATAGGAAACGGGGGCTAGGCTTAATTGCACGGCCGCGAGGTGGGGCCCTCTATAAAACCCCCCTAATCCTAAGTTTGAGCTACGCGACAATGGGATGAATGGTCGAGGTTACCGACAACAAGCGTATTAAGCTGAAAAATAATGAATGAATGAAAAACTTTATATTTTCTCTCTCCTAAGGGCGGCAGGTTGATAGGGTACCTGTTCTGAGGAAGTAATGCTCCTGAGACATGTACTTATTCGCCAACATTCAACTGCTGTCTGATCAAAGAGAGAGGTAAGAATCAGATGATATGACAACAAAAAATAATTGCCTCGAACAAACAACTGAAGTAAAGGATGTCTCCATTCAAATGGAGACGGAGACGGATATCGATACGGATACAAATAGGGATATGTTTGTGAAACCAGACAATCTGAAACTGAAGAAAAGGACAAGCAAGAAGCTGAAAAAGCGTGACTGCGAATCCGAATCTGATGCAACAGATGTCGAAACTCATCAGAGAAAACAATCTCTGAAGAGAAAAGCCTCATCTCCTCTCCCAAGAGGAGACGTAGAGTCGAAAGACTCAAATGATGAATTGAACGAAGATAACTTAGTATCGGAAGAGAAAAGTTATCGATTGAAAGCGAAATCCTCGAAAGTGCGAATCCATAGGTTACTTCGTAACTCTGAGATCCCTGAGGAAATTATCAACGAGATTCTTGAAGAGGTGAATGGAATGAGAGAATTAATCCAAGGGTTGATTCTTGAAAACCAGATCCTTAAGGGAAGACTTATTGAACGTAAGAATAGTGAAAGCTTAATTGCGGAAACTATCGAAAAAGTCCTCGAATCTCGAGGCGCCGCTGTAAAGAAGAAGACTTGTGCTGAGATGGTGACGTCGAAGCCAACTGTTGTCCCCGCATTAAGCGGACCAGTAAAGAAAGTTCCGAAACTAGCAAAGGTGGATCTCATTAGACCACGCTAAAGATCGGACAAACGAAACTAGTGATAAGACAAAGAAACAGTTGATGACTTTGATAAATCCTGTCAAAGAAAAGATCCGAATCAAAGCGGTTAGAAAGATGAAGGAAGGCGGCATTGCCGTCGAGGTCGAAGCCGAAGAAGACCTACAAAAGATCCTGTCCCATGATAGGATCAAAAGTCAGAAGTACAATGTAACTAAAGCAGGAACGAGTAACCCGAAACTGCTGATTTATGATGTACCTGACAACTTGAACGAGGACCAAGTCGCTTGCGCAATATTTGAGCAGAATGAGCACTTAAAAAGGTCTATGTCGAACGTGGAGCAATTCAAGGAATCATTTAAACTTCGGTTTAAAATGGGTCCAAGAAGGGAAGGATCAACGAACTGGGTTGCTGAGGTAACTCCAAGTTTGAGGTCTATCTGGAGAAGCTCCAACAACTCTAAACTCTATATAGGGTGAAGCGCGTGTAAAGTCGATGACTTTATATCCATGTCAAGGTGTTTCAAATGCCAAGGCTACGGACACGTGCAGAAGCACTGTAAGGAGGAAGAGATTGTATGTGCTTATTGTGCAAAACAGGGTCATAAGGCTCAAAGCTGCCCAGATCTAGATGCTAAGAAGCCACCTACATGCTTCGCGTGTAAGAAGGCAAAAAAGAAGTCGGATCATAAATCTGGGCAAAAAACTTGCCCAGCGTATAGAGCCGCACTTGATCGAACGAAAAGCAGAATAGATTATGGTAATAATGGTTAATAAAACAATTGAACGTGGCGTACTGCAACTGATGCAAATAAACGCTGGTAGAGGAAGAAATTCCTCTACCGAGATCAGAAATATGTCTGATAAAAGGAAAATACAAATTGCTCTTGTTCAAGAACCGTACGCTGTAAAAGGCAGAGTGACAGCTTTTGGCCTTAGGGCTGGAATTGTCACTAGTTCAAAGAACAACGAGCATCCATGGGCCGCAATAGTTGTATTCGATGATAAACTGACTGTCACTAGGCTTAGTCATATGTGTACAAGTCACATCGTCTTCGCACATGTGGACAATGGTGATTTTGACGTTTTCCTGATAAGTGCCTACCTACAGTACTCACATGACGTTGATCGTTATTTGGAGAAAATAAAAAATATCTTAAACCTTCTAAGAGGGAAGAAAGTTATAATATGCCTCGCTTCAAATGCAAAGTCTCCGACTTGGTACTCTGATCAGCTTGACGAAAAAGGTAAAAAAGTAGATGATTTCATAAATGAAATGAATCTCTATGTACTGAATGAACCAAACAATCCGAAAACATTCTTCAATTCGGTTGGTAACGAAAGCAACATCGATTTATCGGTTGCAAGTAGTCAATCCATAAGATTGGTAAAAGAATGGAGAGTTGAGGAGAATTGGTGTGCAAGTGATCACCGTCCAGTACTTATTAGGCTTGCTCCTAATGGAACGGACGTGATCGGGAGCGAGGACCCCATAGGCAAAAGGTACAATACCGATAAAGCTAAATGGGATGTGTTCATTAGCACGCTAACTTCTTTAAGACCAGAACTGATAAACAAGTGCGAGTCAAAAACGGATGTTGTAGATCTCACCAGAAATATTCGGATAGCGATCATGAGGGCAAGTGAAAGAGCAATGCCAAAAAGAAAATCAAAAAAGAGTGGAGTCCGCTGGTGGACTCAAGAATTAACTAACTTTAAGTTAATAGTTAATAGAGCGAGGCGAAAATTTCAGAGAATGAAAGAAGAAGGCTATATAATCAAGAAATGAAAAAAGTATCTAAACAGAGCTTTAAAAATTTTATTACGGAGACGTCGAAGGATCCATGGGGATTAGCATACAAGCTGGCTTGTGGTAAACTCCAAGTTCACAGTGCAATGAGTTCAATTAAAACGGCTGGCGATTACACGCTGACATGGAGAGAATCTGCGGGTGCTCTGCTTGATAGCCTCTTTTGTCCCGACAATGAGGAAGGAGAGACAGATATCCAAAGATCAAAGAGAGCTCAAATGTATGAAAGGGGCGAAGAACCCTTAGTACAGGAGGGCCCGTTTTCTTTACAAGAAGTTAACAAAGCGATACGAAAACTGAAAAATGGTAAAGCCCCAGGGTGGGACTCCATAGAAGCAGCCATGATTAAAAATGCATGGACTGTATTGAACGTTCAGATGTTAGCTTTGTTCAACTGATGTTTAGAATACGGTATTTTTCCAAACGAGTGGAAGATTGCAAACGTTGTAACTTTACTCAAATCGAACGATAAAGAGGCAACTGATCCTGCATCATATAGGCCTATATGCTTATTACCATTAATGGGAAAAGTATTAGAAAGCCTAATATTAGAACGTATTAAAAGTGCAGTAGAACCTAAATTATCAGAGTGGCAGTTTGGCTTTAGACCGAATCTGTCAACTGAGGATGCAATTCGAAAGTTCTTGCAAGTGCAAGAAGGCATATGTGATAAACATATTGTCTGCATCTTCATTGACATAAGCAATGCATTCAATACCTTGTGGTGGCCGGACATTATCCATGAACTAAAGGAAAAAGGCTGTCCCGAAAGAACTCTTGGACTTGTTCAGGACTTTCTGAGGAATAGACGTGCTAATTTCCAGACCAATAACGGTCGTGTCGAACGAGTTACGGATAAGGGTGCCCCTCAAGGTTCAGTGCTTGGCGGAATGCTGTGGAACGTAGTGTTCGATGACTTGATAGTCACTGTTGAACGAGCTGGCTTCAAAATGGTCGTCTACGCAGATGACGGAGCAGTCATAATTGAAGGAAACACGAGACTTGAATTGGAACAAAAAGGAGAACAGGTGCTGAGCATCATAAATAACTGGTGCAATGATCACAAAATGAAGTTGTCACAGACAAAAACTGTCTCGATGTTGACAAAAGGGAATTTAAACAGAAATACTCCTCCAAAGATAGTCTTGTGCGGAAAATCAATTAAGTCAGTTAAAAGTTTTCCATATCTGGGGCTTAAACTGGCAACAGGCGTGGTGCGCGTCAAGATCGATGAACACGTTGAAGCCATAGCGTTAAAGTGCATAACACTTTTCGCGCAGGTGAAAAAGGTTGCTAAGAGAGACTGGGGTATAAGACCTTCTTCATTGAAGTGTATATACAAAGGTCTCTTTGAAGCGATATTAACATACTCGATTTCTGCATGGATCGATTTGTTGAACAAAAAGCACTGGCAAAAATTGAGTAGCGTGCAAAGATTCGTACTCATTGGGGTAACTGGTGCGTACAGAACAGTACAAACAGAAGTCTTACCTGTAATTGCAGGAGTGCTTCCAATTCGGCTCGAGGCTGAAAGAAGAGCCTCCATGTATAAGGTTCGAAAGAGAATAGAATTCACATTGAACGACTTTGAGTTTAACGCTCAGCAAATTGAAATGTCTGATAGGCACCTTCGGTTATTTAACGGAGAAGCTAAAAGACAAATTGAACGACAAGTACTGAACCTCTGGCAGGAAGAATGGACGGAATTAAATAAGATTACCAGAAAATTCTTCCCTAATGTCAGAGATAGACGTACAAAAAATTGGATAGTTCCAAATCAGTACACAACTCAGTTCTTCACAGGACACGGAAAATTCGCACAAAAACTAGCTCAGCTAGGATTGAAAGACACAGGAGACTGTGATTGTGGCGAGTTGGAAACAAGTGAACATGTACTGATGGAATGTCCAAAGTGGAACACATTACGATCTAATCTTAAAAGCTTAGTGCAACGAAAGGGATACGGCTGGCTTGTTGAACCAGAAACACTAATGCGAAAAGAAGAGCATATCCTATTCGAAAAACTGGCTATTGAAATAATAAAAGCTAAGGAAGAAGAAGATATCATAGATCCCGAATTGACTAACCCTCACCTAGGTGAGAATTTGAACGAATAAAAGGCCTCAGAGATCTGGCGCGTTGCCTAGACACTTGTGTCTTGGGCAGCGTGCTAAGGTTTCAGAGGCTTTACTCCGTGTTGTTCCCCGGAGGAAGAATAGGTCAAATGTAGCCATGCATGTCGTAAGAGGCGACAAAAATGGTAAAAAACCCAGTCGCCTGGGAGATGAGAAGTTTTGCGGGCGAAAATTAAACAGCTCCGGTATATATTCTCGGATATATCAACGGATATAAAGTTTCGCGAAAATCGGTGAAAGCGCGCATGCGCAGGCAGTTTCTCGCATCCCCTAGATACTAGGGATGCCCTACCCCGGAGGTATGGCCATATCTGAGTAGGGTATTGACCAGAGTGTTGTTTTGTGCCAAAAAACTTGTTTAATTAGTGTTTTTTCTATTAAAAACTGTGTGCCGGCGGAAAGTCTAGACGAGTCTAGACAAACAGCCTGGTAATTTTCCGTGACGTCACACACACGCGTATGAACACCCGTTACCAGGCTTAAAGTGAATATTAGACAATTTAGACTTTTTGATTTCCCTGTTCCGTTTTGTAAAGTGATCCTTGAGCGTGTTGTGTGTGTAGACTCAAATTGTTTCTAAAGTGTACTGTTTATGTTTATTTAATTATTTATTTATTTTGGACTTGTGAACTAAAAAGGGTGGCAATGCCATCGAAAAAACACAGAAGGGGCAAGGGTGGGCAGGGGAGTGATGACGATAGTGGGTCATCGAGTGTGGGTGGCGCAGGTCATCAGCGCCGCGAGACTTCTCGCTCCCCACTTAGGAATAAAAACGGGAGCACAAAAGACGACGAGGGGCGCCATGTCCCTGGTGCATCGTTGAGTGGCCGCGAGATGTACCAGAAGCGTCAAGTCAGCGGAGAACATCCCATTGATGGTGAGAAAAAGCGGGAAAAAAAGAGGAAAATAGAGAAGGAGAAGACCCGCAAGGAGAAAACAACGGACAGCCAAGGTAGGGAGGATGAGGCCATGGATGTCGAATCAAGTGTGGATGTGTTGTGTGTAATGAAGAGTGCAAGCGAAATTGTAAATGATGTGCGTGATCTTGTGTTGGGTGAAAGTGGATGCTCGGATGTGGCTGATGATGTTCTGAATGGTGTGAGCAAATTGGATGAGTTTATAAAGAAATTGGCCCTCGAGAACGCGATGCTGCGTGGAAGACTCGAGGAAAGAGATAGAATGAATGAATGTGTTGTAAAAATTACAGAAAGTGTGAGTGTGCTGTGCGATGTCTCGGAAAAAATGAACAAAAGTGTTGAAGGTGTGAATGAAGTGTGCAAGAATGTAAAGTCTGGTGTGAACGTTAATGCAAAGAATGTGAGAAAAAGCTTTGTATTAGTGGTTAAAGGAATGAATGAAGAGCTGAGTACAAAGGAAGTGAAAAGAAGAATGACTGAATCAGTTATGAATGATGTGGACGTGTGCGTGAGGGGAGTGAAGCCCGCTAGAGGTGGGGGGTCGTCATAGAGACGGCTACGGATAGGGACAGGGGTATTCTCGCCGCCTGCTCTAACTTTAAAGAGGCTGGGCTGTCTGTGGCGAGGCCTAGGACCATGAATCCTAGAGTCGTCATCTATGACGTCCCCAATAAGATGAGTGAGAATGAGCTATTAACTAGTGTGTATGAAAAGAGTGTAAGTGGTCTAGTGGGATTCAGCGAATTTAAGGCGTCGACAAAAATTGTCTTTCGAATGAAGAGAAGCGAGAATGTTAGTAATGTGATAGTGGAGATGCCCTTGAAATGCAAGGACAAAATTGTGTTCGATGGTAGAGTGTATGTTGGATGGATGTCTTTTAAAGTGCGTGTATGGGAAAAAGTACCGAGATGCTTTGGATGCCTGGGGTACAACCACAGAGTGAATGATTGTAAGAATGAACGGGTGTGCAAAAAGTGTGGCAAGCACGGTCACGTGGAGGCCGCCTGCAGAAACCCCGAAGAGTGCTCCAACTGCCGAGCAAAAGGTCTCCCCTGTGGGGGGCACATGGCCTCATCTCCGGATTGCCCTGAGTATGTATGGCGTTTGAATGTGTAGCGCACCCGTTACAATAATGTCTGAAAGAATTATGAATATGAATGAAGTGTGCCTGGAGATCCTGCAGCTCAACTGCAACGGAGCGTATGGCGTCATGTTGGATCTTCACAAGTACGTGCTAGACAACAAGGTGCAGGTGTGACTCCTTCATGAGCCATACGTAGTTGTCGGAAAGGTGTGCGGTTTTGCTGCTGGTTCTAGAGCGTATCTGAGCGAATCTGGGAAAGCGTGTGTAATTGTTATGGACGACTGTTACGAATGCATGGTTATGAATGAAACCAAATTTAATGATGACCTGTGTGTCTGGATGAAAGGTGAAATTGGTGAATTATATGTGGCATCCCTGTACTGTAAGCCGAATGGTGAGATGAATGAATGTATTGAATTCCTGGACAGTGTGTTACGGATTGCTAGTGGTAAGAATGTGCTTGTCTGTATGGATGCGAACGCCTCCTCTGATCTGTGGTACAGTAAAACTTCAGGAAGAAGCTCTAGGACACTGAGCAGAGGAGAACGTTTAACTGACTGGATTTTGTGGAGGGACATGTCTGTGTTGAACGTGCCTTCGCCCATCTATACTTTTAGTGGTCCGAATGGCCAGAGCGACATAGACGCGTCTCTCTACAAAGGGAGTGAATGTATATTGGATTGGTGTATACATGATAATGTGGGACTGAGTGATCACACTGTAATACGAATGAACATGAAAATGAATGTGAGAATGACTGAGACACAGGTGACTGAACTGAGAAAATGGAATGACAAAAAGTGTGATTGGGTAAAATATGAAAGTATGATTGTGGCCTACGCCACCAGCTACGGGTACAACGCGTACTCGGGGCTTGGGGCGGAAGGCAAGATGAATATTATGAATGAATGGATTGAAAAAGCAAATGATGAATGTATGAAAAGAGCGAAAAAACGTAAAAATAATAGAGTATTGTGGTGGAATGAATGCCTTGAGATTAAAAGAAAAGAAGTGCGTGTGAAGAAAAAAAGTATCAGCGTGAAAGAAGAAGAACGGGTGATAATGAGAGAATGAAATGGAATGAATGGAAGACTAGTGCGAGAGAGTATAAGAAAATGATGAAAGAAGCGAAAGAGAAAGACTGGCATGAATATGTGCGAAAAGAGGGTTCCAGGAATCCCTGGAACCATGTCTACAAGTTATGCATGGGTAAATTGAATAAATATGGCTTGGCTAAAATGATGAAAGATAATGAATGTACGAGAACTTAGAAAGAAAGTGCGAATGTTCTTATGAATGAATTCTTCCCATCGGCAGACGGAGACCACCCGTGTGTTGAAGATGTCGATGTGGGAGATGCTGTGCATGAATATAGTATGGATGAAATAGGATGTGCGATCCGCAAAACCAAGCTGGGTAAATCCCCTGGTTTTGACGGTATCACGAATGTTATGTTGAATCATGTGTTTAATGTTGTGCCTGAGTTTATGAAAGGATTGTTCGATTCATGTTTGAATGAAGGTGTGTTTCCTAAAGAATGGAAGAATGCTAGAGTGGTTGCGCTTTTGAAGAATGACTCTAAACCAAGATCTGACCCTGACTCATACAGACCAATCAGTCTGTTGAGCAGTATGGGTAAGATCTTGGAAAGAATGATGGTTGGCAGAATGTTGAATTGTATGAATGATAAATGGAATGAATGCCAGTATGGCTTTATGAAAGGTAAAAGTACAGAGGATGCCTGGTTGAAAATGAAGGACATGGTTAACGAAAGCGAGCACAAATATGTAGCCGGCATATTTATAGACTTTAAAGGTGCCTTTAACAATGTCCTGTGGAGTGTTGTGCTTGACCGGCTAAGGAATGAATGTGGTTGCGAGAATGTCGATGTGCGTATGTGGGAAAATTATTTCAGTGAGAGAAGAGCATGTATGTCTAATGGTATGGATGAAGTCGTGAAAGAGGTTGAGAAAGGTTGCCCGCAGGGATCCGTCTCTGGACCCCCTGTGTGGAACCTATGTATGAATGGCTTATTGAATACTTTGAATGAACTGGGTGTGAAAGTGATTGCGTACGCGGACGATTTGGTTGTGTTTGTGGAAGGCGATACTAGGAATGCCTTGGAGGGACAAATGAGTGTGGTTATGTTACCCGTGTATGAATGGGGAAATAGTGTAGGTGTGAGTGTGAATGATAATAAAACTAAGTGTATGATTCTGAAGGGCAATCTCCAGATGTATTTGGCTCACTGCCGTGGGA
>CM065483.1:42746950-42912432 GCA_032873175.1 Leptopilina drosophilae
CTGCAAAGGCAGAAAAGAACTCCTACCTGGTCACTTGGTGTTGGACTCGCGGGGGCAATGGTTAATAGGTCACATCGCTTAGAGCAAGACATCGGAGAGGAAGTTGATACATTGAAGATCAAACTACCTCAAAACTGTCGACGTGTGAGTTGCGGTAAACAACTCGGGCAAGAACCTGCATAGCTCCTAGGAAGTGGAAAGATCCCGCCTTACGCCGGAGGTTTCATAAAGTTTCTATCCTAAACTTGTGGAAATCGGCTACGTTGAATTAAAGTAAGAGTTAGAGCTGTAGTACGATGACTATTGAACGAAAGTTCGAACGTTTGGATATACAGTGAGAGACACGTATCAATTTGCGAATTACTGAATAAAGGAGAAGAAGTTGAACGAGGACTACTGTCCCTAAGAGTCAAACCGTTGGTAAGCCGATAGGTTAGGAACAACGGACCCAGACTGACCTTTTTTTAAGGTACTTCCAATGGATTAACGCATTTCCCGCTGTCCCAATCTACTCCCCCCAGGGGGTGGGGGCTTCGGTCCCCACTATGGGTTTGGCGTATCTAGGGTGCCTGAGCTGGGTATAGGTAAACGCTGCCTATATCCTAATACCATAATCAACAGGTGTACTTCAACGATCTCTGTGATGCGTGGCAGGGGAACGTTGTACACCTGTTGACCGGGGGCTTGGCTTAACCGCCTGGCCGCGAGATGGGGGCCCTCTATATGGTCCCCCCCAATCCCAAGCTTGAGCCGTGCGGCGAGGGGATGCGTGGTTGAGGGATGTCAATCAGGAGCACGAATGCTGCGTTTTCTTTTAAATTGATTGAATTTTACCTTCCCGAGCTTAAGGGTGGTGCGATGGCGGGATGACGATTGAACACTGGATTGCTTTCTTGTCTATTTTCTACTCTATCTATCTATTTTAACTTAATCTACATTTTATTCTATTCTATTTTTCTTATATTATTCTACATTCCACTTTCTAATTTTCTTTCTACTTCTGTCATTTGGTGATTGTTCGTCATTCCGTTAGCGGTAAAACGCTGCCTGATGGGCGAGGGGTACGAAACAGTTGTTAACATGAATACTAAAACAAGCCTCGGAAAAAATAAAGTAAGAAAGGAGGAGAGTGAGGAGGGAGATAAAGGAACGACGAGTGACGATAGCAGTACTGTAGGTCGGCAGCGTCGTCGGCGTAGCACTTCTCGATCTCCATTGCGGAGTCGTGAAGGAAGAAAGGAGAAGATGGAAAAGAAAGAAGAGAAAGCTAAGGGTGGAAGCCTTAGTGAAAAGGACATGAAGAAGCTCTTGAAAGAGGCCAAAGAGAAGAAAAAGATCGAGCGCGAGAGAGAGGAAGAAAGGTTAAGAATATTAAAGGAGGAGGAGGAGAAACAGCTAGAGTCGAGCGGACGGGAAGTGGACATGGATGTAGAGGTAAGCGTGAAAGTTATGAGTGTGCTAATGAAGTCGAGTGGTGTGATGAATGATGTGCGAGAGATATTGTCGAGTGAAAGTTGTGCGGATGTTGCTGATGATGTGTTGGTCTGTGTGTCGAAACTGGATGAGATGATTAAAAAACTAGCTTTGGAGAATGCGACGTTGCGTGGTAGGTTGGAAGAGAGAGATAGGATGAATGAATGTGTTGGAAAAGTGACTGAATGTGTAAATGTAATGTGTGATGTGGTGGAAAAAATGAACGTGAATGTGGAAAGTGTTAGTGAAGTGTGTGAGAATGCTAAGACTGGAATGCATGTGAATCGAGCGAGTAGCGATGCACAGCGTAAAAGCTACGCTGTCATTGTGAAAGGTGCCAACGAGGACCTGACGCCGAAAGAGGTTAGGCGTAGGATTAATGAGGCAATCGTTGACGAGGTTGACGTTTGCGTCAGAAAGGTGAGACCGGCGAGAGGAGGAGTGGTTATTGAGACTGCGAGTGATCGGGACAGGGGGGTCCTCACAGCTTGCTCCGGTTTTGGAGAGGCTGGTCTAAGGGTCGAAAGACCGAGGACCATGGACCCTCGTGTCCTGGTATTCGATGTGCCCAACGAGATGTCAGAGAAGGAGCTCATGACGAGCATTCATGAAAAGAGCCTCAAGGAGGTTATCGAGTTCGAGGAGTTCAAAAAGAGGAGTAGAATCATCTCAAGGTTGGGTAACAAAAATAGCGGTGTGGCAAACGTAGTGGTGGAATTGCCGTTGAGATGACAGAGTAAGCTGTTGCGAGATTGGCGCGTTTATGTTGGCTGGGCCTCGTTCCGAGTGAAAGCGTGGGAGAGAGTTCCTAGGTGCTTTGGGTGCCTGGGATATGGACATAGGGTGAATGAATGCAAGTTGGAGAGGGTCTGCTACAATTGTGGTAAACCGGGACACATTGGGGCGGCCTGCAAGGCCCTGGCAGATTGCCCCAATTGTAGAGCGAGGGGGCTGGCCTCTGTTGGGCATACAGCTACCTCGCTGGAATGCCCGGAACACGAGTGGCGATTCAGAGTCCTGCGCGCCAGATTCATCAATGGCTAATGCGGCGAACACATGCATGAATCTGGAGGTCCTGCAGTTGAACTGCAATGGAGCGTGCGGAGTCATGTATGACCTAAGTTAGTATGTTCTGGAGGAGCGCATTCAGGTGTGTCTTCTCCAGGAACCTTATTTTAACAATGGCAGAGTTTGCGGTTTAACTGCGGGACCTAGACTATTTGCGAGTGAGTCAGGAAAAGCGTGTGTGGCTGTGTTTGATAGTAGTTATGAATGTATGGTTATGGATGATTTAAATTTTATGGATGGTGTGTGTGTTTTAACGACCCTGTCCATTTTTTATTTTTAATATTTGGTCGTTGGTGCTCAAAATATTATTTTCAAATTTACGCCAATAATCGGCACTGGATGTCGCGTCAAGCGACATCCATCGCCGACGAATCGCGAACTGCCGTAGCAGACAGACAGATGCGAGCTACCGCGAGCGACGCGTAATCACGCATTATTGTAATCGCGACTCTACGAAAATTCACTAATTTGTATTAAGTTTTTTGTGATAAAATATACTACGTTAAACTGACGTTCTAAATTTCTTTTGTAAGTGTTAACCAGATTCACTGCACCGTCTACGAAAGGATTACCGTCGTCGACTGGTAAGTTCGCCTCAACTCACGCAATTTCTCTGGTCGCTGGACGAGCGACAAAGTTGTCGCTCTGCTGCTCATCTGGGCCGCGGACTTCTCATCATTGTTGTGTCTCCCGTCCGAGTCTTACCCCCCCTTTGATTTTTCTTCTTTCAATAAACAAATAAATTAATTGCTTTAGTTAAAATCTCGCGACAGGGTTGCCACAATTTTGGCGCCCAACGTGTGTTAATTTACAGAATAACGTAAACTTCTCTGCCAGAATCGCATTTTTAAATTAATTTTGACATAATAGTGTACTAAATTCTGCATTAACAATACATTTTTCTTTTAAGCTTTCACGTTAAAAACTTTTTCCCCCAGCACGCTTTCTCGCCGGAAAAATCCAAGATGGCGTTCCTCATGGTTCACCACGAGGCAAATTCCGCCTAGGAAGCTGCTGTTACAGTGCCGCATGCGCGACAACCGGCACCCGCGCCATATTGAAAATTAAATATTCATTTAAAAATTTTCCCCCTTCGCGCATAAAAATGGCACTAAATAATCGGTGAGAACTCCTCGATTCACAAAAATAATAATTTATTTTTCTATGCTCGCATCTCTCTCATTATTACACATAATTATCGCTTTTTACGCTTTTTTACGCTTTATACGCTTTAAATGCTTTTTCGAAAATAATTAGGCTTTGCTTCATTGTACAAATCTAAATATTTTTTGTATTGCAAATTCAATCGCTTGTTCGCTAAAAAAAATCAATCAAATTATTAGATTTTTGCATGTAAATAAATGATTTCTGCGCATGATTACTCTTTGCTTAATAAAATTGTAAAAATTTTCCACGACTATCAAAAGAGAATAATCGCGTCTAATCTTCAAAATTTCAATGGTCCTTTGTTTGTCGCGAGAGTGCCTGTTCTAGCCTCGTGTTCCGCTGAAAAGTAAACACAACTGTGTTTACAATGTTTCTCGCTTCTTGACAGCCTTGATCATAACTTACGCAAATTAAAATTCCAACAAAATAAAATACAAAATTTTTATTTCACAAATTAATTAAATAAAGTAAATTAGTTTTATTAAACAATTTTCCATTTTATTTAAAAAAAGAAAAAAAAATTTCTTCTTTTTTTAAATTTTGAAAATAAAAACCTTTCTATCAAAATAAAAATTTTTTTTTGAGTCGATCCAATGGCACCCAAAAAGGAAAGTCAACCAAAAGGACAATCCTCGAGACCCACAACGCGCTCCGTGACACTCTTGACATTTTTCAAACCGTCAAACACACTCCAACGATCACCTCCCGGTGATCAACATCACACCACAGAACCATTGAACGAAGACATAGACAACAGGAACGAAACGCTACGAACAGACTCCCTAACAGAACATACGAATAAACCGCTAATTTTAATTAACGACAAAGAATTAGTCTCAGATCAATCCGAAGCTTTAAGTACAAAAAGTGACGAAATTACCCTCAACAAATCCTACACAACGGAAATAACTAGTCCAAAAACAGGAACAGTAAAAAAAATACTTAACCCTTCACACCGCAATAGAGGTAATACGCCACACGCTCCCACTTTATTCAGCAAAACCCTCTCCGGAATTCGCGCGGAACAAAGCCGATGTTCTGATAGAATCGAACAGACAATCAAGGAAACGTTTGAACGCCACCTAGATCATTCGAACGACTTGATCAAAAAACTCCATGCTCAAAATCGCGAAGAAATCAAATCTTTTAAAGAACAATCAAAATTAATGTTTCTCGAATTTCGCGAAAAAATACGGGAAGATAATTTAACCCACCAAGAGAGAACAGATCAAACAATTGACGTATTACGATACGAAACAAACAAGTCAATTGAAACCCTTTCTCAGAAAATTCAAAAATTACAAACAAATCAAACGCACTCGCCTTGGCATGATTCGAGATGGGCATTCGATGAGACGGGGGAGCACCGACCTCCCCTCACCTCTCTCCCAACCACACTCCCTACTACCACCGTAACTACGGCCAGTTCAGGTGCTTGCGCTAAGACCACAGGCGGACCGTTGCTATCGCTCACGCCCTCCCCACTATCTACCGCAACACCCGCACCAAGGAGTCATTTCCCACCACGAACGCTGCAATTCAAGCAAACCCCCGAATTTCACGATCATCTCGCCTCTCCTCTCAACGACTTCTACGATACAACGCATGCGCCGCCCCCAGCACCCATTGCTAGACCCCAACCGGCCCCGCGTATCTCAGTTCCCAACATGCACAAAATAATCTCCTCATGGGAACTACAGTTCCCAGGACATTTAGATGCAAACGATTTTCTCGCGGAATTCGAAAGACGAATGTCAGCAACTGACATTAATCCAAACCACGCGGTTAATTCACTTTCACAAGTATTAAAAGAACACGTGTTTACATGGTATAACACATTTCGTAATACTTGGACCACATGGAACGAATTCGCGAATAAATTCCGCCACACTTTTGGTGAATCAATCGATGACGAATATTTAACGAATAAAATTCAAAACTTAGTTCAAAAAATCGACGAAAACGGTGTACAATTCGTGATCCGAGTTAGCGCCCTCTTTAATAAATTCGAAGAAAAAGTTCCCGAAAAGAAACAGCTAGACAGAATTTACAGAGCGCTTAATCCCGAACTAACTATTCATTTTGATCGCGAATCTTTCACAACTTACGACACACTAATTTCGAAAATTCATAAATATGAACAAAAAATCGCCTCAATGCAACAAACCGTTAAAATTCGAGACCAAGAGGCGAAACAACCACCAAAGCAACGCGGTAAAAATCAGTTGAATGCAGTTGACTCTCAACCCCCTCCAACCGGACAAACTAAAAACACAGCGAAACAAACCGAAGCAAAAGCCGAAAATCAATCGAAAACCACCAAGCCAACAAAAAAGCCCACTAAATCGGAACCAGAAACCGATTTAAATAGAATTAATATTTACAAACAGCAAATAAAACATTTGCAAGCCAAAGTGCCCCCAGAAACCGATTAAAAATCCGACCCCACCAAGACCGCTCAACATAGTCCTTCGCGCAAATCGCGCCGACGCTCTACTTCGCGTTCTTCACGCTCCTCGCGTTCCACTTCGTCGCAGAAGGGGGAAGGAAGACGTAGATCTTCGTCGCGAAAAAGCCGCGATAATGACAAACGAGGCCGACATAATGATAAAAATAATTGTCGAAATAAAAACAATAATAATAGGGGCGGATACCGAAACGACAATCGCGGTAAAGGAAATAGGAGTGGATGGAACAACAATCGATGTTGTGATCCCAACAACAGATGCAACAGCCAACACCATTTCCAACATTATCCTCAAAACTACCCAAGCAACACGCAAGCGCCGCCACCTTGCTCTCAGCAGTACGGTCACCAACCACCGCATCCACAGCAATGGTACGACAATTGCCACCGCGATTTTCCAAATTTCCAGTCAAAAAACGACAAGGAAGCCAGGAGAGATTAAATCTCCCTGGCAAACAACTCGAATCGAATAACGCAATTTCAAAAATACACGATAACAATAAAAATCAATTAGCCCGCGAAAATCGCCTTAAAATCGATAATGAAGCAACTCCAAGCTGCAGCCACACCACAGGTGAGTCAACGCTAACTCCTGAAAAGGTCACAACGCTAAACAAAGCGTCAGCCACTCAGGACGATGCTAGTGACTCTGATTGTGACTGGGGCGAATGCTACTTTACGGATTCTGAAACAGAGTACGAAGACTCTGATGAGGATACCCCCTCCACCAATCAACAAGATACGGTGGAGGGGTACATTTCCTCACTCAAATCGTTACCCTCGTCGCCTCCTAGTAACCTTTTATTATCGTTAACGGAGAAAAGCGAGCGTATCGTACACAAAGGGCCTACATTGCCCTTACCGTCTCAGAAACGTTGCACGATCATTACTTCAATTAAAATTGGCGATAAAGAATTCGATGGACTTTTAGATACAGGTAGCGACCGCACCTTTATGTCAGGCGAAACATTCGATCAAATTAAAGAATTTGCAAACGGTAAACCGATTCTCGACGCGATAACTCGTGCAGGAGTAAAACTCGCGCAACGCGATTTCGTAGCTACTCCCCGCTACTCCGCGAAATTTAATATCGAAATCGATAATTGTAATGGCGATATGTGGTTCGCAGTCTTAGACGGACTCACCACCCCCATTATTTTAGGAATGGACTTTATAATGGCCTAGAAAATCAAAATAGATGCCAGCAAAAATTATTGGTCCATTGAGGGTTCAAAATTAAAACACCCTGTGAGTTTCGCATACAGCACAAATAACTCCCTAAGATCAATGCAATTTGTTGAATTAACAAACGAACAAAGAAAAATTTTGGACGAATTTATCGATACAAAATTATCCAAATTCGCTGATTACACCGGCATTGTTAGCGATTTGACTACACACGTCATAGAACTAACTGACCCTACACCTTTCAAAATTAAGCCTTATCGCCGCAGCATCGAAGCTGACAAAATTATTAATCAACAAATCGATAAATACATCGCTCGAAAATTTATAGTTCCGAGCAACGGTCAATTCCCAAGCCCCGCGATATTAACCTATCGTAAAGATGGTAAACCGCGCGTTTGCATCGACTATCGCAAGTTGAATAAAAACACGAAAAAGTCAGCATATCCACTACCCCGTATGGATTCCATCCTCGACGCGCTTTATGATGCCAATATAATTAGCACGATTGACCTGACCGACGCGTTCCACCACATCCCGATTGACCCGAAATCGCGTGAATACACCGCTTTCATAGTCCCCGGTCGCGGACAGTTGGAATGGGTCCGAATGCCATTTGGCCTCACAAACGCGCCAGCTACTTTTCAGGCTTTCACAGACAAACTAAAACAAAAGTTTGTCGAATACGTTCTTTGATTTTTCTTCTTTCATTAAACAAATAAATTAATTGCTTTAGTTAAAATCTCGCGACAGGGTTGCCACAGTGTATGGATTAAGGGTGTAATTGGTGAAATGAATGTTGTGTCATTATATTGTAAGCCTAATGGCGAAATGGATGAATGTGTTGAGTATCTGAGTAATGTGTTAAGAATGGCTGATGGTAAGCGTGTGTTAATTGGAATGGATGCGAATGCCTCCTCCGACCTTTGGCATAGTAAAGCCCTGGGTCGGAGTTGGCGAACATTGAATAGAGGTGAAAGGTTGTCTGATTGGATCCTGTGGAGGGACGTGTCTGTGTTGAACGAGCCGTCGCCCACTTATACCTTTAGTGGGCCGAACGGCCAGAGCAACATAGATGTGTCCATCTACAGGGCAAGCGAATGTTTGTTTGAATGGGATGTACTGGATGAGATTTGTACGAGTGATCACAATGTGATAAGAATAAAAGTGAGAGTGAATGTAAGTGAGGATGAAACACAGGTGATTGAGTTAAAAAGGTGGAACGATAAGAAGTGTGATTGGAACAAATATGAGGTCCTCATTGAGTCCTCTGCTGCTGACTTTGGGTATGATCGGTACTCGGAGCTCTCGGCGGAGAACAAGGTGAGGACAATGTATGAATGGATTGAACAAGCGAATAATGAATGCATGAAAAAAATTTGTCGGCGTGATAGGAATCGAGTGCTATGGTGGAATGAATGTTTAGAACGAAAGCGTAAGGATGTAAGGAAAAAGAGGAAAAGTTATCAGGATGAACGAAGAAGAACGGGTGATGTGGATAGAAGTAAATGGAATGAATGGAAAAGATGTGTGAAAGAATATAAGCGAATGATGAAGGATGCAAAAGAGAATGATTGGCGAGAGTATGTTAGTAAAGAGGGTTCCAGGAATCCCTAGAACCGTGTTTACAAGTTGTGTACGGGTAAGTTGGACAGGTATGGATTGGCTGGTATGAAAAGGGATGGAAGACTTGCGAGAACATGGGAAGAAAGTGCGAATGTTTTGATGAATGATTTCATCCCGCCAGCGGTTGGGCGTGCCACCGACAATAATAATGTCGGCGGGGCGCCCGACCGCTTGGGCGGGGAGAATGGTATGTATGAATATAGTGTGGATGAACTTAGTAGTGCTGTGCAGAAGATGAAATTGGGAAAGGCACCAGGGTATGATGGTTTGACGAATGTGATGCTGAGGCATGTATATAATGCAGTGCCTCAGTTTATGAAAGGGATTTATGACTCTTGTTTGAATGAGGGTGTCTTTCCCAAGGAGTGGAAGAAAGCTAGAGTGGTTGCTTTGTTAAAGAGTGCTAGTAATCTAAGATCGGACCCGGACTCTTACAGACCCATCAGTCTGTTAAGTGGCCTGGGTAAGATCTTGGAGCGAATGATGGTTGAGAGATTGTTAAGATGTATGGATGGAAAATGGAATGAATGCCAATATGGATTTATGAAAGGGAAAAGTACGGAAGATGCATGGATGAAATTAAAGGAAATTGTGAATGAATCTGACCGTAAGTATGTGATTGGTGTGTTTGTAGATTTTAAAGGGGCGTTTAGCCATGTGCTTTGGGATGTTGTGCTTGAAAAATTGAGAAATGAAGCGAACTGTATGAATGAAGACTTGAATATGTGGAAAAATTACTTTTATGAGCGAATGGCGTGTATGACAAATGGTATGGATGAAGTTGTAAGAATGGCGGAGAGAGGTTGCCCACAGGGGTCTGTTTGTGGGCCCTCTGTGTGGAACCTCGGTATGAATGAATTGTTGAACTTGTTGAATGAATTAGGTGTGAAAGTGATAGCGTTTGCTGACGACTTGGTAGTGATTGTAGAAGGGGATACAAAAATGCAGTGGAAGGTAGAGCGAGTGTGGTTATGAAGCCAGTGTATGAGTGGGGTAATAAAATAGGAGTGGATGTGAATGATAGTAAAACGGTGTGCATTGTACTTAAGGGGGGTTTCCAAATGTTGAATCGAAGAGTGTATGTTGAAGTGAATGAGGATGATGTGCGTAAGTTGAAGTTTGTTGGGTGTGTTTTGGTGGGTGTGGATTTAAAACATAGAGTGCATATGGACCGTATGAGAGGAAAAGTTAATAATATTGTTGGAATGCTACGTAGATTACTGAGAAAGGATTGGGGGTTAAAAAGATGTGTAATGAAGACAGTTATGAATGCGATGATGGTGCCTGCTGTGATGTATTGTGCGATTGTTTGGTACGAATTGACGAAATTGAAAACTGTATGTGAGGAACTGAATAGATGTCAGCGTGTTTGTTTGTATGCATGTACAAGAGTGTGTCAGACGGTCTCAACGGTGGCGATGCAAGTCCTCTATGGATCGCTACCGTGGGACCTTGAATGCAAGAGAAGAGCGAATTGGTCTAAGGTACGAAAGGATATTGAAATGAATGAAATTGATTTAGTGGCTGATGATGAAATGAATGAAGGAATGAATGTGATTGAGAGAAAGAAATTAGTAACTGAGAGAGCAAATGATGTATGGCAGGAAAGATGGAATGAGTGTACGAAAGGAAGGGTTACGTATGAATGGATAAGTGATGTTAGATTTGTAAGTAAATGCAAAATGTTTGACCCAGGTCTGAAGGTAAGCTATCTACTGACAGGACACGGGAGCCTTAATGCCTTCCTTCGTTCTAGGAATTTGGCGGACTCCCCGTCCTGTCCGTGTGGCTTTGCGAATGAGGATTGGATACATGTGCTGTGTGATTGCGACATGTATGAAAGTTTCAGAGATCTGGAGGGTATGAATGTCACTGGAAGACCTGGGCAATGGAATGTAAGAAATGTTTTGAGTAAAAAGGAGTATTATGATTGTTTGTGTGAATTTGCGGAGCGTGCGTTTAAGATGAGAGCTTGGGTTATTGCGAATGCGTGAGTACGAATGTGGAGTGAAAGGATGAATGAATGATATGTATGCATGAGTGATAGGTGAATTGTCCCGTCTGCTGCGACCAAAGTTTGAATCTACCGAGGTGAGATGTGTCTCTTCTTTTGCCCGCCGGTGCAGGGAATGGTAAGATTCCCAACCGGTACTCATACCAGAGTATAAACGGTACCATGGGGACCGGATGCCCGGGAGACTTGTCTCCTACCAGTCATTGGGTTGGACACGTGGTGGCACTGGTTAACAGCCTACATGGCTAGAGGCGTTCTTGGGAGGGGGCAGTCAATTGGGCACATCCAGTGCCATCGCGACTGCCCACTCTTATCCGCCTCGACGTGTGAGTTGCGGTCTCAACTCGGGTAGCGGCCTGCATAGCCGTTAGGGATAGGAAAGGTCCCGGCCCCCACCGAGGGTCCGCAACGGTCCTTACTGACCTTGCGGGAATCGGTAGACGACCAGAACATCTTGGTCGTCGACGCTGGCCGAGCGTATCTCGGCCCCGTTACGCTCGTAGGCGAGCCGTGTGGGTATACCAGTATTGGGAGGTCCTGCACGTAAAACAACATAGGCGATGTCCCTATCTACTCAGTACCGTACGGTCTCTCGTAGCGTACGGACACGGTTCTGGGTAGCTCCTGCTTGTTGCGCGCGCATCTAAGGTGTGGCTTAATAGTCTTGTGCTAAACAGTGCTTTTCTTTGGCTTTCTTTTTGATTGATTTGAATTTTTCTGCAATTATTATTGCTTGTGCTCTTTAGAGGTGTCAGAATAAATAATTTTATTCAATTTTATTTATTTTTTTGCCATTTTGTGGAGTTTGGTGTCTTGTGCAGTGTATTTGACTTCGGTCTATGCAACTGATTGGGAATTATCTTCTGATTTTTCCTTTTTATTTTTTCCCGTTTTTCAAGTGCTTGCTTGGTGAATTGAATTGCTTTTAGCTTTTCAATTCATTTTTATTTTTTATTTAGTTCAACAACTAGCTAAATCAGGATTGTGGTGAAAGTGGTGACGTGTCTCTTGTGATGGGAAAATCCAAGAAAGGTGACGCAGAGATGGGAAAAACCCAGGCTGGCGCCACTGTTGGTGGGGAGGTGATGCAAGTGTCTGGCATGGTTTCGACGCCGGGGAAGGCGAAGCGGAAGTCTTCTGTATCTCCAGAGGGTAAGTCGAGCCGTTCTGATATTAAAAAAGTTAGGAGTAGTAAAAAGAAGGATGATAGAGTGAGTGATGTGAGCGAGAGTGAGGGAGAAGATGATAGTTATTCTGGTGAATCAGATGGCTCTGAAATGAGCATAGATCAAACTATTTTTGGTAGAAGCAGTGAAAGTGAATCGGAGGAAGAAGTGAACAGTCTTGATAATATTAATAAGGTTGCGAATGATGAGAAAATAGGAATGAAAGATTTAACTGTTGAGGCAATGAAATTAATTGGTGATGGATTGAGGTCGTTTGTTCTCAGTGAACAAATTAAGGTTAGCAAAGCTGCTTGTAATATTATTTTGCAGAGTATGAGTGATTATGAAAAACTGATTGGTGGATTAATGTGTGAAAATTCTAAGTTGAAAGGTCAGTTAGAAGAGAGAGGAAACAGAGTAGTGCTTGATTCTTCTAATTTGGCATCTGCTCCCTCGATCTCAGTTTCTAAAAGTGGGAATGTTGTTAAAAATAAGGTGGTGCCGGTTTTCAAACCATCTTATTCGTTAATTGTGAAAGGTAAAGCGAATGAGACGAATGAGGAATTAAAAAATAGGTTGATAAATGAAGTGAAAGTTGTTAAAGGTGTAAGAGTGGCATCGATAAGTGCGGCAAGGGAAGGTGGAGTGGTTATCCGAACGATTGGTGAAAATGATTGTGATAGGTAAAAAGTAGTAGTGCTTTCAAAAAAGCGGGTTTACAGGCTGAACAACCTGCCCCAATGCGACCGAGAATAGTTGTTTTGAATGTTGATTCTAGGATGACATCTGATGCTTTTATGGCAGAAATGCATTCGAGAAACATGAGTGATATGAGTTTAGACAAGTTTCAGGAAAGTGTTAGATTTATTCGTAGAGCCGGTAAACAGGACAGTGAAACAAGTAGTGTTATTTTAGAAGTGTCTTCGTCAGTGCGGGAAATTCTTAAAAAAGAAGGTCGAGTGTTCATTGGTTGGTGTTCGTATCCTGTCAAGGCTTATTTTAGAGTTAACAAGTGCTTTAAATGTGGTTTGTTCAAACATTTTGCGAATGAATGTAACAATGGTTTGTTATGTTTCAAGTGTGGTAAAGAGAGACATGTTGCGGCTGCTTGTCGGGGAGAAGCCAGCTGCTGCAATTGCCGCAGTCGTGGTCTTGATTCGGGACATGCGTCCACTTCATCGTCCTGTCCCGAGTATGGTTGGAGGTTAGCTAGAGTTAGATCGCGTCTTTATAGAAACAACTAAATATGGATAGTACACAATTCTTAAAAATTGTACAGTTTAATTGTCAAAGATCGGAAGCAGTTATGCATGATTTGGGTGAATGGATATTAAGGGATAAAATAGATGTTTTTTTATTACAGGAAATATATTTATTTAGAGGAAAAGTGAGAGGTTTACCTTTGAGTATGAGAGTGTTTGTGAGTAAAAGTGGTAGAGCAGCAATAGTAGTACCGAATAATTCTATAGAATATATGTTTCTAGGATATAATGGTGGGGATAATTGTATAAGTGTTTTAATTGAGGGTACATTTGGGAAGTTATATTTATTTTCAATGTACTGTGGTTATGATATTAGAATGAATGATACTATTTATTATTTAGATAGAATTTGCGAGAAGTTTAGAAATGTTAATTTGTTATTCGGTATGGATGCTAATGCCTCAAGTCCATTGTGGCATAGTAAAGGACGAATGAACGGAAGTGAACGTTGGCTGAGAGGTGATATTCTTGAGGATTGGATTCTGTCGAATGATAGTGGTTTGTATGTGTTGAATGATCCTAGTGAATTCTATACGTTTAGTGGACCAATGGGAGAAAGTGATATTGATATAACTTTAACGAATGTGTCTTTTGGTGAACTTTCATGGGAAGTTAAGTATGACTGTGGAATAAGTGATCATAATCCGTTAGTTATGATTTTTGATTTTCATCCAATTGTTAATATGTTGAATGAAGATGTTAGGAGTTGGAATGAAAAGAATGTTGATTGGGAAATGTATGAACAAAAAATATATATGTGTGCAAATGATTACGGGTTGAATAATTTTATTGATTTAGGTCTGTGTGAAAAAGTAAGAGTGATGAATAAATGGATAACAGTAACTTATGATGAATGTATGAAAATAAATGGAATAATAAGAATGAATGATGTAAGATGGTGGAATGATGATTTGAGTAGAATGAAGAGAGAGATTAGGAAAGCTAGGAAAAGGTATCAGAGAGCTAGGAAAAAATGTGCAACTGATAATGATGTTAAATTGAGAGAATGGATTAATTGTCTCAGGAGATTCTAGGAAGAATGTTGAAAGTAGAGCAAAAGAGTGTATGAATATTGTATACAGATGGGGGAATAATGCAGGAGTGAGTGTGTCGCAAGACAAGACTGTGTGTATGTTATTGAGAGGTCGTCTTAATTTGGATGGTAGGTCTATTCGTATAAATGAAAATACTAAAATCAAGTATGTTAGTGAGGTTCAATACTTAGGTGTTTTTATGTCAGAGAGAATGAATTTTGATGTGCATGTTAAAAGTATTAGAAGTAAAATTACTTCAACAGCAGGATGCATGCAAAGAATAATGCGAAGAAATTGGGGTTCAAGGAAAAAAGTTTTGAATGTATGGATGACAGGTCTTTTTAGTGCCTGTGCATTGTATGCCTCTAGTGTTTTTCATAGTAGTGTCTGTAAAGTTAAGATGCAAGATGAAATTAATCGGTCTATGCGTTGTATAATGTATTTAACTGCTAGAGTATGTCGGACAGTTTCCACGGAGGCAATGCAGGTAATACTGAATTGGATTCCGTGGGATCTGGAGTGTGTGAAGAAGTCTACTATATTTAAGGTTAAAAGAAGGTTAGGTCTATCAACACATGATGTAGTGAATGATTTAGAAATAAGAGACATGGAGGTAAATGTGATAGTTAAATTGATTGAAAGAAGAATATATGAGCAGTGACAAAATAGATGGAATAATTCTTCCAAAGGTAGAGTTACGTATGAGTTTATTCCTGAGGTTAAAAAGTCCAAGTTTTTACGTTCGTTAGATTTTTCATGGCCTGAAGGATATATCCTGACTGGACATGGAACTCTTAGAGATTGGTTATTTAGCAGAAATCTTTCGGAAAGTCCTGAATGTCTGTGTAGGAATGGTAATGAGAGTTGGAAGCATGTACTTCTTGAGTGCGATATGTATGCTCATTTCCGACAAATTGATGGAATGGGAATTGTTGAAAGAATGGATGGTACATTTGACTGTAGTAGAGTATTAATAGATAGAGATAATTATGAGTGCTTTAGGACATTTGTGAATCGTGCGTATAAGATGAGATCCTTCGTTTTACAGAACGGTTAGACTTACTTTATTCATATTCAATTTGCTTGGTGGAGGATTATAAAATCTTAAGATTGATAATTTTAATAGTTTTATCTCATGTTTTTCTTAATATATTCTTTTATTCTTATATTCTTTCTTATTCTTATCTTACTTCTTTTCCTACTTTACTTTGCTCTATTATGTTGAATACTGTGTGCAATGTGTAAACTGCTTTTAAAATGCTTGATTGATGATTAAGAATATTATAAAAATGCTTTTAAATTGCTTGGGAATGGTTGTGGCAGCGCAAGGAGGGTCTCTCATACCCTTGGGTGTAGCAATCCCACGTCCTCAGCTGACGGTCAACCCATGCCGAGAAAAGTAAGAAGTTCCAAATGGGGAGATGGACAACTCTTGAGTTGGCTGTCGAAACTCCCACATGGAGTATAAAATGTACTATGGGCGTCGGGGAGTCCCAGAACATTTGTTCTGCCCCGACAATTGCGGTTTGGACTCATAGTGGCAGTGGTTAAAAGCTCACATCGCGAGCTAGACTCTGATAAGTAAGGCTTGCCTTGTATTTCAGAGTCGACGTGTGAGTAGCGATCTACTTGGGCAGCGGACTGCACATCCGTTAGAGTTTTAGAAAGGACTCGACCCACACAGAGGGTGTTTCTGTAATCTTACTATTCAGAAATAAATCCGCAGTCCTTGGAATTTTTCATGGACGCGCTAGTTGAGCGTATCTCAACTCATGTCCCTCGGGGACCGTGTGAATAAGGTCGGAAGACAGGTGTTGCACGTAAAACTATCCCTCTATCCTGTCCCTATCTACTGGTTGATCTTGAGCCGTTAGGAGGACTCTTTGATTCCCCTGTTCGAGACTTTTATTACTTTCTTGAGTTTTTCGGCCATTTGGTATTTAATGCGATTTTAAGGGCGCAAGCCCTCTCTTAGTAGTGTGGCAAGTAGCTCGCTATTGTAATAATTATTTTGCAAAATAGCCCTATCCCGGTGGTAATTTTCCTTTACATCACAGCGTTTGGGCTCTGCATGGGTTTGCTTCTAGCGCATGCAGATCCGTTACCAGAGTTGGTGTTAGTGTTGAGCCGATTGGACTCTTTTTTTGATTTTCCCGTTCGTGACTTTAAAACTTCTTTGAGTTTTTAAGGGCCAACTGTCTGCAGTGTCTCTCAATCTGTGAGGACATCAGTGGTTCTCATCTGTAGGGTGATAACTAACTCCTTGCTTCACAAATGTCGGACGAAAAATTGTCGTAGAAGATTATAATGTCGAAGTCCTCATCAGACAGCGAAATGGAATTGGAGGAGGACTCGTTACCGAATAGGGACACAAGAAGGGCAGCCAAGGGAAGTAACAAGCGATCGCGACATGAGCTGGACTCATCTATAGAAGATGAATGGAAGGATGTCATTGCAAGAAGTGATATCATTAATGATTCGTCGAAAAGGATAGAAGGGAAAATTAATGCATTACTGAGCGACCCCAGTAAGAAGGTTAGCAAGCCTGTGGGAGCAGAAATAAATAGATACGTTTCGGAGTTATCAAAAATGATAACAAACCTGTTGTCGAGGAACGCCTATCTTAAAGGGACTGTGGATGCAAAGAAAGCTCAGATCCACGAAATGAGGAAGAATTTGGATAAAGGTCGCACTTTTTCAGATGTACTGAAGGGACAAGGTGTAAAGGAGGACATTCGTATTCCACCGATTACAGGAACAGTTAGAAAGAGTATTCCCAAGAGAAAATTCACAGTATTCGTTAAGCCATCTACGGATTCTGTAAAGTATACAGCGGATGAAGTAAAGTCGACATTCCTAAAGACTGTAGACCCTGTTAAAGAGAAGATTCATATCGATTCTGTAAGGCGGTTGAAGTCAGGACACTAGACTTTACTTCTTGGTTGCGAGCTACCTGAGTGAGCGTAAAGTCAAACTAGAGGACAACTATGAGAGTGTTATGAAAACACTAACAAAGGGTTGTCCACAGGGCTCTGTTCTTGGACCAGAATTCTAGAATCTCCTTATGGATGATCTATTGAAGAGACTGGAGGATAGAGGAATAAAGTTTGTGGCTTATGCTGATGACTTGGTGGCTATAATCCATGGTAATAGCAGGAGAGAACTGGAGAGAGAAGCTCAGGTGTGTGTTGACCTTTTGAAAAATTGGTGTGATGAGGAAGGAATGGCATTGTCTAAAAGTAAGACTGAAATGATCATCCTCAGAGAGCTCAGTTGCAGTAAGGTGGCTGCAAAGGGTAGAGGAGTCCTTACTGGCTCACTTATGAAAACACGAAAAGGCGGAATTAGACCGCCGACTGTTAGACTTTATAATAAGAATATAAGGTATTCGCATAATGTGAATTACCTTAGAGTCAATTTTGGTACTAAGCTCTCGACTGCTGAACATATAAAAATTGCAAGTGCAAAGGGGAAAGCGATGTTTAATAAGATGAGTGCGGTGGCTGGAAATACTTGGGGAATTAGGTTCTCTAGCGTAACCAGCATATATACTGCTGTCTTTATCCCTGTTGTTCTCTATGCGGTTGGAGCTTTTGGAAATAAGCTGAATGGTGACCAGTGTGGGACTCTTCTGTCCGCGCAAAGATGCTCTCTTATAAGAGTCTGTAGAGCGTATAGAACAATATCGCATGATGCGGTGCAAGTGTTAGCTGGTGCAATGCCGATAGATATTCTGGCAAAAGAGTATCTATATAGGTATAAAGTCAGGAGGCATATAAGCTTTGAATACTCTGACTATAAATATGAATATAAGGAAGGTGAAAAGAAGGAGGCTATATATAGGAAATTGAGAAAGATTTCTGTAAGAATATGGCAGGATAGGTGGGAAGGCTCTGCGAAGGGAAGATGTACTTTTGACTTCTTCCCATCTATAGAGAAAAAACTTAAACTTAAAGGAAATCTTGAGCATGATTTCTATACGACACAATTTATGTCTGGCCATGGATACTTTAACTATAAGTTAAAGGGATTCAATTTGACGGACAGTGAGCTTTGCAGATGTGGTGCAGTAGAAACATCGATGCATGTACTTGTTGAATGTCCTATATACCAAAATGACAGAGTCCCATTTATGGACATCTGTAGAAGAGAAGGAGTCTCTTGGCCTCCAAAAGTGGAAAAAATTCCTATAAATAAGGCTACTTGGCAAGCGTTCAAAGAGGTATGCAAGAAGATCTTGTTACATAAGAGAGAGTTGCAACTCCAACAAGAAGGTCAGTAAAAACATTTAGTGTTGTGCTGTAAATTGACTGGGGAAACCCTTTAAGTTATTGACCTATTTGGATTCATGCTGCTGATGCTGGTGGTGACAAGTGCTTATACTATACTGGTGCTCTCTGCGAGAGCCTAGTTTATTAATTGACCAAATTCACACTATATATAAAAGTTGCTTATGTTCTCTGCGAGAACTTAGCTAAAATCTGAATGATATGATCGAGACTGGATTTCATCTGGTAATATTATTTTATACTAGTGCTCTTTGCAAGAACCTAGTTCATCATTTGACTGAATATATAATATATGTATAATAGTGCCTATGTTCTCTGCGAGAACTTGGCTGTGCAGACAATTAAAATGAATCATACTATAATATTGTGCTGACATTTTAGAACTTGACTTCGACATGGGACTTCTCCAGCGGCTCCACCTCCACGTGGTCCCCGCTGGGAAACGTGCTCGATAATGTGATATTGAGCACGGCTAAGTGAGTTGATTGATGTGATCCGCAGATTATATTGAACTGAATGTATAAGTGGCTTTATGTAATTGTGTAATGAATGACGTTATGATTGCAAAAATGTATCTGTCAATATATTCTGTGGGGTTTTTCTGAGCCAGTGGATCTTGGTGGCTTGGCTTCGAGGTGGATTACCAGCCGTTGAGGGTATGGATTTTTGTCCGAGGTACCACTCTGTAAAATTATAACACCATTTTATACAGAATACGATTACTCGCTGTCCCTATCTACTCCCCCCAGGAACGCAGGGTTCCTGCGATGGGCATGGCGAACCCTGGGTCCCTAGCCACCTCAGGGAGGACCTTGGTCCTACGGGCAGTGACAACCCTGGCGTCACCCGAGTCAACCCCGTCCGTTGGGATTATAAGCGGACCCATCACAGGGGGCTAGTTCCTACGGGCCTGAGAAACCTGGTGCTACCTGACTTCTCCAGAGGAGAGAGAATTTATTCACTCTACGGGGGTTGGCAAGTCCCGGAGCCCTAGCTGGCAGTGCCGTATGGTCTGCGGCAAGTCTAATATCGAGGACTATCCGACAGGGGGACCTCGGTCCTGCGGGTGTGACGAACCCGGGATACCTCAGTCTTGAACGACTGTTCTCAGTGTCGTCGATTCGAATGGGACACGCTGAGGGCAGCGCCGTGGTTGGGCCGGCATCAGAGAATAGCTAATCCAGCTAGTCACAGAGCGTGTCGTAAGAGGCGACTAACGTGATATTTTATTTTTATTTTTTCATTTGAACGCAATACGCCTGTCTAGTGCAGGAATGGTGAGACTACGGTCTGGAAGCAGAAACTCCGCGTGGTCCCCGCTGGTAGTGCACGAGGCTTGTCCTCGCTAATTCACTCCCACTTCTGTTGGGGTATTATCGGGGCCAATACGAATGCAACTAACTGCTTCTCCATTTCATTGGGCACCAGTCTTCTTGCATTCAGGGCAATGTCTATCTTTCGCCTAGGCTTGCCGCGGCTCGCTGAGAGACCCCTTCTCTCGCAGAGCCGGTTAAAGGAATTCAATGCTATCTGAAGCGTTTTTCCAATCCCGACGTACCTAGCAGATGGTTATAGGAATTTCAGATATTGAAAATCTTCGGTTTATAGTCCTTATGGACCCGGGTACCCGCATAGGTGCAGAAGAAATGACCTATAAGAAGGGTACCAGAATTTTCTGGTGTCCTTCTTTTCTTTTTGCAAAGTTACAATGCTGTCCCTATCAACTTTCTAGCGAAACCACTGCCAAGGGAGCGGGCTTGGAAAAATTAGCGGGGAAAGAAGACCCTGTTGAGCTTGACTCTAGTCTGGCACTGTAAGGAGACATGAGAGGTGTAGCATAAGTGGGAGATGGCAACATCGCCGGTGAAATACCACGACTTTCATCGTTTCTTTACTTACTCGGTTAGGCGGAAGGCGTGCGCCTTTGGATTTTCATCCAGGCTGTCACGGTATTCTAGAACCAAGCGTGTAAGAGTGGTGTGAGGCTTCGGCCGATCACCAATTATACTCCCGCGTGATCCGATTCGAGGACACTGCCAGGCGGGGAGTTTGACTGGGGCGGTACATCTGTCAAAGAATAACGCAGGTGTCCTAAGGCCAGCTCAGGCTGCGCGCGAAGTCTGCGAAGAAAGCTCTTTTTGATTTGTTGAAAAATTCTCCGGAGGTATCGAAGGACTTGAGTAGCGAGATAATGGAGGAAGTGGAAACACTTTCCAACATTGTCACAAAGCTCTTATGCGAAAACAGTTATTTGAAAGGAGCATTCGCTGGAAAACAAGACGGCGATGATAAATTGGAGTGTGCGGTGAAGAAGGTCCTCGAAGGGCCTTCTACCCCAATGATGAAGACGTATGCTGGTGCGGTTAGTAGCCCTAAACAAGTGAAACCCAAACCAGTTACGAACTTGAGTGGTCCTGCCAAGAAGGCGCCACAGCTCGTCAAGGTGGCTATTATAAAAGCACCTGAATGTCGAAAGGACGAGACAAGTGAAGAGACAAAGAAGCGAGTACTCTCGTTGGTGAATCCAGCAGAGGAAAAGCTCAAAGTCCGAGGGGTTAGAATGATGCGTGAGGGAGGAATTGCCGTGGAAGTGGTCTCTGACCAGGACCTCGACAAAATCCTTTTGAACGATCGGTTGAAATCTGCAGGATACGAAGTGAAGAAGGCAGGAGCGGCCAAGCCAAGACTCCTCATTCACGACGTTCCTGCAGAGATGAACGAGGATCAAGTCGTCGCTGCCGTTCTGGAACAGAATGACAACTTGAGATCCACCCTGAACGTAGCCGAGTTTAAGGAGAATTTTAAACTAAAAATCAGGATGGGAAAAAGAGATGAGAACCACACGAACTGGGTTTCGGAAGTAACTCCAGAGGTGAGGAACTGTCTTCGAAGTACCAATAAATCTCGAGTTTATATCGGATCGTCTGCCTGCAGAGTGGAAGACTTTCTGTGTGCAACTAGATGCTTTAAGTGGCAGTGCTACGGTCATGTACAGAAGTTCTGTAAGGAGAAAGAGCCTTGTTGTAGTTACTGCTCAAAGCAGGGACACAAGGCTAGTGACTGCCCAGACAAAGCCGAGAAGAAACCGCCGACATGCCCTGCATGCAAAAAGGCCAAAAAGAAAAGCGACCACCGAGCTGGTGGCAAAGCCTGTCCAGCCTATAATAGCGCAGTACAACGAGTACTAAGCAAAACAGATTATGGGAATAACACCCCATAATACTCTCGAAACGTGCAACTTACGTATAATGCAGATTAACGCAGGGCGGGGCAAGAACACAAGTTCTGCTATCCGCCAGCTATCGAAAGAACATGGAATTCAAATAGCTCTCGTTCAAGACCCATACGCTGCCAAAGGCAAAGTATATGGTTTTGGACTCGCTGCTAAAACCATTTTTGGTTCCAAGACCGATGAGCAGCCATGGTCTGCGATAATCGTGTTTGACAAGAGACTAACGGTCATGCGGCTCTGCCAAATGAGCACAAGTCATATTGTCTGCGCACAAATTGACAATGGGACATTTGACGTCTACATTGTTTCTGTATATATGCAATACTCTCATGGAGTAGAACGTTACTTAGAGGAGTTGAAAGTGATCCTAAACCTACTCAAAGGAAAAAGGGTTATCCTCTGCCTTGATTCGAACGCCAAGTCTCCGATATGGTTCTCTGATAAATTATATGAAAAGGTCGAGAAAGTAGAAGAATTCATTAACGAAATGAATCTCTACGTTTTGAACATACCCGACGAACCCAAGACATTCTCCTCCACAGCTGGCGAGAGCAATATTGACATTTCAATTTGCACTGATCAAGGAGTCAGACTCGTTAAGCAATGGAGAGTAATCGAGAAATGGTGTGAAAGCGATCATAGACCGATAATCATGGAATTAGAGTCCATGAAAAGGAATGATGTTGAAAGAGAACACCTAGACGGCAAACGGTTCAACACCAATAAAGCCGACTGGGAAAAGTTCACTAAGACACTTCTTGACAACAGCCATAAATCGATGTGAATTATCACACAAGAATGGACGTCGTGCGTCTCGCAAAAGATATCAGAAGGATAATTACCCTCGCTGGTAAAAAATCCATGCCCATGCGTAGAGACAGAGGCCCTGGTGTTCGTTAGTGGACACAAGAGCTTTCAGACCTAAAGTCTGAAGCAAACAAGGCAAGAAGGAAATTCCAAAGAACTAAGGAACCTGAGAGTAGAAGCATACTCAAAATTGAGTACAGAAATATACAAAACAAATTGAAGAGAAGGATGAAAGAAACCTCAAAAGAGAGTTTCAAACAATTCATCACAGAGACATCAAAGGATCCTTGGGGGTTTGCTTACAAGCTTTCATGTAACAAACTAAGAACCCAAAGTGCAATGAATACGATTAGAACAGAGTCTGGGGGAACTCAAAATTGGAAAGAAACGGCTGGTGTTCTTCTCGACAACCTCTTTTGTTACGACACTGAGGAAGGAGAGAATGAGCTGCAAAGTCTGAAAAGGAGCAGAATGCGAGAACCGGGAGAAATCTCGGGGAACCAGGACGCGCCTTTTACGGACGATGAGGTGTACAAGGCAATTAAAAAGCTGAAGAACGGGAAAGCGCCCGGATGGGACGTCGTTGAGGTCATTATGATTAAAAACTCATGGCCCGTTTTGAAAGTCCAGCTTGTTGCCTTGTACAACGGTTGTTTAAAACATGGTGTATTTCCAAATGAATGGAAGAGGGCAAACGTTGTAACTCTTCTCAAATCGAACGACAAGGATCCAATGGATCCAGCATCATATAGACCAGTCTGCCTACTACCAATCATGGGAAAGGTGCTGGAAAGTATCACGTTAGAGAGAATAAAAAAGGTGGTTGAACCAAAGCTACCCGAAATGCAGTTTGGTTTCAGACCCAATCGATGCACAGAGGATGCTATTCGAACGTTCTTACGGCTTAATAGCAATGTGGTTGAGAAACATGCTGGTGCGATCTTTATCGACATAGTTGGAGCATTTAACAACTTGTGGTGGCCCGACATCATTCACGAGTTGAAAGAGAAAGGCTGTCCTGAGGGAGCTCTTGGACTCGTTCAAGACTTCCTAAATGCCAGGACAGTAAAATTTCAAACCAGAAATGGTAGTGTAGAACGAGAAGTGAATAA
The DNA here is from genome assembly GCA_032873175.1 of Leptopilina drosophilae. Classification (NCBI taxonomy): domain Eukaryota; kingdom Metazoa; phylum Arthropoda; class Insecta; order Hymenoptera; family Figitidae; genus Leptopilina; species Leptopilina drosophilae. The sequence goes on from CM065483.1 coordinate 42,770,853, forward strand.
AAGCGCCCCACAAGGGTCAGTGTTAGCAGGAATGCTTTGGGACGTTGTGTTTGATGGTTTGATAGTCACGGTCAGAGCAGCAGGATTTGAAATTGTTGTCTATGCAGACGACGGCGCTGTTCTGATCTATGGAAACACAAGACGAGAACTCGAATTGAAAGGAGAACAAGTGCTCAGCATCATTAATAATTGGTGCAACGAGCACAAAATGAAGCTGTCACTGTCGAAAACTGTCATAATGTTGACGAAAGGAAACTTAGACAGGAATCGACCTCCGAGAATCGTTTTGTGCGGAAAGCCAGTTAAAGCAGTAAAAGATTTCACATATCTTGGAGTCATACTAGCTACTGGCGACAAACACATCAAGATCGATGAACACATTAGTTCCATGGTGTTGAAATGTAGAGCATTATTCTCTCAGCTGCGTAGACTTGCGAGAAGAGACTGGGGTATAAAGTTTTCAGCAATGAAGATGATATACAAGGGTCTTTTCGTAGCAATCATCACATACGCAGCTGCAGCATGGTTGGAAATGCTGAAAAAATTGAAAATTGAAAGCTCTCCAACGATTTATCTTAATCGGAGTAACAGGTGCTTATCGAACGTCACCGACAGAGGTACTACCTGTAATAGCAGGAGTCCTACCGATTGAACTCGAGATCAAAAAGAAGCATTATTCATACATGATTCGAAAGGGTATGAGCTTCAAATTGAACGAGTATGAATTCGATCCTCTCATTTTCGAGGATTATTCAAAAAGATGGATTCAGCGACTTAAAGCTGCTTCTTCCAGATCAGTCGTACGAGAACTTGAAATAGACTGGCAAAGAGAATGGAGGTCGTCCGTAAGGATAACTCGAAAATTCCTCCCCGATGTCAGCGAGAGACTCAAGTACACTTGGTTGAAACCGAATCACTATACGAGCCAGTTCCTCACGGGACTTGGTAAGTTTTCACAGAAGCTAACGCAGCTAGGATTGAAAGACGACCCAAGTTGTGAATGCAACGAGCCGTGCGAAACAAGTGAACATGTGTTAATTGAATGTCCCAAGTGGAACGATCTCAGATCGAACCTCAAAAGGATGCACGAGCAAAAAGGTCTAACGTGGCCAGTGGAGTTGAAGCTTTTAATGCACAAAGAGGCGTACGCACTTTTTGAATGCTTGGCAAAGGATATAATCCATGCCAAAGAGACTGAGGAACTATTGGTGAACTAGTTCCTCAGTCGGCCGTGTAGGCATCGGTGGGCGAAATAACCCAACGTTGCCCTCTGACATGTCGTAAGAGGCGACTAATAAGAGGATGGAGTGGTTAGGCTCGGGGATCAGGTAGGGTCCCTAATCTGACACTCGCACCTGAGTTTAATGATACCGCGGGGATCAGGTGCCCTGGGAGGACTTTCCTGCAAAGGCAGAAAAGAACTCCTACCTGGTCACTTGGTGTTGGACTCGCGGGGGCAATGGTTAATAGCTCACATCGCTTAGAGCAAGACATCGGAGAGGAAGTTGATACTGCATAGTTCCTAGGGAGTGGAAAGATCCCGCCTTATGCCGGAGGTTTCATAAAGTTTCTATCCTAAACTTGTGGAAATCGGCTACTTTGAATTAAAGTAAGAGTCAGAGCTGTAGTACGATGACTATTGAACGAAAGTTCGAACGTTTGGATATACAGTGAGAGACACGTATCAATTTGCGAATTACTGAATAAAAGAGAAAAAGTTGAACGAGGACTACTGTCCCTAAGAGTCAAACCGTTGGTAAGCCGATAGGTTAGGAACAACGGACCCAGACTGACCTCTTTTTTGAAGGTACTTCCGAAGGATTAACGCATTTCCCGCTGTCCCGAGTCAACCCCGTCCGTTGGGATTATAAGCGGACGCATCACAGAGGGGTCGTTCCTACGGGCCTGAGAAACCCGCTGCTACCTGACTTCTCCAGGGGAGAGAGAATTTATTCACTCTACGGGGGTTGGCAAGTCCCGGAGCCCTAGCTGGCAGTGCCGTATGGTCTGCGGCAAGTCTAATATCGAGAACTATCTGACAGAGGGACCTCGGTCCTGCGGGTGTGACGAACCCGGGATACCTCAGTCTTGAACGACTGCTCTCAGTGTCGTCGATTCGAATGGGACACGCTGAGGGCAGCGCCGTGGTTGGGCCGACATCAGAGAATAGCTAATCCAGGTAGTCACAGAGCGTGTCGTAAGAGGCGACTAACGTGATATTTTATTTTTTTCATTTGAACGCAATACGCCTGTCAAGTGCAGGCATTGTGAGACTACGGTCTGGAAGCAGAACCTCCGCGTGGTCCCCGCTGGTAGTGCACGAGGCTTGTCCTCGCTAATTCACTCCCACTTCTGTTGGGGTATTATCGGGGTAAATACGAATGCAACTAACTGCTTCTCCATTTCATTGGGCACCAGTCTTCTTACATTCAGGGCAATGTCTATCTTTCGCCTAGGCTTGCCGCGGCTCGCTGAGAGACCCCTTCTCTCGCAGAGCCGGTTAAAGGAATTCAATGCTATCTGAAGCGTTTTTCTAATCCCGACGTACCTAGCAGATGGTTATAGGAATTTCAGATATTGATAATCTTCGGGTTATAGTCCCTATGGACCCAGGTACCCGTATAGGTGCAAAAGAAACGACCTATAAGAGGGGCACCAGAATTTTCTGGTGTCCTTTTCTTTTTGCAAAGATACAATGTTGTCCCTATCTACTTACCCGTGGGGTGCCCGGGTACAGAATAGGCCCCCGTGACCGGCTACAGGTCGTAAGAGGCGACTGCACGAGGCTCGGAGCGTGCCACTGTAAGCGGTCTGCCTCGGTTCGCCCAGGCTTTCTCGTGGAGCAGTGGTATTGCCATGATGATGGGCAGTGCCGTGTTGGTCCGACAAGTCTAATATTGACCTGACAAACCTTGCCGAAGGAAGGGTGTTAATCGGTACTCATACCAGAGTGCTAAACGGTACCATGGGGACCGGTCCGAGCCCGGGGGACTTGCCGAATGGCTTGTTTCCTTCCGGTCAATGGGTTAGACTCGTGGGGGCAGTGGTTATAGCCTACATCGCTTGAGGCTAGGGATGTTATGAACAGACCGAAGCTTCGGCGACGGTCTTAGTAATGCGTCTCGACATGTGAGTTGTGGTGCCAACTCGGGCGGTTACCTGCAGAGTGACCAGGGATTGGAAAGGTCCCGCCCCTCACCGAGGGGCCGCAAAAGTTCTTACTCAACTTTGCGGAATCGGCAGACAGTCACTAGAGGGCTGTCGCCGTTGGAGAGCGTAATCTCTCTTCGTTACGCTCGTAGACGAGCCGTGTGGGTATACCTGTATAGGGAGGCCCTGCACGTTAAAGGACTAAAAGGCCGCTGTCCCTATCTACTTACAGTACCGTACGGTCTCTCGTAGCGTACGGACACGGTTCTGGGTAGCTCCTCCTATACAGTGCTTTTCTTTGGCATTCTTTTTGATTGCTTTGAATTTTTCTGCAATTATTATTGCTTGTGCTCTTTAGAGGTGTCAGAATAAATAATTTTATTCAATTTTATTTATTTTTTTTGCCATTTTGTGGAGTTTGGTGTCTTGTGCAGTGTATTTGACTTCGGTCTATGCAACTGATTGGGAATTATCTTTTGATTTTTCCTTTTTATTTTTTCCCGTTTTTCAAGTGCTTGCTTGGTGAATTGAATTGCTTTTAGCTTTTTAATTCATTTTTATTTATTATTTAGTTTAAAAACTAGCTAAATCAGGATTGTGGTGAAAGTGGTGACGTGTCTCTTGTGATGGGAAAATCCAAGAAAGGTGACGCAGAGATGGGAAAAACCCGGCCTGGCGCCACTGGTGGTGGGGAGGTGACGCAAGCGTCTGGCATGGTTTCGACGATGGGGAAGGTGAAGCGGAAGTCTTCTGTATCTCCAGAGGGTAAGTCGAGCCGTTCTGATATTAAAAAAGTTAGGAGTAGTAAAAAGAAGGATGATTGAGTGAGTGATGTGAGCGAGAGTGAGGGAGAAGATAATAGTTGTTCTGGTGAATCAGATGGCTCTGAAATGAGCATAGATCAAACTATTATTGCTAAAAGCAGTGAAAGTGAATCGGAAGAAGAAGTGAATAGTGTTGATAATACTAATAAGGTTGCGAATGATGAGAAAATAGGAATGAAAGATTTAACTGTTGAGGCAATGAAATTAATTGGTGATGGATTGAGGTCGTTTGTTCTCAGTGAACAAAATAAGGTTAGCAAAGCTGCTTGTAATATTATTTTGCAGAGTATGAGTGATTATGAAAAACTGATTGGTGGATTAATGTGTGAAAATTCTAAGTTGATAGGTCAGTTAGAAGAGAGAGGAAACAGAGTAGTGCTTGATTCTTCTAATTTGGCATCTGCTCCCTCGATCTCAGTTTCTAAAAGTGTGAATGTTGTTAAAAATAAGGTAGTGCCGGTTTTCAAACCATCTTATTCGTTAATTGTGAAAGGTAAAGCGAATGAGACGAATGAGGAATTAAAAAATAGGTTGATAAATGAAGTGAAAGTTGTTAAAGGTGTAAGAGTGGCATCGATAAGTGCGGCAAGGGAAGGTGGAGTGGTTATCCGAACGATTGTTGAGAATGATTGTGATAGGTTAAAAAGTAGTAGTGCTTTCAAAAAAGCGGGTTTACAGGCTGAACAACCTGCCCCAATGCGACCGAGAATAGTTGTTTTGAATGTTGATTCTAGGATGACATCTGATGCTTTTATGGCAGAAATGCATTCGAGAAACATGGGTGATATGAGTTTAGACAAGTTTCAGGAAAGTGTTAGATTTATTCGTAGAGCCGGTAAACAGGACAGTGAAACAAGTAGTGTTATTTTAGAAGTGTCTTCGTCGGTGCGGGAAATTCTTAAAAAAAAGGTCGAGTGTTCATTGGTTGGTGTTCGTATCCTGTCAGGGATTATTTTAGAGTTAACAAGTGCTTTAAATGTGGTTCGTTCAAACATTTTGCGAATGAATGTAACAATGGTATGTTATGTTTCAAGTGTGGTAAAGAGGGACATGTTGCGGCCGCTTGTCGGGGTGAAGCCAGCTGCTGCAATTGCCGCAGTCGTGGTCTTGATTCGGGACATGCGTCCACTTCATCGTCCTGTCCCGAGTATGGTTAGAGGTTAGCTAGAGTTAGATCGCGTATTTATAGAAACAACTAATTATGGATAGTACACAATTCTTAAAAATTGTACAGTTTAATTGTCAAAGATCGGAAGCAGTTATGCATGATTTGGGTGAATGGATATTAAGGGATAAAATAGATTTGTGTTTATTACAGGAACCATATTTATTTAGAGGAAAAGTGAGAGGTTTACCTCTGAGTATGAGAGTGTTTGTGAGTAAAAGTGGTAGAGCAGCAATAGTAGTACCGAATAATTCTATAGAATATATGTTTCTAGGAGATAATGGTGGGGATGATTGTATAAGTGTTTTAATTGAGGGTACATTTGGGAAGTTATATTTATTTTCAATGTACTGTGGTTATGATATTAAAATGAATGATACTATTTATTATTTAGATAGAATTTGCGAGAAGATTAGAAATGTTAATTTGTTATTCGGTATAGATGCTAATGCCTCAAGTCCATTGTGGCATAGTAAAGGACGAATGAACGGAAGTGAACGTTGGCTGATAGGTGATATTCTTAAGGATTGGATTCTGTCGAATGATAGTGGTTTGTATGTGTTGAATGATCCTAGTGAATTCTATACGTTTAGTGGACCAATGGGAGAAAGTGATATTGATATAACTTTAACGAATGTGTCTTTTGGTGAACTTTCATGGGAAGTTAAGTATGACTGTGGAATAAGTGATCATAATCCGTTAGTTATGATTTTTGATTTTCATCCAATTGTTAATGAGTTGATTGAAGATATTAGGAATTGGAATGAAAAGAATGTTGATTGGGAAATGTATGAACAAAAAATATATATGTGTGCAAATGATTACGGGTTGAATAATTTTATTGATTTAGGTCTGTAAGAAAAAGTAGGAGTGATGCATGAATGGATAACAGTAACTAATGATGAATGTATGAAAATAAATGGAATAATGAGAATGAATGATGTAAGATGGTGGAATGATGATTTGAGTAGAATGAAGAGAGAGGTTAGGAAAGCTAGGAAAAGGTATCAGAGAGCTAGGAAAAAAGGTGCAACTGATAAAGATGTTAAATGGAGAGAATGGATTAATTGTGTTAAAGAGTATAAATGTTGTATGAAGAATGCAAAAACTGACAATTGGAATGCATGTGTAGAAATCAAAGGAAAAGATCCTTGGGGTGATATATATATATATAAAATATGTCGGAATAAAAGAAGAGTAAATGATTTCTTGGTTTTTAAAAATGGTGAAGGGGTAACTACTTCGTGGGATGATAGTGTAAGAGTGTTGCAGTCGAATTTCTTTCCAAGAGTCGAGGTTTTGCCGACAATGCCAATTGAGTTAGAATTATTACAAAATGAAGAATTTGATTTTATTGAAACGGGTAGGGGTGTCTCTAGATTACGTCAACCCAAGGCCCCGGGCTTGGATGGATTTACGAGTAGCATGATTAAATGCGTGTGGAGGGCAATTCCCTTTTTCATGAAAAGTATGTTTGATGAATGTATTAGAACAGGTGTTGTGCCAAATGAATGGAAGGAAGCTCGAGTGATTGCTTTGCTCAAATCGGAAGATAAGGATAGGACATTACCTTCTTCGTATCGACCAATATCCCTTTTGACTGGTTTTAGTTAGTGATGCACTTCAAGCGAGTCTTGTCTCGAAAAGTCGAGAATCTCGCGAGAAAAACAATGAAAACAATTGAATGTAATATTTTCATCTCTTTTCTTTTATGAAAGGACAGAGTCTCGTCGTGCATCACTAGTTTTAGTAAGGTACTAGAAAGAATGCTCATAGATAGATTAATGGAAAGAATGAGAGGAAAATGGAATGATAGACAATATGGATTTGTTGTTGGGAAAAGTACAGAGGATGCATGGTACAGGTTTAAGAATGAAGTTGAAAATATTAACGGAAAATATGTTGTTGGAATATTTGTTGACTTTAAAGGTGCGTTTGATAATTTAAAATCGTATAATATTATTCAAAAATTGACTGAGAGTAAATGTCCTTATAAATAATTGGCATTATGGCGTAGTTATTTTTCTAATCGAAAGGCGTGCATGAAAAATAAAAATGGTACTGTGTAGTTAGATGTAGTAAGAGGTTGTCCGCAAGGTTCTATTGCTGGCCCGCATGTGTGGAATTTGAGTATGAATGATCTGTTGCATGACTTAGATAATGAAAATGTTCCAAATGTAGCTTTTGCGGATGATTTAGTGGTATTGGTCTCAGGAGATTCTAGGAAGAATGTTGAAAGTAGAGCAAAAGAGTGTATGAATATTGTATACAGATGGGGGAATAATGCAGGAGTGAGTGTGTCGCAAGACAAGACTGTGTGTATGTTATTGAGAGGTCGTCTTAATTTGGATGGTAGGTCTATTCGTATAAATGAAAATACTAAAATCAAGTATGTTAGTGAGGTTCAATACTTAGGTGTTTTTATGTCAGAGAGAATGAATTTTGATGTGCATGTTAAAAGTATTAGAAGTAAAATTACTTCAACAGCAGGATGCATGCAAAGAATAATGCGAAGAAATTGGGGTTCAAGGAAAAAAGTTTTGAATGTATGGATGACAGGTCTTTTTAGTGCCTGTGCATTGTATGCCTCTAGTGTTTTTCATAGTAGTGTCTGTAAAGTTAAGATGCAAGATGAAATTAATCGGTCTATGCGTTGTATAATGTATTTAACTGCTAGAGTATGTCGGACAGTTTCCACGGAGGCAATGCAGGTAATACTGAATTGGATTCCGTGGGATCTGGAGTGTGTGAAGAAGTCTACTATATTTAAGGTTAAAAGAAGGTTAGGTCTATCAACACATGATGTAGTGAATGATTTAGAAATAAGAGACATGGAGGTAAATGTGATAGTTAAATTGATTGAAAGAAGAATATATGAGCAGTGACAAAATAGATGGAATAATTCTTCCAAAGGTAGAGTTACGTATGAGTTTATTCCTGAGGTTAAAAAGTCCAAGTTTTTACGTTCGTTAGATTTTTCATGGCCTGAAGGATATATCCTGACTGGACATGGAACTCTTAGAGATTGGTTATTTAGCAGAAATCTTTCGGAAAGTCCTGAATGTCTGTGTAGGAATGGTAATGAGAGTTGGAAGCATGTACTTCTTGAGTGCGATATGTATGCTCATTTCCGACAAATTGATGGAATGGGAATTGTTGAAAGAATGGATGGTACATTTGACTGTAGTAGAGTATTAATAGATAGAGATAATTATGAGTGCTTTAGGACATTTGTGAATCGTGCGTATAAGATGAGATCCTTCGTTTTACAGAACGGTTAGACTTACTTTATTCATATTCAATTTGCTTGGTGGAGGATTATAAAATCTTTAGATTGATAATTTTAATAGTTTTATCTCATGTTTTTCTCAATATATTCTTTTATTCTTATATTCTTTCTTATTCTTATCTTACTTCTTTTCCTACTTTACTTTGCTCTATTATGTTGAATACTGTGTGCAATGTGTAAACTGCTTTTAAAATGCTTGATTGATGATTAAGAATATTATAAAAATGCTTTTAAATTGCTTGGGAATGGTTGTGGCAGCGCAAGGAGGGTCTCTCATACCCTTGGGTGTAGCAATCCCACGTCCTCAGCTGACGGTCGACCCATGCCGGGAAAAGTAAGAAGTTCCAAATGGGTAGATGGACAAGTCTTGAGTTGGCTGTCGAAACTCCCACATGGAGTACAAAATGTACTATGGGCGTCGGGGAGCCCCAGAACATTTGTTCTGCCCCGACAATTGCGGTTTGGACTCGTAGTGGCAGTGGTTAAAAGCTCACATCGCGAGCTAGACTCTGATAAGTAAGGCTTGCCTTGAATTTCGGAGTCGACGTGTGAGTAGCGATCTACTCGGGCAGCGGACTGCACATCCGTTAGAGTTTTAGAAAGGACTCGACCGACACAGAGGGTGTTTCTGTAATCTTACTATTCAGAAATAAATCCGCAGTCCTTGGAATTTTTCATGGACGCGCTAGTTGAGCGTATCTCAACTCATGTCCCTCGGGGACCGTGTGAATAAGGTCGGAAGACAGGTGTTGCACGTAAAACTATCCCTCTATCCTGTCCCTATCTACTGGTTGATCTTGAGCCGTTAGGAGGACTCTTTGATTCCCCTGTTCGAGACTTTTATTACTTTCTTGAGTTTTTCGGCCACTTGGTATTTAATGCGATTTTAAGGGCGCAAGCCCTCTCTTAGTAGTATGGCAAGTAGCTCGCTATTGTAATAATTATTTTGCAAAATAGCGCTATCCCGGTGGTAATTTTCCTTTACATCACAGCGTGTGGGCTCTGCATGGGTTTGCTTCTAGCGCATGCAGATCCGTTACCAGAGTTGGTGTTAGTGTTGAGCCGATTGGACTCTTTTTTTGATTTTCCCGTTCGTGACTTTAAAACTTCTTTGAGTTTTTAAGGGCCAACTGTCTGCAGTGTCTCTCAATCTGTGAGGACATCAGTGGTTCTCATCTGTAGGGTGATAACTAACTCGGCGTGCATTCTCAGTCCCCTATATAAATTGAGTAGAACTTTTCTTAAATAGAATTTGGTTTGGAAAAACGGTATAATAACCAAAATTTTAGTTCATCGAATTGCTAAGAGTCAGAATGAGTAGAGAAACAAAACATATTATAAAGGAATTATAATTTAGTAAAATTTTCAGTAATATTAATTAGTAGATGATAGAATTTGTATTTCAAAGAGTTTACGTGTAAAAAAATGTCTTATTAAATCACCAAACTTTTAAAGAAACGTGTTTTTGCATGTTTTTTGTTTTAAAAAATTGTTGTTTAATAGAAATTTTATACAACATGTATTTCATTTGTTGAATTTTTTATTAAGAAGAATTCTTATGTTGTAACATTTTTGATTAACAAATTCTCATTTCATGGAATGGAGGTATAATTTAACTTTTCTTTATAACAATTTTTAAGTAAATAAATTTAAATTTGACATTTTATTTGTTTAGACAAATTATTATCTGCTATAATTTATATTGCTATAAATTTCCGCATATATGTTATTTTATGTATAAAACATTGAAAATACTCGATTGTCCTTTCAAACTAAATTTAAAATGACATAATGAATAAATAACTGAATTTTTAATAGTCCAAATTTTTGTTAGACCAATATTCCAGGTAAAAAAAATTTTATAAATACAAATGTTCACATATATTAATTTCTTTTGAAGAATTTATATTTATCGAAATTTATAAGACACTGAACTTTAACATGTGTGAATTTATATTAAGAGGATTTTGTTTTATCCAGAAAATGTATGTGTGTATGTTCTCAGACAAGAAAATTATCAATGAATCAAAATTTTGTATGTCGGAAGGTAAATTTAGATAAATATGCTATTTGACAGGCTATTTTTTAGTTTAATTTCCATATTATATAATTTCTATCTAATTAAATTTCCAATCATCTGACTTTTAATTTCATAAATTCGCTTTTTGAAAGAATTTATATGTTTTAAAAATTTTATATCACAGAACGTATTTTTAATCTATTTTTCATTTGTGCGATATTTAATAAAATTAAAATATTCTATAACCATATTTTTATTTAATCGAAATACAATATTTTAGAATGAGTATACAATTAAAATTTATTACTAAAGAATTACAATTTCGTCAAATTTTTAGAAATATTAATTTGTAAATTATTGAAATTTTATTGAAAAGAATTTCTATGTGATTTAATTTTTATTAAAGCGACATTGTTTTAAGGTAAATTTTTGTTAACAAGAATTTTATTTTAAAAGAATTGTTGTTAAATAGAAATTTTAAACAGTATGCATTTAGGATGTTAAATTTTGGATATCACTGAATTTTCACATGGTAGAACATTTTAGTTTAAAAAATTTAATTGTACAGAATTTAGTTTCAATTCAACTTTTATCTTTACAAACTTTATTTAAACATATTTAAACTTGACATTAAATTAGACTAAACAAATTTTTATCTGTTAGAATTTTTATTGCAAAGAGAATCTATTTACCGCACATTTTAATTAAAAACATTGAAAATACTCTATTGTTTTATTCAACCAAATTTATAATAACATAATGAATAAATAATTTTATTTTTAACTGTCCAAAATTTAATTAGACAAACTTTCACGTAAAAGAATTTTTATAAATACAAATTTTTTGTATATATTAATTTTTTTAAAAGACTTAATATTTATCGAAATTTATATATTAAAGAACTTTTAATTGTTGAAATTTATATTACGATAGTTTTGTTTTAAAACAGAAACTATTGGTATACAATTTTAAAAAAGTCAAAAATACTATTTAAACAAAGTTTTCTTTATCGGAATGCATATTCAGTAAATATATTATTGGGCAGGATATTTCTTTAGTCTAATATTGAACTAATACAATTTGGATATAATTAGATTTTCACTTGTCTGACTTTTTCTTTTAAATCTATATTTGAAAGTATTTCTCAATTTCACACAACTTGGCATTCAAAGAATATGTTCTTAAACGAATTCTATTCTGTCCAAAATTAAATGTAGTAGAACTTTCGTTGTACAGTAGTATTTTTATATTGTGAGTTTCTCATCTATGTGCTTTGGTATCTAAAGGTATAGGAGGCGCTAGTGAACAAGTCTTTCAGTATATGAAGAATGTGCGGGAAAATTCAAAGTAAGTGCACTATCATATTTATATTTTTGAAATTGTAAATCTTGATTTATTTTTTTATTGCTGTTTTAATATAAATTAATCAATAAATTTCTTATTGAATATATTTAATCAACTGAATAACATAAATTTCAAACTTTTATTTATACATCTATTATATTTAAAAATTTTACCTTTTCCTGTGCACTTTCCTGTCAAGACGAATTTTATCAAAAAATGCATATAAGTTGTGTTTATCTAAAAATAATAAATATAAATATTGCTAAATTAATATGAAACAAGTTTTTCATGTATTCCCGTGGTTTCCCCGATTTTGCTAGAAATAATATTGAAAGAAATATTGAATAGAAATAAGAGAGAGCAGGTAAGTACATCTTTTTTTTTAAATTGTTGTCTTAATGTTTAATTAGATAAATATAAAGTATCATACCAGAATAAAAAAGGGACAAAGGGATTAATCATAAATAAAATATAAATTTTTCTTATCAAACAATTCTTATGAAGGGCATCCGGGAAAAAAATGGGTTTCGTAGGTGACGTCTCACTTCTAAATAAAACCATATTTCGGGTCAATATTTGGAGGAATAATAGAGGAGGGTACACTTGATGTCTCTATTCTCAATTTTTTCTACAATTTGTACATATAATTGTTTAAAATAATAGTTTAAAACTGTGAAATTGCGATCAATTTTGACGTGAGTGTAAACAAATATGGTGGCGTAGCACGGACCGTGACTGGAGATGACTGGAGCATACCAGGTAAGTGTGTAAGAAAGTGTTGCCCAGTCGTGGCCTCTAAAGGCGCTCTTACAGCTAACAGGCCGCGCAGGCAGGCAGAGCTGTAAAGGTACCGTCCCATGACGGCGTAAAGCTGAAATCATGTGAGTGAGTGACAACGTGATATCTATTCATCTCTTTCTATCGCATGGTTTTTGCTTTTACGCCGTCATGGGACGGTACCTTGAGAGCTGCATTAGAAAATTGAATATATTAATTCGAGCGGGGAAGGTTTTAATTTTATAAATAGGTTTATTATATTATTTATTAATTTTTACACAATCTCTTATATATTATATTATATGTAGATTTTTAATTCTCTCTTTATTGAATAACATAATAAATAACAATATCAACTGTTAGTAATAGTATTATTATTATGTTATTATTTTTCTATATTATTTTGTCAGCATTTATTAAATTTTTTTTATCTTGGTGTGGAGATAGTTTTGAAATTCGTAAAAAACATTTTGTTTAAAAAAGTAGTGAAATTAGCAACTGTAAATATATTCAAAATGAGTTTGACAGAAATTCTGATTTTTAGGTTAGTAATAATTAGAATAATAGTAATAATATTAAAAAAAATTTTGAACTCCAGTACGAATATTTAATCATTTTCAAGAAAAACTAATATTATTACTTATTTAAATAATAAATATTCTTATAAATTTTCAAATTTAGTGACATTGTTCAAGTTGGCAATACCGCGCCTGTCAAAATATATATGTTTTTACGCCCATAACCTAAAAATAACACGCTTTTACTCATAATTTTCTTATGCATATCAAATCGAGTTCGATTCTTACTCACTTCAAGTCTAAGTTTTTTCTGTGCAATTAATTATAAATTTGCAGTTACTAAACGTATAATTAAATTTAAAGCTCGTTAGTTGTAAGAAACGTATTCTCTTAATATACACTATACATAAACCTCTCATGAATTTTGAATTAGTACTCTCAAAATTTTAATTAGTAAAAACGTTTCCTAATTTGAATTATTGATTGATTTTATGCTTTTTAATTAAAAGAAATTACTATTTATGAGTAAAATTTACTAATTACAATGCAAAAAGTCAGTCACTAATTCAAATTAGTAAACATTTTTACTAATTTAAATTCAGAGAGTACATTTCAACTAATTTTCTGTAAAGAACAACTAAATGAATCAGACATAATTTCGTTGTAGATAAATAGTTATAATGTAACGACGTAATTAATGAAATAATTAAAACTAATTTCATTTCTTTTATTAATTTTTCTATATATCGAAAAAATCCAAAAACTCAATTATTTGCAACGAAACTATACAAACTGCTGTGTAAAAAAAATTGTTTATCCTCTTTTTTATAAGAATCTTTTTAATAACATTCAAGGTATCAATACTTTTAGTGTAATTTTTATTTATGTATTTGTTTATTATTGTTCCCCGGGAGTATTTAGACCGTTGAGAACACATAATAAATTCGTCTGTGTTTGTTATGAATATTACTATTCTTTACTTTTTAAATATTATTTATAATTTATTTATATTATTATTATCAATAATATTTATTTCATTTTTATTTATATAATTGTTTATTATTGTTCCCCGGGAATATTTAGACCGTTGAGAACACATAATAAATTCGTCTGTGTTTGTTATTAATATTACTATTCTATACTTTTTAAATATTATTTGTTGAATTACAACAATTTACACCGGAAATAGTCTCTACATTTGAATTAGTTTAATAAAAGTGATGATTTGGTTGCAAAAAAATTTGTCTTTATTTCAAATAGTGATATTCCTACTAATCAATCAATCGAAAATAATTGATAGTTATTGAAATATAACTAATTGTCAGTAAAAAAAACTGATATATCAATATAATTTATTGCTGATGGAAATAGTCAAACATAATTTAATTCGTCAGTTATTTTTACTGAATATTAGACATTGTTTTACAAGAAATCAATTTTTTTGAATAATTACAGAGGCAAAAACATATGAACTGGATTTAAAAAAACATTAATTTTTGTTTGATACCAATTTAAAGAGTATACAAACCGTTGTGTAAATTTAATTCTATTTATTTTCATTTCTTTACGAAATTCTTTTTTGATAAAATTAAATCTCAATTCATTTTATGTCATTTTTATTTATGTATTTGTTTATTATCGTTCCCCGGAAATAGTTAGACCGTTGAGAACACATAATAAATTCGTCTTTGTTTTTTATGAATATTACTATTCTTTATTTCTCTATACAATTTGTTCAGTTCGAACTACTCGCGCTGGAATTTTAGAGGTAAATACAATTATTTGAAGCAAAATATTTGATGTTAGGTTTTCAATTTTTTAAGTAAAAATACAAAAAGGAAATCCATTATTAATTAAAAAATATTGATCTTCAAGTCTTCATTATATCCAAAATATTCAATGAAAACTGGTTTCAAATTAAAAATAAACTTTAATGAAGATAAATGTAACATAAACTTAACCTAGAATTAGTTTTCTTATTTGGTACCTTTCTTGAGAGCGTGTCACATGTATAATTATTACAAGTAAAATTCATAATTTACAATTAAACTATATAGTTTCCTTTAAATATATGTAAGGTTAGAAAATTCTATGGCAAAAATTATTCTTCTTACTTTAATTTATTGAAACATAAAATCCTTTAGAAAAAAAGACATGAGCGAGAATCTCGAATTGAACGAAATCGACTATCGAAAATCTCGAATTCACTTAAAGCATTAAAAATGTGAAACATAGAGGGGACACTTTCGTATGTAAATGAAACAGCTTAAGCGCAAATTTTTTAAAGATAAATTAGATGGAGCAGATGAAGACACACTTTATTGGCGCGAGAATTTAAAATTTTTTATTTTCTTTTGTTCTTTTGTTTAAATAAATTAAAACTTAAAAAATAAATTAAATTTTATTTACAAGAAGTTTACAAGAAGTAAGATTAAATGTTAATTAAAAAAATAAATTTTTTTAATTCAGGAAACTTATTGAAAAATAAAACAGAAATAAAATATATTGAATTGAATAATTAATAATTTTAACTAAAAAATCTTCTTAACTGTTCTTTAAAAAATTTAGCTTAAACCAATTGGAAAAATCTTCATAACTGTTCTTCAAAAAATTTAGCATGAACCAATTGTAAATTTTATTATTTTTTTTTATTTAAAAAAAACTCTAATACAATTTATTGTAAGAATTAAATCTTTTCTGATTTCAATTTTTTCTAATTTTATTTTATTATTTTATAATAAAAAAAGTAAATTATTTTAAATATAGGATTGGAGTTAGAAAGGATTGAAGTAATTTTTTTACAAAAAAAATTTGTCGTATTTAAATGTATGAAAATTTTATTTTACATTTTTAAATTGGTTTACATTATTATTAATTAATAAAAAAATAATTTATTATGAATAACATTAATATAACATTTTTTAAAATATTAAGTTCATAATAATATATACTTATTTTCTTTGGAAAAAAATTTTATGTCATAATTTTAAAAATAAAAAATATAGAACCTCCAGGAAATACATTACTTTTAGTTCTCAGACAGAAGATTTTCGTACAATTTTTTTCATTCAACAGTTTTTTTAAACTGAATGTACAAACTCAAAATTCATTTCTTTTACAATAAAAATCGACTAAGACAAAAAAATAATGCATTTAATTTTATGACATATAACTGAAAAAATTTTAGGCAGAACTACATGCTTTCAAGGCCGAAATTAGAGCTCGTGTTTCAGGGCTCGCCGTAAAAAGGCGAGAATCTACTCTCAAAGAGTGAGCAGCAGCTCTTGAGTAGCAGATTCTCGCCTTTTAATTTTTTTTTTAATATAAAGTTCATAAAAACAAAGACATATTTGGTAATGGTAATAAATATAACTTATAATTATATTTTTTTATAGTCAAATCTTAATATTTAAATCTTTGGAAAATTCTATAATATCATTATGAAAATAAAGAAGCCTCCAGAAAATATATTAGTTTTTGGTTTCAGTCGATTTTTCTCTAAGTTTTTGAATTTAAACAGTTTTCTTCCAATTGAATGTATAAACTTATAAACGTAATATATTCAAAATTCATTTGTTTTTATTATTTTAAAGAGAAAAATCGATAGGGACACAAAACTAATTTAATTCCTGTGGGGTTCTTAATATTCATTTGCTTTACTTTATAATAACTTACAAAATTAGGGCAGTCTTTTTTACTTAAATGCCTATTTTATATCTATTCTCGCTCATATTTTTTTTCTAAAAGATTATAATATTATAAATTGTATAAAAAAATGTTACATTTTTTAAATAGTTTTGATTTTTTTAATTTAATAAAAAAATTCTTTTAAATAAATAAAAATATTGATTACTATTTAAAAATTTGAAGTTATGAAATGAAAGAACAAAAATTGTGTAATTAAACGAAAGATTAAATATGTTATTTCTCTTGAAAAGGAAAACAGACGATGAAGAAGCAGC
Source organism: Leptopilina drosophilae (assembly GCA_032873175.1). NCBI lineage: Eukaryota > Metazoa > Arthropoda > Insecta > Hymenoptera > Figitidae > Leptopilina > Leptopilina drosophilae. The sequence continues at coordinate 42,787,902 of CM065483.1, forward strand.
ACTTAACAGACTTATGGCTTCTTCCGCAATGGTGGGAACTCGCTTAACTTAGGAAACTTCTGAAAATAAAATTTTTAAATTAATATACAAAAAATAAACAAAATTTAATAAACATATAAATAGAACAAAATCATTAAATGAATATATAGAAATAAAAAGAAAATAGTTAACAAAAATAAAACATCAATAAATAAGATAAAAAAAAATAAGTTTTATTTTTATATATATATAATTAAATAATTAAAAAATAAAAATGTAACAAAAAAGAAATACAATAAATTAAAATAACAATGAATTTAATAAAGAAGTAAAGAAACAACAAAAAACTAATTAAAATTTAAAAGAGTTAATTATAATAAATAAAATGATATAATAATAATTAATATAAAACAATGAAAAATAAATGAGTAAGTAAATAATATTAAATTAAAAAAAGAAGTATATAAATATAAAAAATAAATAACAATCAATCAATTTAAAAAACAATCAATCAATCAAAATAAATAAAAAGTAAAATAATAATAATAATAAACATAAATAAAAAAATATAATTTAAGTAAAACTTACAGATTTCGGAGATGAATCTTTGGTGGTGTCAGAATCTGTATTGTTTTGTTGCTCTCTCGGAGGAGTTTGACGATGAGTATTCTGCGAGTTGGAGGAATTACTCAATTCTTCAATTTTTAAGCAGTGAAAACCTTTTTTCATTTCTTTGGAAGTGGCAATTTTATCGCCCGCGATTATCATGTCGTCCACAGTAGACAGTTGTAGAATTAGTTGGTTTTGATTGCTCCGGAGTAAACCACGTGCTGTTATTTCCGATCCTTCTGGAATGTCCTTACTGGCAGTGTAACTTGATACATTTACAATTAGCTTATGCTTTAAATCGGTTATGCAGCCACTTCCATAGGAGTAGTTATTTAGAATAACATTCTCTACTTTAAGTTTTAGGAATGCTGTAATTGCTGAAAAACACCGATAAATAATACATTATTAAAAAACATTCAAAATTAACTAAATAAATATTTTTTCCATGTAAATTTTATTGGAAAATAATATTGAATTCTAATAAAATATAAATAAATATATAAATAAAAATTAATGAAATAAATAAACAATTAATTTAAAAAATCAATCAATCCAAATAAATAAAAAGTACAGAAATAATAATTTACATAAAAAATAGAAATAAAAAATAACAATAATAATGTAACAAAAAAGAAATACAATAAACTAAAATAGTAAATATAATAAACAATTAAAATATCAACGAATTTAATAAGGTAAAGAAACAACAAAAAACTAATTAAAATACAAAGAAATTAATTCTAATGAATAAAATAATATATTAATTAAAAAAATAATAAAAATAAATAATATTAAATTCAAAAAATTAAAAATTAATCAATCAAAAAATAAACAAGTAAATTAAACAATCAATCAAAATAAATAAATTAAAATAATAAATATAAATAATTAAAATAAATAATATTAAATTCAAAAAATTAAAAATTAATCAATCAAAAAATAAACAAGTAAATTAAACAATCAATCAAAATAAATAAATTAAAATAATAAATATAAATAATTAAAATATATCAATCAATATCAATGAATTTAAAAAAGAAGTAAGGAAACAACCAAAAAACTAATCAAAATTAAAAGAAATTAATTATAAAAATAATTCAAAAAGCATAAAATAATAAAAATAAATAAGTAAATAATATTAAATTAAAAAAAGAAATAAAAAAAATTAATCAATCAAAAAATAAACAAGTAAATTAAACAATCAATCAAAATAAATAAATTAAAATAATAAATATAAATAATTAAAATATATCAATCAATATCAATGAATTTAAAAAAGAAGTAAGGAAACAACCAAAAAACTAATCAAAATTAAAAGAAATTAATTATAAAAATAATTCAAAAAGCATAAAATAATAAAAATAAATAAGTAAATAATATTAAATTAAAAAAAGAAATAAATAAATATAAATAAAAATCAATTAAATAAATAAACAAGTAAATAAACAATCAATTAAAAAAATCAAAATTGATATCATTGAAAATATCAATTAATTTTTTTTGTGTAAAATATAATACGACAAATATGTGAATAATTTTTTGAATTCGATACTTACAAACGTTCTCACCAACGTATTTCCCTGCATCTTCCAATGCTATTTCTTTGAAGACTGTAATGTTCTCGGTGGGTGGAATGTGTTCCAAAATTTCGATGACGGTATTGTCCACTATTGATATTTCAACTGATCCCAAATCATCACTCTCCAAATAATACTGCATATTCACGCCCATCACTTTCCCTCGCGTGATTCGAACGATCTGAAACAAGATTTTTAAAAAATATTTTATTTAAAACTTGAAGTAATAATTAAAATATTATAAATGATATAAATTAAGCAGAATATTTTTTGTTTTGAAAAAGTGTTTTTTATAGGTTAAAACAAATTTCTAATGAGCAATACTTTTTATAAATTAAAAAAATAGAAGTAACACTTTTTCAAAAGGAATATTTAATTATATATTATACTTACGTGGTTTACCAATTTGCCCTCGAACTCCTGTTTACGTTTCGGCCATACAAGGATTCTTCGTTTTCTACCGTTTAAATTATCCAATAGGTATTTATCAGGCCGATTCTTCGAGGCGGTCGAGTTATTCTGGTCAGCCCCTGATCCTGATCGATTCGACATAGTTCCTCCGGTATTTTGCCGTTGCTTCGGCTCCTCCTTCATCACAATCAATCCAGTCAAGATTCTGTAAATTGAAAACAAAAATTTTAATGAAGGAAAAGAAAGTAGGATATCGGGTACAGCGACCGACACAAATTAAAAATCGCTATAAAATAAAACAACATTCTATTAATGTTAATTTTAATATATATAATAAAAAATATAAAACATTTTACTTTCTGTAAAAATAACCTCAAAAATAGAACAAAATCATTAAATGAATATTAGAAATAAACAGAAAATAGTTAACAAAAATAAAACATCAATAAATAAAATAAAAAATAAATAAGTTTTATTTTTATATATTTAATTAAATAATTAAAAAATAAAAATGTAACAAAAAAGAAATACAATATTAAAATAACAATGATAAATTAAAATAACAATGAATTTAATAAAGAAGTAAAGAAACAACAAAAAACTAATTAACATTAAAAGAAATTATTAATTATAATAAATAAAATGATATAATAATAATTAATATAAAACAATGAAAAATAAATAAGTAAATAATATTAAATTTAAAAAAATATAAATATAAAAAATAAATAACAATCAATCAATTTAAAAAATCAATCAATCCAAATAAATAAAAAGTAAAAAAATAATAATAATAAACATAAATAAAAAAATATAATTTAAATAAAACTTAGATTGCGGAGATGAATTGTTAACGATGTCTGAATCTGACCTTTTTGAAGATAACCTCAAAAAGTGAATTTTAAGGTTATCCCCACAGAAATTAATTTTAACATTTTTTTTTAATTTTCAAAAGTAATAATACATTAAAAGTTTTCTTTTATATTTATTGAAATATTTAATGTGTTCTGGTGAAAGGGACTTTATGATATTACAAAATTATAGGTTGAGTAGCATTGCGTGAGACATTTTGTCACGGCGCGACTGCTGATAATATTTAATTTATTATTTAAAATAATTTATATTATCATTATTTATTTATTATATACAATATAAAAACTTACATCGTAGTATCTCCATTCGTAAATGAATCGATTTCTTCGTTGCAGGTGATTTCGAATTTTTCTATTAGTTCCTCCATGTCCAGCAGTGAGCACGTCCTTCCAGTTCAACGGTTTTCGCAGTAAAAGAACGATAAAGCAGCTTGAGTTTTAGAGGACGCTGTTATATTATGGTGCCTTTACATGAGAAGAATAATGTATACCTTAGGGTGCACTCACATGTAGAATAGTGGAGTTCGTTAGGCTTTAAGCGGTGTATATATGCGTTTCTCACTTTTTTCTCTATGTAAATGTAGCTTAAGGGTGCGATCCCACGGGAGCAGAATACGTCGACCGAAAGCAGAAAATCATGAGTGCAAAAGAGATAGATAGAAATTGTTCTTCTTTTCACTCGTATCGTATGATTTTCTGCTTCGGTCGACGTATTCTGCTCACATGTGAATGCACCCTAAAAGTATATGAAAACGAAAAACGTTTACGTTAAAACGTAAGCATCTACACATGGAGAAAGGCCTTTAGAGTGTCATATGGTTGTATATTTTTTATCGAAAAAACTTGAGTTTCAATCTATTAAAAACGTTATAGTTTATGTCTATGTCTATACTCGCGCGCAAAGATGCACATTTTCTTTATAAAAAAAAATAAATAAAAAAATAGAGATAGATAATAATAAAAAAACCGCAAAGGACCAAATTGGCGAGGAGAAAAATATTTACAGCGTGAACATCTTCTTAATACGGTAAGTAAGCATTCATTATTATAATTTAGTAATAGTAATTATTAATAGTTTGAGATAATGCTTTATACTATAATTAACCTAAAATTTGCGAAGTGTAAAATCTAAGAATTTTATAGGCTTGAAGAAGTAAATTATTTTCGCAGGAAGAAGGAGATTTTAACTGTAATGTCAAATATTATATTATTACATGTAAATTAAAAGATTTTCAGTTTTTTACAATTATATTAATTTATATTGGAATAAGAATATTATTATAGTATTAATTTGTCAGACATATAGTGATTTCAAAAGTATTCCAAAATAAAATGTGATGTAATTATAACTAAAAAGAAATTTTATTAACAAAAAATCTAATTTTATTATCTCTTTTACAGGTGATAATAAATCATCAAGAAAGAAGAGTTCTACAGGAAAAAAGATTTTATAGATTTATCAGATTAATAGATTTACGAGATTAATAGATTTAATAGATTAACAGATTTATCAGATTAATAGATTTATCAGATTAATAGATTTAACAGATTGATAAATTTATCAGACTAATAGATTTACAAGATTAATAGATTTATCAGATTAATAGATTTAAGAGATTAATTAACAGTATTAAAGAATCAAAATATATATATATATATAATTTATTAGATTTAAAAGATATAAATAAACAGATTTTCAAGAGACCAAACAGATATTCAAAAGATAAAAACTATTTAAAAAGATAAACAATAGAAAAGATTAATTTTATAATTTAAAGAGATAAAACAGATTAATAAAAAAATAAAACATAAAACAGATTGGATACAATTGATTTTAAAAAATTAAGTGTGTACAAATACAAAAAGTTGAAAAATGAAAAGAATAGTTCCTGATCGGAAACGAAAATCACGAGAATGTAAAAATAGAATTGTACACGAGCTAGAATGTTCTATAGATAACACGATTAATAAGGAGAATAAAATAGAACATGTTATTCAAACAGGAAGTATCGATAAAAATGATGTCACAAATGGCTATGAGTTTAACAGTAATCAATCGAATCATTTAGAGAAAAATTTGCTACAATTTAATGAGCATAATTATTGCAATAATATTGAATTAATATCGGTAAATGATGATGAATCAAACCCTAATCAGGCAATTCACTTGCAAAAAAGTTCACTGCTTTTAAATGAGCATAATTATTGTAATAATGTAGAATTATTTTCTACAACTGGACAATTAAACGTTAGTCAATCTACTCAGGTTCAAAATTTACTACACTTTAATGAGCATAATTATTGTAATAATGCAAGCTTACTTCCTTCCACAAGCACTACAACCACTGTGCATTCTGAGTCTAATAGAGCTAATAATTTTTTAAACAATATTTCTGAACATTATCTTGGTGCTATGAATGTTTTATGCATTCATTGCAGTGCAAAGTATTTTAAAGCAGAAAAAGTATCTAACAAAGGAAATTCTTTTAATAATTGTTGTAGTCATGGAAAAGTAGTATTAGATTGTTTGCCAGAACCACCATTAATTTTGAAACAACTGTTTGATGGTACACATTCTTTGTCAAAACACTTTTATGATCATATACGTTATTATAATAATGTATTCTCATTTGCATCTTTTAATGCTAACTTAGTACAGTTTAATAATAGAAGACCGGGACCATACTGTTTTAAAATTCAAGGTCAAATTTATTATCAAATCAATACATCGTTATATCCAGCTAATGATGAATTACCAAGATATGGCCAACTATTTATAGTTGATGCTAATGAGGCTACAAACTATCGTCTAAATATGAATTCAAATTTAAATGCAGAAATTCTTAATGCTCTTCATAATGTCATGGTACAAAATAATGTATTTGCACATTCTTATCAAATGATGAAAGATGAATTGGAATCAATGGTGACAGAAAATGATGGCCAGGAACCTGAACTACAATTGCTATTTACACTAAAGAAAGGACAAGATAAAAGACGCTTTAATTTTCAAAAGGTTAATGAAGTTGCAGCAATTTTTTCAAACACAGCAGAAGGTGAAATACCAGAGTCATATGTTACAATACGTAATAAAAATACAAAAAGCTTACAGTATGTGAGTTCTATGGATGCAAATGTAGAACCTTGGACTTATCCATTATTTTATCCCTATGGAAATAGAGGCTGGCATGATAGTATTGAAATGGTTGGAAATAAACGAAGAGTTACTAGAAATGCTTATATAAAGTACAGAATGGCTATTCGAAATAATCCAAATTACATTTTGATGGGACGGCGATTATTTCAGCAATGGACAGTAGATAATTATGTAAAAATTGAAAAGGATAGAATGACCTTTTTGCGAAATAATCAAAAACAATTAAGAGCTGACACATATGAAGGTCTCTTAAATCATTTAGAGCAAAGAGCAACAGATCAAAATTGCCGCGTAGGAAAAGTAGTTATTTTACCGTCTTCATATATTGGATCACCACGTAACATGTTACAATCGTATCAAGATGCAATGACTATAGTGCGAGCATTTGAAACTCCTGATTTAATCATCACAATGACATGTAATCTAAAATGGAGAGAAATAACTGAAAATTTGTTAGATGGACAAACTGCTTCAGATAGACCAGATTTAGTTGCTCGCGTTTTTGAACTAAAAAAAGAAGAATTAATATTCACTATTGTAAAAAAGAAGCTATTTGGAGAAGTGAAAGCTTATGTTTACGTAGTTGAATATCAAAAGCGTGGATTGCCTCATATACACTTACTCGTGACATTGAAATCAAATTACAAGATTTCAACACCTGAAATTGTTGATAAATATATAAGTGCTGAAATTCCTAACCCTAACGAAAATTTAGAATTATATGAAATTGTAAAAGCTAATATGATACATGGTCCTTGTGGAGATTGGTGTTTCGATAAAGATGGAAAATGTTCAAAGCATTTTCCTAAATCATTTACTGATCATACTACTATGGATGAAGATGGATATCCAAAATATAAGCGCCAAAATACTGGAACCTACGTCCGTCGAGATAATTCTGAATTCGATAGTCGGTATGTTGTACCTTACAATAAAGAGCTACTATTACTTTTTCGTAGTCATATTAATGTTGAATGCGTAAAGGGCGTTAAGTCTGTAAAATATCTTTTTAAATATATTTACAAAGGTCATGATGCTGCATCTGTAATAATTGGAGATTCTAATAATACTGAAAATGAAAAACCTCATATTTTAAACCATGATGAAATTAAGAATTACATTGAAACTCGTTATGTGAGTCCTCCAGAAGCCTGTGGACGTATTCTTAGTAATGATTTACAAGGTAGAAGTCATTCAGTTTATCGATTACCTATACATTTACAGAACCAACAATCAGTTGTGATAGATAATATTGATGATCCAGAGGCTATTAGAAGCGCGCTAAGTCGTTCAACTGAACTGAGTGCTTATTTTACATTAAATCAAAATGACCCTTTGGCTAAAAATTTTTCATATTCTGAAATACCATCTCATTATGTATTAAAAAAAAAGAGGTACATCTACGTTCGTATGGGAAAAACGAAAGTCTCAGTTTAATGTATTAGAACGTATGTATTCCATTAGTCCAACACAAGTTGAACTATTCCACCTAAGGTTGTTATTGTTATCTGTAAAAGGAGCTACCAGTTTTGAAAATTTAAGAACAGTGAATGGAACTCTTCATGACAGTTTTGTTTCTACATGTTTAGCATTAGGATTAATTGAAGATGACAGTGAATGGGAGAATGCTATGACTGAAGCTACATTATGGATGATGCCCCAACAATTGAGACGGTTGTTCGTGAGACTTTTAATTCATTGTCATCCCATTTCACCAGAGAAATTATGGGAAAAATTTAAAGATGATTTATCTCAAGATTACAGAAGATCAATGCCGGAGAATATTGCACACAGAAAAGCATACATTCAGATAAATACTTTGCTTAATGAAGAAAATTATACCTTAGCCTCTTTTCCATCAATGCCGCAAATTACAGAAACTGATGATAACATAGACAGTGAATGGGAGTCTGAACAACATCGAAATATTGGCACACAACAGTATCTAAAACTTAATGAAAAGCAAAAAGAAGTTGTTGATAGAATTTTAAATACAGTTGACGATCAAGATAGTAACAATGATCGATGTTTCTTTATCCACGGACCTGGTGGATCAGGGAAAACATTTATTTATACAACCTTATATCATATTTTAAAAAGTCAAGGAAGAAAAATGTGTACTATGGCATTTACTGGAATCGCGGCAACATTACTTCCATATGGTAAAACAGTTCATAAAACATTTAAATTACCAATTGCAATATATAGTGATTCCTCACAGACTATTAAAGCACAGTCCAAAGAGGCGGATTATTTAAGAAGTATTGAAGTATTTATTTGGGACGAAGCGCCGATGGCTCCAAGACACGTTTTAGAATTAGTTGATCGCAATTTGCGGGATATTACAAATGACAACAGACCATTTGGAAATAAAATAATGATACTTGGGGGCGACTTTAAGCAATTATTGCCTGTCAAAATAAATGCTACTCGTAGTGAATTAGTTGATCTTTGCATAAAATTCAGTTCCATTTGGTCTGTATTTTATCAATTTTCTCTGACCGCTAATATGCGTACATTGCCTCACGAAGTTGAATTTGCTGAATTTTTATTGTCAGTTGGAAATGGAACTGATAACGATAATGATGACAATTTACATTTACCAGAAAGTTGCATAGCACCACGGAACACAGACATTGTAGAGGATATCTATGGGGAAGTAATTAGGCAAAAACAATTTGAAAAGTTATCGAAAATGGCAATATTATCAGCCAGAAATGTTGATGTTGATGATATTAACAAAGCTGTCGTTGAATTACTGAATCCTGAAACTGAAAAAATTTATACCAGCGTCAATAGCACTAAAAACTGTGATAATGGCGAAATGGGCGAGGCTCTTTTACCAGAATACTTAGAGACACTAAATCCTCCATGTTTACCTCCTCATGAATTACGATTACGAGAAAATTCTGTTATCATGTTAATTAGAAATCTGTCCATTAATGAAGGTTTATGTAATGGGACAAGATTACAAGTGTTAGAATTAGGAAATCATTTACTGAAGTGCAAAATATTAACTGGCGATAAAATGGGACAAATAGTGTTTATTAATAGAATAACTTTGTACAGTGACGATCGTTATCCTTTTCAGTTTAGTCGAAGACAATTCCCAATAAAATTAGCTTTTGCAATGACAATTAACAAATCACAAGGGCAAACGTTTGATAAAATTGGAATAGATTTAAGACGAGATGTTTTCAATCATGGACAACTTTATGTTGCTATGTCGCGTGTACGATCTTGGGATTCTTTAAAAATATATTTAGGAAATCAACGAGAAAGTAATATTGTAAAAAATTATGTTTATAAAGAAATTTACACTTAGATATTAACATTTTTTATATAATTTTTATTATTTTTAGACACAGTATTAATAAAAATTTGATATGTTCTTTCACTAGAAAATACAACTCAGGAGGGTGCAGACCCAAGATAGCGTGAAACAGAAAACATTTACACTGCAGCTTCACTTATTTTGACCAAGTCGAAAGCAATTGAAAAGCAGAGTCGCCCTTATTTTCACTCTGAAACTTAACATCCGAGTTAATTTGAGAACCACTGAAAATAAGTGAAGCTCCAGTGTAGAAGAAAACGTAAAGCAAAGCAGAATTTCACGAATGCAAAAGAAAGCCATAGTAGAAGTAACTAATAAACACGCAAAAAAACGTTAGGGTGCGATTCCATGTGAGCAGAATAGGCCTACCGAAAGCAAAAAATCATGAGTGCAAAAGAGTTAGGTAGATATTGTTGTTCTTTTCACTCTTAAAAAAACTTGCATTGCATACTTCCAGATTTTTTATGAGCGAGGTCCGTGAAAATTTACGTTACTAAATATGATTGGCTTTAATAAAAGTTCACTTTCACACCACTTTTAGTAGAGCCAACCAATCATATTTCGTGACTTAAATGAATTTTCACGAGCGTGAAATCCAATCCAATGGCAGCGTTTTGCGTTGCGTTGTAATGAGAGAGAATGCAGCAAACGTATATTTGCGTCTTTTTCTCTCCCATTACGACGCAACGCAAAACGCTGTCAAGGGACTCCACCCTAAGTGCTTCATAAAACGCAAACATATGAACACAGCTGCAATTAATAGAGGAAAAAATTTGTAGTACAAAAAAATTAATAAATATTGAAAAATGAAATTGAAATATCAAAATTTAAATGTAAAAACGGAGTCAAAGAAGACGGCTACTAATCTCATTTCTATAATAATTACTTAAATTTTTCATATTAAGATAACAAAAAGCATTGGAAATAGCATGCAGCATTTGAAACAGCAGAGCAACGCTGACGGCCGCCTGCGGCCGTCAAGCGGCGCTAGTATAATATAAAAAATGTTTAAAACATATGAGTGGCTATATTTTATTAATTATCCAGTTGGTGTAGAAATACTCTATTCATAGATTTTTAAACACTGTACAGTTTTTTAATAAAATTAATTATTTTTTAGAAACAAATTGAGAATATAATGGGAAGAAGTGTGGTAAAGAAACTTGGAATTTGAATGTAAATATTTGGAGTTTAAAATGCCATTTAAGATCACTTACTGTATAACGCCAATTGATATTGTCACTTTCAGAATTATTTGCACTATTACTTTATTAACACGGAGAAAAAGGGATTGTTACATCTTCTAACCAGATTGTCAATATAGAACTAGAAAATCTAATTTATTGTTGCAACAATTCTTTTTGTTCTCTAAACAAATTAATTGTTTTTACAACAATTCGGAATTGTTGTGAAAACAATTAATTTGCGAGAACAAAAAGAATTGTTAGCTAACAATTCCGAATTGTTGAAAAATAATTAATTTGTTAAGAGAACAAAAAGAATTGTCGCAACAACAAATCAGGTTTGCTATTTCTATATTGACAATCCGATTAGTAGATGTAACAATCCCTTTTTCTCCGTGAAGATAAACGTCATCAACACTTGTCAATATTACTACTGTTGTTATTACTTTATTACAAAGTAATAAGTTTATTTTTTCAATTAATAGTTTGTAATAAACTAACATCACATCAAATATCACTTACAAAAAAAATTAACACTTTCACTATGATTTATTATTATTATAATTACATATTAATATTATTAAAAAAAAGTCTTTACATTTAACACTATCACTATAACTAGCATTTTGTCATGAAATAAAATCATAAATAATATCACCATCACTATTACCATAATCCTTACTATTCTCTTATCACTATTATTATTATCATCATTATTACGTTGCAACAAAATAATAATACACTTTTTACCTTTATTACTAATATCACTATTATTTTTTAACAAAACAACTTATTTATCAGTAACACTATCACTTAGTAATAAAATAATATCATATTCACCATCACTATTATCATAATCACCATTATTATCACTATCAGTTTATCAATAAATAAAAATTTTATAAAAATAGGAGACAAGACTATTTAAGTTTTTAAAGGCGAGATTATCAAATGTAATGTAATACATTTAGTGTCAGTTCGACAACTGTATTGACTAAAGTTAAGTCAGTGAAATCGGTTTAGTTACTTTACTAATCCCAGTTCATTGATTTAAACTTCGGTTAATATATTTGTGAAAGCAACCCTAAATGTCATTGATAGTCGTAATGTTTTAAATATAAAAATTTTACGCGAAACCGATATGAATTTTATACGTCAAAATTTTTTAAAAATCTTACTTGAAGAATTAGATGAAATAGAAATATTGCTAATTTCAATTCCGCCGATGGTTGTTGCTCATAAGCTGTTGATTTTGTAGAATTGTTACGGCAACAACTGTTGTTATTTTAATATTTAATGTTTAGATGATACCTGCAAATAAAGACAAACCATGTAATGTTGACAACATTATCATTCAAAAATAAATTCAATAAACTGACAATTTAGTTAAGTAGCTTAAATAAAAATATATATATATATAACATTAAAAAATCAAATAAAAAGTAAAGAGAAATGTATTGACTATTCTATGTATACGACATGAAAATAAATATTTAATTTTATACAAGTATTTTACAATTTTGAGAGAAACATTTATACAATTAATATGAAATTAATCAAGAATATCTATAATAAAGTTTAATTACAGTTCTTAGAATTTGGTATAACTTTTTTAAGTTTCATAAATAAAAGTTTCACTTTTACATTTTATCTCTAAAGATGTAAGTTTCTGTTCATGTATTCAAGAAAACTTTTTTATTTTATTAATAAATAATATAAATAGACAAGGATTACAATTTATAACGTACCTTTGACAGAAGTCTTCAGAATTGAGTGTATTTTTAACCTGAATTATCCTGATTTTGTAGACCGTCCTTGATCATTTTTTTCTTTAACCTACGTATTGACCTTGTCCATTGTGGAGGAAAAATGACAGAATTTTCTTTTACAATATCTCGTTTCTTCCCCTACAAAAAAATCAGTTATTTTACAAGTGTTTTATGTAAAAAAGTAAAGTTAATATATAAGAGAAACAAATAAAGTATTTCGCGTTATAACCAGGGACTTACATGAACACGAAAAAACACGAAAATTCGTGACGTGCCCGTGTAGTGCCTTGATACGACACGATTAACGATTTAAAATTCGTGCCGTGCCTTGGCACGACACAAATAAATTTAATAAATCGTGTCGTGTCAAGGCACGTTTTAAAGACATGCATGAACACTGTAGAATCTTGCAAGCGTTATTTTTTTTAGGCATGACACGAATTAACAAACGTTCTTTGTATCGTGGCTTGGCATGACACGAATTAATAAGCGTTCTTTGTGTCGTGCCTAGGCACGGCACGAATCACCAAGCGAACTTCGTGACGTGCCTAGGTACAACATGAGTTTTTCGTGAAAGTCCCTGGTTATAACACATCGATAAGTGTTACGGAAAAACACAGTCAAGGTTCAAGACAAAGAAGAAATACTCCCCAAAAAATAGATCCAAAAATACGGTTTTCTGCACAAATAAAAAAGTTTCTACAAATTTTCTCTTTCGTGTCGTAATATTCATTAAAAATTTAATATAATGAAATTAGTTTTTAAAATTAAAAGTTAATTTTTTCATTTAAAAATCGGGAGTGTTAGTTGTATCTTGCAAGAAATTTGAATATTTTTCCTGTCGACATTTTAATCACACTTTTCAAAACTTGAAAATATCTAAATAAAAAAAAGAAAATTAATGTAAAAATTAATTTTAAATGGAAATTATATTAATAAAAATTATGTAAATTACCTGAAATACGTGTAATAACTTTCTTCAGTATGTCCTATATATTTGAGCCGTTTTGATTGAACCGTTTTTTGTTGATTCAATGGCTTTTTGCAAAGCAGATAGCCAAAACACTAGATTGAGCAGTTGTAATTAACAAATCTCGCCATTCATAATTTTGAAGCACAATTTTTGTAGAATAAATAAAGCTGAACATAACCTCAAGAAAGAGAATCTTTACACAAGTACTATTTTGTTTTTGTCATTTTTACATTACAATTTTATATGTCACAAGTATAGAATTGAGGTTATAAACACACTACACATTTTTTTCTGTAATCACTTTTAACTATTTTCTATTTGTACTTCTATTCAAAAACAATAATAAACCGGCGAAGAAACGATGTTATTGTTAAGAAGGGAAAGCAACTTGTTTTGACAAGCCGATACGAATGCATCCGAATTATGACGAACGGCTTTCGGTTGTTCCACTAGAATGTATGGACCGACCAGATTAAGGGGGCCTAACATTCCATGATACGCGACGTGAACGTTTCCTCAACTGATTATTAAGCGCGTTCCACACTAGATGCACGACACGACGTAAAATTATTAGAGTGAAAAGAACAACGATATCTACCTATCTCTTTCGCACTCATGATTTTCTGCTTCCGGTTGACGTTTTCTGCTCACATGAGATCGCACCTCAGGTTGGTTCCAGAATGGACTTGACGCAAACGCAACGCAGACGCGTCCCCATTTGATTAGCATTGGGACGCGTCGCGTCTAAGTTGCGTTTTGGCTCATTCTGGAACCAACCTCAGGGTACGGTCCTCCCATGATGAGACGCATGATTTTCCCCTAATCGCCAAGTGGTCGAATGTTCAAATGGTCGAGTACCAAGTCGTCGAATCGTCATTTTGTCGAATGCTTAAAACGTTGAATTGTCAAATGGTCGAATGCTCAAAATGTCGAATACTCAAATGTTCGAATACTAAAGACATCGAGTGTTTTCGACGTCGTCGGTCGTACCGGTCAGATGCCACAACAAGGTGCTTATTTGAGACTATTTAGGTTTAACTAAATAGTATCAAATACACAGTTTGAGCACCTTTATGTTGCAACTGACCGGTACGACCGACGACGTCGAAAACACCCATCGAATCGTCATTTCATCGAATGCTCAAAACGTCGAATTGTCAACTGGTCGAATGCTAAAAACAACGAATCGGCAAATGGTCGAATGTTCAAAACGTCGAATCGTCAAATGATCGAATTCTAAAATCGTCGAATTGTCAACTGGTCGAATGCTATAAACAACGAATCGGCAAATGGTCGAATGTTCAAAACGTCGAATCGTCAAATGATCGACGTTTTGAACATTCGACCATTTGCCGATTCGTTGTTTATAGCATTCGACCAGTTGACATTCGACGATTTTAGAATTCGATCATTTGACGATTCGACGTTTTGAACATTCGACCATTTGCCGATTCGTTGTTTTTAGCATTCGACCAGTTGACAATTCGACGTTTTGAGCATTCGATGAAATGACGATTTGACGTTTTGAACATTCGATCATTTGACAATTCGACGTTTTAAGGATTCGACAAAATGACGATTCGACGATTTGGTATTCGACCATTTGAACATTCGACCACTTGGCGATTAGGCGAAAATCATGCGTCTCCCCATGATGAGCAGAAAACAGAGGGTGTTTCCGACATTCGCTCTCTGAGCGCTCTGAAAGTACAAAACATGATTGGTTGTATTAGGAAAATTGTGAATGTTGTTAGGGGAATTGTGGATTTTGATTGGCTACAACTCTAACTTGACAGTTTCGTGCTCTGCTTTTTCGCTCCATGGAGATATACGGAGCGTGAGAGCAGAGTACGAAACTGTCGAGTAAAGGCCAACGCAGAATAGAATCTTTAACCGGAACCGCAATCGTAACCGTAACCGTAAGAATGAGTTAAAGAAGGATAAACAATATACCTATCCTTCTTTAACTCATTCTTACGGTTACGCTTACGATTGCGGTTCCGGTTAAAGATTCTATTCTGCGTTGGCCTTTAGAGTTGGAGCCAATCAAAATCCACAATTTTCCTAATCCAAGCAATCATCAGAGCGCTCAGAGAGCGAATGTCGGAAACACCCAGAATGCAAAGCAGAATTTCGTGAGTACAAGAGAGATAGTCAGATATCACTATCCTTTCTACTCTCACAAAATTCTGCTTTGCCTTGCGTTTTCTGTTCAACATGGGACTGTACCCTCAGGGTGGAGTCCCATGGCAGCGTTTTGCGTTGCCTTTTGTAACTAGGCAATGAGTGCAAATAGTAGAGCAAACATATATCTGCATCTCTCTCACACTCATGGCCTAGTTACAAAACGCTGCCATGGGACTTAAGCCCGAGGGTACGGTCCCATGATGAGCAGAGAACACAATGCAAAGCAGAGTTTCGTGAGAGTGAAAAGGACAGTGATATCTGACTATCTTTCTTGCACTTACGAAATTCTGCTTTGCATTCTGTTTTCTGCTCATCATGGGACCGTACCCTCAGGGTGCGATCCCATATGAGCAGAATATCAGAACATGTAGACCGAAAACAGAAAATCCTGAGTGCAAAAGAGATAGGTAGATATTGTTGTTCTTTTCGCTCTCATGATTTTCTGCTTTCGGTCGACGAGATGTATCCATATGCACCTAATTGAATTACACGAATGACTATTACGTCGAATCTACAACCTCAGAATCTGCATTGTTAGGACGACGTTTTGAGCATTCGACCATTTGAGAATTCGACGTTTTCAACATTCCACCAAAATTAATTCTATGAAAATGCCTTTAATCTATATTACATTTCGGTTCCATCTTCCTTACAAACTTTAAGAATTCTAACATTTAAAATTAGGTTATGTTAAAATTCAGACAAACAGAAATTATGATAATTTATAATTACAGCACATGACGATTCGATCATAAATTATTTTCTCATATTCATTTTCGGTAAAATGTTAATTCCAGAAAATAAAATTTCCTTAAATTTAAAATTCGATAAAAATAAATTCCTAACAATGCAGATTCTGAGGTTGTGGATTCGACGTAATAGTCATTCGTGTTAAGGTGCGGCTACACCTCTGCAGGCTGCCTGCTTGTGCAGGCAGGAGCAACGAGAGTAAGGGAGAAGTTTGAAGTCACTGACTCTCTTACTCTTGTACGTTACCATGACAACCGGCAGACAGGCTACCTGAAGAGGTGTAACCGCAGCCTAATTCAATTTGGTGTATATGGATACATCTCTCGGTCGACGTTTTCTGCTCATATTGGTTCGCACCCTGAGATTTTGTCTTCCCGCGCAAGCAGAAGCTCAGCTGTACAATTCCTTTTAGTCAATGTCGATCGTTAGTCAATTAGAAAGGGTTTTCTATGAATTGTCTACATGCAAAAGGGTTTTAAAACAATCCATTAATACAAACGAATGTAAATACAACTTCTATTATCCAAAGCAGGCTGTTTGAATTCTAAAAAAACGGTTGAACGATAAAAAAGTATCAAGAACGTGTTGTATTTTTCTTGCATCTCGTGTTTTATCTAAGTGTTAACAGTTTTTGGTAAGTTGTATGCAAATTTTTGTATATTTAGAAGTTCTGTAATCATGTGTTTTCTCCTATTTTATTATTTTGATTTAAAATTGATTTCTACATGAATGTTAATTAGAATTTTTAATATTATATTATAGGTTATGTTATTTTTTTGCAGGCCTCATATTTCTCAGTGATTGTAATTTATAAATCTGAAGTTACCAACGTTGATTTAAGCAAAAACCTAAATAACAATGTTATTTTTAAAAAGTTAGGTTAAAAATTCTTTTTTTTTCTTTTTAACTGAAATAAATCCTCCAAACACTAAAATAAAAAAGGTGGGAATCAGAAGTTGTTACTTTTTTCTTACGGATTTCCAGCTGAATTAGTAATTCTTTGCCCCGGTAGCAATTCTTTCATTTAATAACTACTTATTCAAATGTCAGTAGAAATTTTTATTTAAATGTTACAGGCTATTAAAAAAGAATTCCAAGTGATTCAAAGTCAGGAAAAGCAGTGATTTTGAATTTTTCTGTCTCAGATCTTCCATAAATCCCGGAATTTCATATAAGGAATTACACACAGTTAGAATTTTCAAAAAATCGATTTTTTGAAATGCATTTTCTAAAAATATAACATTTTAAGAATATTTTTCGAAAATTTGAGTTAAATCGGACCATTATTTATAGAAATAAAGATTTTTGAAAGGAGCCGTCTCAGCCGTTTTTCTCAAAACCATGGTTTAAGAGCTGGTTATCACTGTAACTTGAGAACGGCTTATGAATTAGTAAAATTTCACTAAATAATCAGTGAAATTTCACTGATTAATTAGCGCATATTCGCTGTTTGAAATAAATGGCATACTTATCGCTGAGAATCAGTGAAGTTTCGCTGATTCAGATTTAGAGAGGAATTATTATTTCACTTGAAATTTCATGATTTTTGGAAAAAATTCGATAATAAAATTAAAAATCACTGCATTCACCGACTTAAAATCACTTGGAATTATTTTTAAATAGCCTATGAAATTTAAATTTAAATAAACAATTAACCAAGAAAAAAATTAATTTTTAATTAGTTGGAAACTTTTGAATTTTTTGATAATTTATAACACAAAAAATTCAAAATCACTACTTTCCCCGACCTGACTTTTTTTAAATAACGTCTAGTGTTGAAATAAATAATTATAAAAAGAAAAAAGTAATTACTGAGACGAGGAATTATTCAATTTCTTGATTTTCTCAGATTTTTCCAAATATTCGTGACAAAAAAACAAAAATCACTGTTTTCCTCGATTTTGATTCTCTTGAAATTTTTTTAAACAGCGTCTAATATTAAAATAAACTATTATCAACAAGAAAAAAATTACTACTGATGCAAGGAATTATTAATTTAATTAAAGTTTCGAGATTTTTGGAAAAGAATTCGACAAAAAAATTACTACTTTTTTGAATTTTTTTTTATTTTAAGGTTTGGGTTAAAAATAAATAAGAAAAATGTGTATCCTGTGAAATTTTTTGATTGAATCAACGTTGACAATTTCAGTTTCATAGGGCGGTCACGAGTCAGTAAAGTCAGGGAAAAAATATTTTGTCAGTAAAGTCAGAAAATAATTTTTTGCCAGGGTAAATAAAGAAATTAAGACTGTCATGCTCTAAACAATATTCTTCGCTCTAAACAACAAAACTTTTGTCTAGCTGCATTAGTTATCTCACAATTTCACTTTAAAGTTAAGTACTTTGACAAAAAACAGTCCAAAAAATCAACTTAATAATTTTCGAAGTCATTTTTCTCGAAATTTTTTTTGTACCGTAGGTCTCTTTTAACAGTCCCTGTCACATATATAATAATTTACCAATGAAAATTAATTAATATCATTTAACAATTGATTTTTGTATTTCAGAGTTTCTAATAAAATGAGTGTTGAGCAGAGTGCACATGAGGTAAATACATTTTTTATTAATTACAAAATTATAAAACATTTTTTTTAATAGTAACCATTAAAATTAAATTTTATATTTGGAAAATTGTTTTTAGTGGGGTCCAGGCTTACAGGTAGATCTACTTAACCTTCTTTGTTTATAACTCAATAAAAAAAATAATTTATATGAACATACCATCAGAAAGAGAATTTAAAAAGCCATACCAATATCAGTCGCGTTTTTAATTATTTGCTTCTTTTAAAATTTATTTTTTGTTCTTCTTACAGGAAGGAGGAGCTAAAGATCGAAATGGATCCATTCTGTTAAGTCCAAACGAATCGCTAGAAACTATCACAGATAGCTCATTGACTGTTGAATTGGAAAAGTCTGACAGATTAAAAAGAAGAAGAGGAAGGCCAAGAAGGAAGAGTAGAAATCAAGATGAAGTGGAAGAAGCAGAGTTAAAGAAAAAAGAGGAGGAAAAGAGAAAAGCAAAGAAAACTCAATTAGAGTTGTATAACCATGCTGAACAATTAAAATTAATACAACAACAGTGTGTGATTGCTGAAAAACAGCATGCGATATTACAAAAAAAAGTAAATGCTTCACAACTGCAGAAACATGAAACGTTCCAGACAATTCCATCGAATCTTTTTATGCAGCAGTTAAACCAGCAACTACAAAATATGGAAGAAAAGGAGAGAGTCTCTGAAACGCAACATCAGCAGCCGCATACTTCAAATGAAAATAGCGCAACTGAGAGCAATGTGAGTAACACATCAAAAAATTTGATTTCATCAATCGGGAAAATAAAACAACAAAGTGTGCAATTTTTTCATTTTTTCTTCACAAAAAAAGTAAATCGTGTAAAAAATTTTTATTAAATATTAAAAACATGCTTTTTAAATTTAGAAAATATTCTGTTATTAATAAATATTCAAATTTTTCAGAACATTTTGCAAGAAATATTAGACAAAATGAAGAATATAGAACAAAAACAACAAGAAATAGAAAACAAAATAAAAACAGAATCAAGTAATACGCAATTGAAGGTAAGAAAACTTTTTAAGTGAATATATACTTTCACAAAATTCAATTTTTTCAACTTTTTCACATATTACAAAATACAGGGTTGCCACAAGTCAGAGATTTTTATTGAAATAAAAAAATTTAATTTTCTTAAAAAATTCAAAATTAATTGGATTTTTAAAGAGTTACAATCTTCATAAACAGACGAACTTTAAAATTTTGAATTTGAAGTTTTAAAATATTTCAATGTTATATGATTTTAAATAAAAATTTTAAGAACAAATGATTACAGAAATTTAGTTATTTTCAAAAAAATTAATAAATTTCTTGGCAAAATTTTAATATTATACTGTAAAATTTTCCTCATTTTCAATTATTTTTAATATCTACTATTTTAATAAAATTTTTCAAAAGAATTCAATTATTTAAAAAATATTGTAATTAAAATTTTACAAGAATTCAATTACAGACCAATATTTATCGTTCTCTTCGAACCACTTTAATTACATTCATTTTTTAATAAATTTTTTGAAAGAATTAAAATACATTCAGAGAATTGAAAAATAGTTCCAAGAAATTCAATTATTTCGGAAGACAACATTTCTTACAAGAGTTTGTTAATAAAATTGTATTTTTAATTCATTTTTTAAATGAAAATTCAATTATTAAAAAAAATTTGAATAAAATTCTTAGCTAGAAATCAATCACTTTCATAAAGAATAAAATTTTTCTTGAGAATTAAATAACTTAAAAAAAATTTTGTTAATTTTTTATAAATTTGAAAAATTTTATTAAAATTAAACATACAGGGTTTCCACGCTTTAGCTCATTTTAAATTCCTCGACTTTTCTAGGTTTTCAAGGTTAAAAATTGGAATTTTTGTAGATTTTTAAAACTACATTGATATTTAACAAAAATTTTAATTTAAACCTTTTTGAAATTAAACATCTTATAAAAAAGTGTCATAAAACATAAAAATATCGATAACTCTAAGTCTTCGACTCAGAATGATCGATATCTTTATGTTTTATAATAATTAAAAATGACCGACTGATAAAATCATTATTTTACATTATAAGAATATTGTAACTGTAACTTCTTCAAAAATACTTTTATCATTTTAATTCAATTATTGTTTTCTAAATTTTTTAACTAAAATTCTTCTTTAAATTAATTATTATTAGTAATTTTTTAACCATTTCTTTCAACTTTTTCAAATCCTTTTGTTTACAATTCGATTTTACGAAATTTCATCGGTTATTCGGAAATTCTTCAATCAAATATAAGAGAATAGAAACTTCAAATAACTTTAAAAAAATTCAATTAAACTTTTTCAAAAAATTAAATCCACACAACTTTACTTTAGAAGTATTAAAAACTTAAACATTCAAAGATTGAAATTCAATTATCTATAATTTTAACTGAAATTCCTTTTGAATAAATTATAATTAGAAAATTCTACGACAATTCAATTATTTCAATAGAAAAATAAGCAATTTATTAAATAATTGAATGTTTCTTAAAATTCTATTGCCATAATGAATCGTTATCTACAAATTTTTAAATAATTGAATTCTATCATCCAATTGAAATAAAAATTTTAAGAATAATAACATTTTTCGAGAAATTCGATTACAATTGTATTAAAAATAATTGAAATTCAGCAATGAGTTTTATTATTTGTGGATATAATTGAATCTCTAAGAAGGTTTATAAAATTCCCTGACATTTTTAAGTTTTTCATGTTTCCAAGTTGCGTGGCATCCCTGTCATAGAATATAATTATTTTAGTAACATATAACATTCTTTCTAGGAATTATAATTATTGTAAAAAATTATTATATAATATTATCACTCGGTTGTTTTAAATATTTACTAAACACTGAAGTTAACAATCATTCCGAGTAAGGAATGATCGTTAAATTCAGTGTTTAGTAACAATTGTAAAAAATGTTTGTAAAAATCTTCCAAACAATTCAATTATTTTCGTAAAACAACAAATTCTCCACAAGAATTCAATTCTTTTCAAAAATAAACATATTCACAAAAACTCAATTATTTAAAAAGAATTTAGTAAAATTCTTCGTCAGAATTCAATTGTTTTCAATTTTTAAATAGAATTTAATTATTTTCAAAAAGTTTCAAACTTCTTTGAAAAATTCAATTACTTAAAAAAATTTGAATACAATTTTAGGCCTCTCACTGCTACCTAATTGGTATTATCCATTGGCACATCGAGTTGCGGCAGTTATCCGTTCCAAACCCACAATTGATTAAAAATGAATTTCACTTAAAATTTTTAATTACAATTGAATATTAAAAGCATTATAGCATGAATTTTTAGAAATAATTGAATTTTATGAAGTGTTCTAATTAAAATGTTAAAAATTTTAAATTTATAGTTACTAGAGATGTGCAGAAAGCTCGAAATGTCGAGTCGAGCCAAGCCGAAATTTTTTCGAGCCAAGCAAAGCCCAAGCCGGCTCGATGTATCGAGTACTCGAAATTTTTTGTGTACTCGAGTGACTTCGAGTACTAGATAAAATTCAAGCACTTGCATTTTTGGAGTACTCGAAGTCACTCGAGTGAAAAGAAGTTTTTCACGAGGCTATAATTCGCAACGCATCTCTTCACAGGGCAACTTTTCGCGTGGCAATTCTTCGCGTGGAAACTCCTCCCGTGGAAACTCCTTGCGTGGCAACTCCTCGCGTGGCAACTCCTCGCGTGGCAACTCTTCGCATGGCAACTCCTCCCGTGGCAACTCTTCGCATGGCAACTCTTCGCGTGGCAACTCTTCGCGTGGTAATTTTTGGCGTGGTAATTCTTGGCGTGGCAACTCTTCGCGTGGAAAGTTTCCACAATGCAACATTTCACATGGTAACTTCCCACAGGGAAGCTGTTCAAGAATGAACTTTTTTAGGCCGTACAGATCGAATTATCATAATTGCAATATTTGTAATAATGGTGGAGCTCGTCGTCATTATGATGACAGTTGTCATCAGTATTCTCGCGAAGATTGTCACAATCATAAATATTTCAATTGTGATAATCACTGCCATTATTAGTGAAGTAAGTAAGTCGATGAACTTAATCTTATTACATTACTAAACCGAGTTCATCAACCGAAACTCCGTTTAAAAAAGTTGTGGAACTGGCTCTTAGGGTCGGTTCCACAACTTTTTTTAACAGGGTATAAGTCCATAAACTCGGTTTAGTAAAAACGGGTTTACGAACTTTCGATAATATTGTTGCGAAATCGGTCCTTAAAATCTTCAAATTCATTATATTATACATAATAATAAAACAACTTCAGATTTAACGTTGAAGTTTTATTTTATAAATACTCTGCTTCCTTGACAAAAATGTCCATTTTATCAATATCAAAAATTCAATTTTTGTTATATATTATTACAATTAAGTACAAAAAAATAGGTTAAGTGCAAAATAAGAATAGCAAAAGAAACAGAAGATTGCAAACACCAATAAAAATGAATGTGTAACGAATTTATTATGCAGGCAATAAGAATAGAAAAATGTTTTAGTAAATTTTTAAAAAATTCTTTCTCTTATTGTTTACAGTATGAATACTATTGATGATTTTGTATTCTTCATTTTTATTCTCACAGCATAAATACATTTTACTGGTGTCAGCAATCCAGTTTTTCTGTGAATGTAACTTGCACTTCTCAGATTTTCTGTAGGGTATCACAAATTGAAAAATAATTTACATAATTTTGTTGGTTAAGGTTCATTCGGAAAAGGACTTTTTTCTTCTTTCTAGCTCGTAACAATAAACTTTAATTGTGTGGAATTCAATTGGTTCCAACTGTAATGATGTTAAAAGGAATTAAAACCTTAACATTGATAAACGACATTAGTTTGAATTGAAGGGTTAAGATTTAGTTGATATTTGTAAACATTTTAATACTTTTTAATTCAGCTTTTCTTAGAAGAAAAGGTCAGAAAAATATAATATAGAAAGGAATTCTTTATCATTTTTGTGAAGTGTCTAAAATGAGATTTTTTGGTAGTCAAGTTTAATTTTTCGGTATCTATTTTTTTATAATTAATTATCGATTGCGAAAACTTTTATGAGATGAAATATACATAATTTCATCTCATAGCGGCCGTCAACTTCAATAAACTCCGCTAATAATAATTCCGCTTCAAATAATAATCCACTATGTCCTTGATTTAAAAATTAAAAAATCATGTGCCATTTTTTGTGATTTTTTAGAAAAAAATTTTATTTCTCCCCATTTTAATTCGCAATCATGAATTCCAATCGGATTACTAGGGCTGTTTATGACATGCTCACGTATGATGATTCTGATTACTTAAGTCAGTTCCACAACTTTTCTTAATTAGAGTTTCTTCTTCACCTACTTAAATTATGGTTAGTACAGTTGTTGAACTGTCCATAAGAAGTACACACTTTAATTTTTGAATATGGTGTCTCGTATTATTTTAGTATATGTGAACGATCGCATGAAAAGGGACCACTTTATCGGTTGTTTCTGTTTCAGAGTGGAGGGGACAAACATTCAAAACCATTTTTTAAAGTATGTGAGTGAGCAAGACAGTAATATTACCCACAGAAATTAATATTATAATTTTTAATTTCGATTTTTAGAAATGTGCTAGACTCAAAACAATTCTCATCTAAATAACTTACTAGAAGATCGAGAGATATTCGCATTACAATCTATGATTTAGATTTTCTTGAAATAAGGTTTTTACCATTCAGACCTTTAAAGTTCTATAACTCAGTGATTTTTGCACCACATTAAACTTAAGAAGTCTTAGAATTTTTCCAATTTCTTATAAATTCCGCATAAAATTGTTAATCAGGGTGTCTAACAAGGATTGAGACAAAAATTCCCTTACTTTTTTCTAATTTTATTTTTCCTTTCTTGGGACAAAAATACGGTAACTAACATATTTAACAATAAACTAGTATCTAAGGATAGAAATAAATGTTAATAAAATTTTTTGAAGTTTTGTTAGATTAAAAAAAAATTTTAATTATCAAAAAATTTTGATTTTTTTATAAATTTATAGAAAATTTCCTGACTTTGAATGAAATTCTCTGACATTCCCTGACTTTTTCCTGAACAAAAAAATTCCTTCACTTTTCCATGACTTCCCTGTCTTTCCTGACCGTTAGACACATTTTACAGAGACTTATTTATTTTGATTAGAGACTAGCTGCCCTACTGAAAATTCCCACATGGAATCTTACGTGGGTTCTTATACAAGAACATGTATAAAATCCTAGAGCCCACGTAATAATCCACATTGGATCCCATGTAAAATCAAATGTGAATTTGGAACACGATTTGCAGCAGGAATTCATGTGGGAATTAGAGTTTTTGTATCTACATAAAAATCCACATGGATTTCTAAGTGAGAGTACATGTAGGATTCCAAACAGGATTTCATATGGGTTTTTATGTTACATATATATGGGACGTTTCACGTTAAGTGAGCCACCCCGATGGCCAAAATTGAGAGCTTCCAAAAAAATTGCTTATACCCAAAAATTATTCATATATATAAGTACTTTCAAAATATATGTGGCCTTTTGAAAAATCCAATATGGCGGCCCTAATATAACCTATAAATGTGCCTAAAATTTGAAAAAGAGGCCTAAAAGTGCTAATAGAAAGCGATTAAATGAGGAAATCACCTATGTCTTGGCGGTAAAATTAGCACTAGGATACATACTTTGTATTCCGCAAGCAATACCGGTAATTTGATATTAATTTTCCTAAAATAAATATGGCGGATCCAATATGGCGGACAAAAAAAATTTTAAATGCATCGGATTTGCTTGAAACTTGTTATTCGGGGGTTTTTGAGGTCGCTGATTACGAATCTGATGTCAGATTTTCAAAATTCAAAATGGCGGATCCAATATGGCGGACAAAAATTTTTTAATTCATCAGATTTCGTTGAAAGTTGTTACTCGGGGGTTTTTGAAGTCGCTGATTACGAATCTGATGTCAGATTTTCAAAATTCAAAATGGCGGATCCAATATGGCGGTCAAAAATTTTTTAATTCATTAGATTTCGTTGAAAATTGTTTCTCGGGGGTTTATGGGGTCGCTGATACCGAATCTGATGTCAGATTTTCAGAAATTCAAGATTGCGGATCCAATATGGCGGACAAAAATTTTTTTAATTCATCAGATTTCGTTGAAAGTTGTTACTCGGGGGTTTATGGGGTCGCTGATAAAGTATCTGATATTGATTATTAAATTAGAATTTAAACTTGTGACTTCAGTGTTTTCAGATATAATTTGTCGTATGAAAATAAAATTTTAATACTCTACAGTATTTATCTGTACTGTCGCACCAGAAAATCGCATCACTTGTAATTTTTTATTTGGAAGAACGTAGAAAGCATGACAGCTTTGGATTTTTTTAACATCAGGTGCTTTGGAAAATCTTTTTGTAAGATGTTTTTGCATTTTTTTGTGTCTTTGCTTATCGTAATAAAATATCTTAATGTTTTTAAATTTTGCTTTGGCCCAGTTAAAAAGATCTATTGAATTTAAGATAGATTCTGTTGGTTTAGCCTGCAGACTTGCACGCGTAGCTTCTCTTTTTAGAATGGCACCTAATCCATCGCATGCTCCTTTGCCATGTGATGTTGCATGATAATGCCATTCTGCATCAATTCCAAAATCTTCTTTATGATAAATTAGATTTATCATTTGGAATTTATTTTTGTAATGTTGTTTTGCGCCGTCGGTAGAATATATAATTTTTTTTACATTAGGACGAACTTTTTTTATTTCAGGAATTAAAAGTTCCTGCATTAGTCGCACAGCAGCCGTATCATGAGATGTGCTATCTGATAGTAAGATAAGACTCTGGTGTACAATTTCATTTTTATTATTAACATAATAAGAGACAAGCGGATGAACAGTGCATTGATCATTGTTGTAATGAAATGCTTGCGCTGCATCTTGTGCAACGTAAGCATAGTTTTCAGAAAAGTCGCATTGAACTAGAACTTCGTCTGGTTGTAAATTGTTTTTTCGATCTGAGATGTATTTCGATTGATTTTTTGAAATGAAATGATGAGGAAGTAACATTTCTAAACGATTGCACATTTCTAAAATAAACTCTTGGGTAGAGAGGCATTCTTTTTTTAAAGTGCACCTGTCGGTACTTTGCCATGTACTGAAAATAACTTCTGAAGTACCTCTTTCTGCAAGTATTTCCGTTAAATAATTAGAAAATACATCAATACTTGGACATTGATCGCATTCTCTTAAATAACAAGCATCTGTTGGCACTTTACAGATGATCAATTGAAAGCAGTCTTTGTAATCAGTTAGTTTAGTCTCATGATCATCTGTAATTCGTGAAATATTTGCTGCATCAAACATCATTTTGAAGTTTTGATGTGTAGTGCAAACACATACATTATGTGTACCGTTTGCTCCGGCAATTATGCAATTTGTTGGTCGCAACTCTGCAAATTTCGTAAGTCCAATTGGATGCTCTGGATTTTCATCTTTAAACTGCTTATGTAGGCTCCTTATATCGCAAAGCAACAATCGTTTTTGAATTTTCTCTTTACGTCCATCAATAATGACATTTACAAACTCCTTTTTATGAGGCATGATCCTACTATTAATGTCATTCAAATAAAACTCATTAACTTTCTTTTTTTTTGCATCCGGCAAACATTTTCTAGTTTTTGAAGCTGGTGAAGCTAAAACACCCTCTAATTTTCTAAGATTTTTAGATTTTTTGGCCATTCTTCTGGACGAGCCAAATTCATTAGCTATTCTACGAGCACTCCAGCACTCTGGAGCTATCGTGAGTATCATAATACGATGCGGATCATTTACATCTAGGCTAGAAAATTTATCTTTAAGACCATTTAACATTTCTTCCAATTCATCCTGTCTAGAGTAACATTTTTTCTTCGGAGAGTCATTATCGTCCTCATCTGAATAATCAGTGTCAGAACTCACCACGTCGTTCAAGTTGTCAGTCGAAAGTGTCGAAACGCATTTTTCTGAGAATTTTATTCTACACATTTTGCAAATTTTCGAATTCTCGTGTAAATTAGAAAATTCTTTTAACATAAGTTTTGAAATTTTTCGTAAGTCTTTACCAATGTGCTCATCGTCTTGGAAAGGATTTGCACATCTATCTGACCGAACTTTGGATTTCAAAGAACTCATTTTAATATTTTTTGATATACGACTGGTGCAATATTTTATTAGAATAATACGAATAAGTTAGCAAAACAATTGAGCAACCATCCAAAATGAATAGTTAAAAAACTAAAATAGTAAAAAACTATTTATTTTAGTCCTGAAAAGGACTGATTATAATATTTATCTAAAATAAATATTCAGTATTTAGAATATATCTAAAATAAATAATTGCAAACAACTATTTATTTTAGTCCTGAAAAGGACTGATTGAAATATTTATCTGAAATAAATATTATGTATTATTTAAAAATCTGCAAAATAAAGAAAAAAGATGGTATAATTCAAAAAGAAAATAGTTTTATAAAACTACTTATTTTAGTCCTAAAAAGGACTGATTCAAAAGTGTCTGAAGTGAATATTCAGTGTTTTAAAAAAACAAAGAACAAAAAAAATTTTTTTAATCCTCTGAAAATTAGAAAAAACTGAAATTCGAAACAAACTACGCTACAATGTAGTAGAAATTACGAAGATATATACACTAAATAAGCGTCAATGGTTAACCACGTAAAAAAGAATAGCCACAAAAGCACGTCTATTTAATGTATTGAAGTTCAATGTCAGTTGCGAGATAGAAATGAATGCAATCATGATCGACATCTAGCGGACAACAGCGTAAATTAAACGTCATTACGCGCGCAATTTAAACTACATTCGAAACACAAGCTTAACGTCAAGATTTAAATAATAATACATAATAATTGTTTTGGATAAAAATTTATTTATTTGTTTCTTTTATTTTTAAATATTTTAATATTAATACTTCCAAATAAAAAATTTCTGGTGCGACAGTACCGATAAATACTGTGGAGTATTAGGATTTTATTTTAATACGACAAATTCTATCTGAAAACACAGAAGTCACAAGTTTAAATTCTAATTTAATAATCAATATTATTATTATTATTATTATTATTATTATTATTATTATTATTATTATTATTATTATTATTATTATTATTATTATTATTATTATTATTATTATTATTATTATTATTATTATTATTATTATTATTATTATTATCAGAATTCTTCTTTGTACTCTGAGGTTTGAGAAAATAATAGTAATAGCGGAGAAAAAATTTTTTGAAAGGTGCAGAAACCCTATTTTGCCCCGTAGGTGGGGCAAAATGGGGTAGTGTCAAATTACCATACGAAACATGGAATATTTTTTAAAAATTTGTTAAATTCTTGTTGTAAGAGATTATACATACAAACAAAAAGTAAGATTCTTTATTATTATGAAAAAAACAAGTAATAATTATTAGAATTTAACAAAAAAACATCGATAATGAAAAATATCGATATATCGATAGTGAAACATCGATAGTATAAATACCTCGAAACAAAAATATCGATTCTTCTACGGAAAGCTTTTGAATATGCATAATATAATGTTTTTAAGTAGTTCAATGAATATTATAAATATCACCCGGTATGGCCCAACACATAGGTACCCCAATTTGCCCCGCACTGCATATTACAACAAAATGTAATGTTTACAAATTATTGTAAACAATTTAACAATCTATCCTATTGGAAATTACTCTAGAATAAGTGCTGAAAAAGATCCCACACTTGCCAAATTAAATAAATTATCCCACAAAGTTTTATAAGCACTTTAATTTTAAAAAAAATCGATATTTTTTTTGCTGAAAACTTTAAAGTTGCATAACTTTCAAGAAACAAATATTTTAATAGTGTCCCCATAATTAATAACATTTTCTTATCAAAATGAATTATATATATTGAGGATAAAAAAATTAAAAGTACCCATCATGGAGAAACAGAGGTATCCCATTTGACCCGCCTACCCCATTTTGCCCCACTCTCCCCTACTTTATCAGCGACCCCATAAACCCCCGAGTAACAACTTTCAACGAAATCTGATGAATTAAAAAATTTTTGTCCGCCATATTGGATCCGCAATCTTGAATTTCTGAAAATCTGACATCAGATTCGGTATCAGCGACCCCATAAACCCCCGAGAAACAATTTTCAACGAAATCTGATGAATTAAAAAATTTTTGACCGCCATATTGGATCCGCCATTTTGAATTTTGAAAATCTGACATCAGATTCGTAATCAGCGACTTCAAAAACCCCCGAGTAACAACTTTCAACGAAATCTGATGAATTAAAAAATTTTTGTCCGCCATATTGGATCCGCCATTTTGAATTTTGAAAATCTGACATCAGATTCGTAATCAGCGACCTCAAAAACCCCCGAGTAACAAGTTTCAAGCAAATCCGATGCATTTAAAATTTTTTTTGTCCGCCATATTGGATCCGCCATATTTATTTTATGAAAATTAATATCAAATTACCGGTATTGCTTGCGGAATACAAAGTATGTATCCTAGTGCTAATTTTACCGCCAAGACATAGGTGATTTCCTCATTTAATCGCTTTCTATTAGCACTTTTAGGCCTCTTTTTCAAATTTTAGGCACATTTATAGGTTATATTAGGGCCGCCATATTGGATTTTTCAAAAGGCCACATATATTTTAAAAGTACTTATATATATGAATAATTTTTGGGTATAAGCAATTTTTTTGGAAGCTCTCAATTTTGGCCATCGGGGTGGCTCACTTAACGTGAAACGTCCCATATATATAAGATTTCACAAAAATTTGATATGTGATAACATTACATATGCATTGTGGGAATTTTCAAAGGATTAAAAATTATTTAATTAAAAATTGTACAATAATTCCCATAAGAAATTCTTTACGGAATCCTAGATGCATTCGCACATAGAAATCCATGTGAATTTTTATGTAAATACACAAACTTGAATTCTCACACTAATTCCTGCTTCAAATAATGTCCCAAATTTACATGTACTTTTACATGGGATCCAATGTGGATTCTTTTGTGGGCTCTGAGATTTTATACAGGATTTTTTATAAGAACCACATAAGATCTCATGTGGGAATTTTCAGTACGGTTTTCCTGATAAAATCTCCTAAATATGACACCACTGTTAGACTGTTCATAAATGATATCACGTTTTTAGGGAAAGGGGGTCTCTACTTAACGTGACATAATGTTTTTCTACATGGGAAGTTGCATGAAATTTCATAATAGAGGGAAGGGGGTTCTAAAATCCCGAAAAATTTCGTGACATCAGTTGTGAACGTTCCCATACTATGAAGGACATGGATGACCATGATCTTAAGATACTAAATATTTTACAATTTGACTATCAAAACTATAACCCTATACATACATTAATGTTGCGTTCAATACCGCCTCAGTACTAACAACATCAGCAACTTCTGACTAACTGAATAACTACACCCAAGGAATACCTTTACAACCTTACATCTTCATTTTTACAGCTGAAATTTTTGACAGTTACAAAGCTATTTTATATATTTTTAATCGTCGGCTTTCGCATGCTGTTATTATTTCTGATTCCTTCTTTCAAACTTCATATTCTGGTCAAAGAGTTCATAATGTGATACTTATATCGGAATGGACTAAGACAATATATTACTTAACAGACTGTACTTATCTTTGCTGACAAACCTATCTTCTTACTTGATTGACCTTTTCCACCCGCGACAAGTATTATGTTTGACTAAGTAGGCAAAACTCGACCAACACATACAATTTGGTCTCTGATGACTTCAACTAACTGATGTACGTGGATACTTTTAGGTGTTACGAGCCCTTAACTTAACATGTCACGTAACACCTTATAGCATCCAGCTCCTCAATTGTACACAGAAAAAAGAATAGCACAAGAGATTTGAAGCGATATTTTCATATTAGAAATTATTGATGGATTTCTTTGATCTTGTGAATTTCTATAGTCGATCCAGTAACGGCCACGCTCTCACGTGCCGGCCGAGGACACGTAAGGTATTGGTTTTCTTATTTGTAGTGTAATTTTTTTAAGTTATAAATTTTTTTGTAAATTATTTATTTTAATTGTCTGTATCTTATTTTTTGTGTCGTTTTTTCGTTTAGAAAGTGTGGCCGTTTAAATATAGATGGGTTCAAAAAGGAAATCCCATTTAATCAGACAACTCAGATGGATACTTATGATTTAATCCATTGCATCTTCTGATTCTTTTATGAGTAAAATTATGATAATTAATTTGATTCTTTTCTGAGATAATTTGGATTTAAACTAAAATATTAATAATTGAGATAGTAAGATCTTGTATGACGGATTCACGAACGACAAAGACTAAAACAATATATATATATATATATATATATTTTTTTACTATTTTTATTTCATGTGAATATTTATTTATTGGCTGTTAAAAAGTTTCGTTATGTATGTATTATATTGATAGAAAGGTGCGTAAGTGATATTAATTGTAATTCTTTTTATGCCTAACGTCAGGATCAATCTTTTATTTGAATTTATAAAATTAAATTGTTGAATTTTGATTTATAATTGTGTGTTTCTGTCTATAATTTATTTAAAATTTGTGCCCTATATTATTGTTAATATTTTGTTTATATATTTTATTATTAATTTTTAATGTCGCAATGTTTTTGTCTTTGAAATATAAGAAAATCGTTACAGATTATGAGCCAAACAGTAGGAAAAGTCGTGTGCGTTAATTCAGCGCGTCTCTTGTGCTTTTTTCCATGTAGAAGTAAAAGGAAGATAGAATCAATCTCTTTCTATTCTAACTCGTATGCATAATTTCCAAAGAGGTCGGGCTAGAGGGGCGTTCCATAGCTAGAAGAACTTTTGAGTCGCAGATTTTGTTTATACTTGGTTAATTTGTTGTGTTTAGGGCAGGGACTTACACGAACACAAAAAAACACGAAAATTCGTGTCGTGCCCATGTTTTGTGCCACGGGCACAACAAAAATTTTCGTGTTTTTTCGTATTCGTGTAAGTCCCTGGTTTAGGGTGCTTTAAAAGTACACTCAAGAATTTTGCAAGATATTGTTAATTAAACTTTTTGGGCACTTTTTTTAAAGGAATTTTTATCTTGAAAACTATTGGTCCTAGAAAAAAATGTTTTAGATAAAAATTGATGAAAATGAATTGAATTTTCATATTTTAATAAAAAATAATTTTTTAAACTTTTCGATAAATTTGTTTAAACAATTCTTTTTTAAAGTTGT
The DNA here is from genome assembly GCA_032873175.1 of Leptopilina drosophilae. NCBI lineage: Eukaryota > Metazoa > Arthropoda > Insecta > Hymenoptera > Figitidae > Leptopilina > Leptopilina drosophilae. Next base: position 42,821,603 of record CM065483.1, read on the forward strand.
TTTCTTCATGAAGGGAATAACCAAATTTCATAAAAAATATTTTTATTAAACCTTGTAATTTCCTTAAAAATTACCCCAATTTGTAAAGATGTGTTTTTTGATATTTTCGAGAAATTAATTTTTGAATTTTTGATTGTACGGATCGGGCCATACGGCATGCATGGCTTTAAGGAAATTTCAAGCTTTAATAAAAATATTTTTTTATGAAATTTGGTGATTCCCTTCATAAAAAAAATAATTGTTTAAACAAATTTGTCGAAAAGTTTAAAAAAATATTTTTAATAAAATATTATTAAAAAACCGCTGCCAAGTTATATATTTTTTTTATTATTTTGGTGATCATTTCATGAACACTTTGCTTCCTCATAGAGATGTTAATAATAATAAAATATAAATTTTGAACAATTATTCTCAATTGCTGTAATAATTTTTTCTCTTTATTTGATTAAAAATTCAAGTTCCACATTAAAAAATTTTTTTTAAGTTTCCATCACAATTTCTGTTTTTTAAAATATGAATAACTTCTTTATTTCTAATCGAATTAGCTTCAAAAATAGGTCAATCGAAGCGTTTTTTAATGCTCTACAAGATGATAATGATAGTTTTAAAGTTATTTCTACATTTTTCAACAAAATATTCAAAAAAGTCTTATTTTCCAAAATTTTTGATTTTTAAAAGTTTAATATCTCTGGTGAATATGGACGAAAAATTTTCATTGAGGGCTCAAAAGATGCGTCTAAAAAAACTCTACAAAATTACAGAAAAACATTCATAGGTGTCCTAACATTTTTTTAAAGTTATGGGCAAAAAACGTTTTTTTAAAAAATTAAAAATCAATAAAATATATAGCTAAACTTTATTAATCTGTCTCAAAGTACTCTCATTTCATGTCCGCAGATGAGACCTACAATTTAAAAAAAATTCAGTCCAAAAGCTCTTCATAGTTTGGAGATATTTATGAAAATGTGATCTTTACACATACATACGGAATGACATTTTGTAAAAATGTCATTTTTAAACTCCTGAGGTCAAATAACATAAAGATATCTCAAAAAATCGAAGTCGAAAAATTTCGGTATTACAATACTTCCTACGTATGAGGAAGCAAAATTCAATTCATTCCCATCAACTTTTATCTTAAACATTTTTTTCTAGGACCAATAGTTTACAAGATAAAAATTCTTTTAAAAAAAGGTGACGCAAGCCGTAAGGCCGGAGCCGTGCAATCAAAAATTCAAAAATTAATTTCTCGAAAATATCAAAAAACACATCTTTACAAATTGGGGTAATTTTTAAGGAAATTTCAAGGATAATAAAAAATTTTTTTTATAAAATTTGGTTGTTCCCTTCATGAAAAAAACAACTTTAAAAAAGAATTGTTTAAACAAATTTATCGAAAAGTTTAAAAAATTATTTTTTATTAAAATATTATTAAAATTCAATTCATTCTCTTCAATCTTTATCTAAAACATTTTTTTCTAAGACCAATAGTTTTCAAGATAAAAATTCCTTTAAAGAAAGTGCCCAAAAAGTTTAAGTAACAATATCTTGCAAAATAATTAAAATTTTGCAAAATCCTTGAGTGTACTTTAAAAGCACCCTAAACACAACAAATTAACCAAGTATAAACAAAATCTATGATTCAAAAGTTCTTCTAGCTATGGAACGCTCCTATAATCACCTGTAAATCTGTGGGAAAAGTACATAAAGGGTGTGGCTAAAGTATGGAACCCCTTAAATATTTCTAAGAATCTGTTTTTTGGGTCAACATTTATTCAATCAAAAGTTGTTGGACTTAAAACAATGTTTTAAGTTTTCTACATTTTTAAAGCCCAACCTCTTTTTTTCAAAACATGTTGCTCTAGGATACATATTTTAAGATACATTTAGTGGTTCCATACTTTAGCCACTCTTTATTTTCACGATATGATACTTGGAGAAAAAAATATATTTTGAATTTTTCTAAGAAGTGTAAAACTTAAAAAAAAGTTGGCACTACTGAAGTTAAATTCTAATCAGAAGACTGACAATATTTTAAAGTTTTACATTCCTCCGGGTAAAATTTATTATCTTTCTTTCTCCGTGCAATTAACAAACCAAAGACAAAAATCGCACTTTTGTAACAGCCATTTCTCTTACAAAAATTAACATTTTTACACTTTCTCCACAAAAAATGAAAAATTAGAGTTTCAAAGTGTCCAAAAAAATCATTTTTCGCTATGAGCAATAAAAAGCAATTAGTAAAGTAACTAATTGCTTCTTATTTCTTATAGCAAAAAATTATTTTTTGGACAATTTGAAACTCTAATTTTCCATTTTTTGTGGAGAAAGTTTAAAAATGTGAACTTTTGTAAGAGATTTCACTTACTTACTTTTTATGGCTGTTTTAAAAGTGAGATTTTTGTCTTTGGATTGTTTACATTTCACACCTTAGACTTACCTTAAAAATAAAAACAATTTCCTATAAACAGAAAGCACCTACCACTTCAGCCATCTAGTTCTCGTCACTAAGCACGTGCCTCTTAAATAGATCATAAAATTCTTCACTGTTCTCCTTTTTATGCATATTTTTGTAAAATTTTAATCATTTACCCTATTTACATTTTAAGTGTTATTAAAAATATTGCAACTTAACCGGAATTATGCACTAGTAACGTTTGTTCTAGTACACCGTTGTATATGTTGCTTTAAATCAAATATTAATTTTGTTTCAGCAGAAAGCTCCTCCCTCTTCCACCCTCTTGCTTTCTAATCTTAGAATCTGCTTTTTGCATAGTTAATGAAATTCTTTACTATTCTCTTTATATGTATATTTTTGATAATTTTAAAACATTTTTTATATTTACATTTTAAGTGTTATTAAAAATATTGCAACTTAACCGGAATTATGCACTAGTAACGTTTGTTCTAGTACACCGTTGTATATGTTGCTTTAAATCAAATATTAATTTTGTTTCAGCAGAAAGCTCCTCCCTCTTCCACCCTCTTGCTTTCTTATCTTAGAATCTGCTTTTTGCATAGTTAATGAAATTCTTTACTATTCTCTTTATATGCATATTTTTGATAATTTTAAAACATTTTTTATATTTACATTTTAAGTGTTATTAAAAATATTGCAACTTAACCGGAATTATGCACTAGTAACGTTTGTTCTAGTACACCGTTGTATATGTTGCTTTAAATCAAATATTAATTTTGTTTCAGCAGAAAGCTCCTCCCTGTTCCACCCTCTTGCTTTCTTATATTAGAATCTGCTTTTTGCATAGTTAATGAAATTCTTAACTATTTTCTTTATATGCTTATTTTTGAAAAATTTAAAACATTTTTCATATTTACTATTTAAGTGTTATTAAATATATTGCTACATAACCGGAATTATGTACTTGTAACATTTGTACAAGTACACCGTTGTATATGTTGCTTTAAATTAAATATCAATTTTGTTTTAGCAGAGAGCTGCTCCCTCTTCCATCCGCTAGCTTTCTTATCTACATTTAATATTACCACTGTTTATTTTTTTAACTTTCGCACTTTTTATATATTACTGTGAAAATACTTTAATAATTTATGTTTATGAAAAAACCATGCGAGATTTTTATTCCTTTTTTTCGGGGATTACATCGCCAAATTTTTGGTGTGCAGTTGGAAAACTTGATATTATTTCAGTTTCCAATATTTGATAATAATGTTTTCTCATTATCTGTCCATTACAAGTAAAATTTCTATTAGATGGATCTTTTCCAAACCATCTTTCGATAGCAAATGCCATAGCATATACACCACAACTGGTACCATCGTTTTGTATGGTTACTTTATTTGAAACTGTATTATTATCTGAAACGTTTGGATACCTTTGTTTTACATAAAGCTTTTCCGGTTCTGACAAATCTTCTATTTTATTCACACCCAAACTGCAATGAATGTACAAATTTTTGCCATCATAAAATAAACAGCGCCAATGCTTTGATTCTTCAATACCACCAATAATTTGAATATCTTTATTATGTGGAAATATTCCTTGAAAAGGTGGTATTAGATTTGGGTACAAAATAAATTGCACGCTAATAATATTAAATTCTTCTTTTTCTTGTATTAAAGCGATCATTTTATCCATGCAAACTTCATTCAAATATTCAGTCACGGACAGAATACTAAACTTTTCAGATTCCAATGGAAGTAAATGTAAAGTATTTCGTACAACTTGTACATCTGGAATCTCGATTCCTGTTATTTCTACGTCATCATCATTTTCGGGAGAAATTTTAATCTTTTTTATTTCATGTTCGATTTCTAAATCATTGTCACTAAGTGTTTGTATTAATGCCTTTCCATTTTCTTTTTCAGATTTAAATGACTTTGTATCTTCTTTTTCAGATTCAAATGACGCATATTCTTCTTTTTCATCTATTTTATCCATTTCCTCTATCATTGCATTATACATTTCTTCGAACTCTTCATTATCTGTTGATTCACTATCAGATGAGTCGGTGTCATCAGTCTCAGAAATAAGTTCATGAATGTTCTCCTTCTTATCTAATTTCTCAGCTGCGTTTATTTCTTCTTCTTTCATACATTGTTGATTTTCCTCATTATCTTTATTTTTTGTACTTCGTTTCTTTTTTTCGTCTTGTGCTTTTAAAGTATACTCTGCTTCTTTAATTGGTCTATTTCTATCGTCCTTACTATCAACAATTTCTAAAACTAGGCATTCTTTATAGAATCTTGTTAATTTCATTTCCATTTCAGTTTTCCAGAATTTATCATCACGCATAATTACCGCGTAATGTATAACGTTTGGAGACCAAATAGCAAATATACAGTAATTTCGTTTACTATGCCGCAGCGCACCTTGAACTTGGTAGAAGTGACTATGCCTTTTGTTTAGTATATTTGGATTATTCTTGTTAAGCATTTTGGCTACTGCGGGTACTTTTAATAGTTCCTGTAATGTTTTCACTTCTTTAGCTGTTATTGGACATTTTATTTCAACAAGTCCTCCAAATTCCCCGTCTTTTAATGTAGAAGAAACTTCATTATTTATTATTTTATCGGAAGGAATTTTTAAATTTGACAATTTATCTTGAATAATTCCATCTGGTGTTGCTCCTAAAAATGGAAATTCTGAATCTATTATTAATCCACTTGGTTCAATTTTTACACCTAATAAATTAGATAAGTCAATAATAGCCAAATTCTCATGATCCTTGCCATATTGAAGTGCTTCTAGAATCCAACTTTTCTTTGGCTTCCAATATAAAATTTGGTGTACTACTTTTGCACTAGAAGTGGTGTCTCGTGTGGTGCAAACTTTACCATAATTAGAACTAGTCAACATTTCTCGCCTAAGCGTTTCCCAAAGAGTCGATTCAGATTGGCTGACTGTGTTTTTGAAAACATTTTCTCGGTTTTCTTGATGTTCCTTTTGGCTGATTTCCAATTGTTCACATAAAATTTTTAGTTCTTCTTCTGTTTTATCAATTTGTTGAGATTTTGGACCATAATTTTTATCATTTCTTTGGTTATATTTTGATAGCCTTCTAGGTTCGATATTGTTCGTTCTATTTCTCTCAATTTTTATCTGTCTACTGTCTTCCATTTGCCGCAGTGTTTCTGGACATTGTTTTTGCTTTTTTTCAAACAAAGTGCACAGTGGTCTCTTCTTTATGGCTTTGACAACTGCTGTTGCACATGCTCCAGCATACCTAGAACCTTTTGTGTAATCTGTTCTTTTCCCAGCAATTGTTTTGCAAATCAAATTATTAAACCACTCACATTTGTTGGTTGTTGCATTGAACAAAATACTCTCTGCCTTAATTGATAGGTCTCTGAAAATCTTCATAAGTTTAGCATACATTCCAGTATCCTTTATGAGTTGAACAACATTTTCAAATTTCTCCTTTGATGTTGCACACGGCCATCCTAATTCTTTGCACTTCTTATGATCTCCAAATAAATGATTAGGAACATTCAAAATGTCGTTCGTTAATAATTTAATTTTCTCCGATTTTATTAGATTTTCATTATTTCTTCTTCGCTTTCCAGCTGCCCGAACTTCATCCGCAATATAAAATAATCTACTTCTTAACATTGCTCTTGCTTTTTTATAAGGTCCTCGGCGAAATTTGGCAGAACCTGCTACTGTAGCAAGTTTTTTCGTTTTCGTTTTTTTTACTGAGTTCTTTAATAAATGAACCACGCAATGGATTTTTTTCACTTTAACTTTAAAAGGAGCGTATGGATCTTTCTGATGAATTTTGAAGATGACATTACTGTCACCATCACCTATTAAATTTTTATAAATTAATCCATACTTTTGATAACTTTCAGAAAAAGCGTCACAAATTCCTGCATGCTCCGTTCCTCCTGAACTTTGATTCTTATCATAATTTTTGTAGCATACATGTTCTTCTGGTTCTCTATTTTCTTTGTCAGCCTTATCACACTTTGCACAATTTTTATTTTTAACAACAATATCAATAACTTCACCCGTTTCATATCCAATTAAAACATTACAATTCCCTGGTGAATCATACCTACCCCCCATAGAACGTTTCGAATATGCTCCATCCACTATAACAGATGTATATGGAACACCGTCTATTAAATGACCTTTTTCTATTGCAAGTCTTTTTTCTTTTTCAGCTGTTTCTTTCATGCATTCCTTTGCTATACTCATCATATCTTGAGTGATTTTCCCTTGATATGAACGGAAAGTTTTTGCGTCCATGCACGGCATACCTATTGCTTTAAAAATTTCCTCCAAATTAGCAAATGGAACTCCTGCAACTATAGTACCAGCTGCACATGCATAATTTGGATCATGTTTATTACGATGCGACACGATTGTTGTCGACATGTTACAATTCTTACAGTCTAAATGTATAAATGTTTTTATTCCTCTCTGGACCACCTTTTCAATCTGCCAATCTTTTGTAGGACATTCATTTGTGTGACCGTTGCAATGACTCTTCATCAGTCGCATAGTCTGCCATATAAGATATCCAACATCTACTACTCGACTTTCAACTGATGAATATGTTTCCTGATACGTATTATTATTATTTGTATCACTATCAATTTTATCTTCAATTTGCTGTTTGTCGATATCCATTGATTTATATTCTTTATCAACATCAGCTGATAAATGCTTTTCATCAATCGCTGTTGATTCATGTTGTTCTTCAACATCACCTGATTCATGTTGTTCATCAACATAAACTGTCTCCTCTTGTTCGTCAACATTAACTGCTTTGGCTTGTTCGTCAATCTCAAGTGATTCAGGTTGGCTATTAACATCAGACAACTTTTCTTCTTTGTCTGATAATTTCTTATTGAATCTCCTGCATTTAAATGAAAACAATTTTATATTTACCTGAATAATATATTCCTATTATAAACAAATATGAATTATTAGTAAAGAGGGAAAACTAGTGTAAACGAACGTTTTTTTAAATAATTTGTTACACAAAACTGGTAGATTTTATTTTATTTAAGTAAAGTATATCTGAAAGTATATAATGTAATCTATCTGAATTTTTTAAATTAAAAATATAATATAAATAAATATAAAAAATAAGTCATTCTTTATTAATTATTTAAAATGTTGGAAAAAACAATTTTCAAAAGAACATGTCAATGAAAAATTGCTCAATTTGACGGAACGTTTTTGAGAAATAGGGAGGTTTAAAAGAATATTTAAACATGTACCCGAAAAAGTCTCTTTTTTATTCAAATGACTTATAATAGAACCATTAATATTTTTTACAACATGTATATTTAAAAATGGACAAAGTGTTGTTATTTTCAATTTCTATTGTAAATTTTAATCTACCATGAACAGAATTAAAGATATTTTAAAATTAGTTGTGTGTGAGTTTGAGGAACTATTAAAAAAGTTTCATCTACATATCTATAATATGCAAATATAATGAAACCTAAAATTATATGTTATAACCTCCAATAAATTCTTTTAACTTAAAAAATCAATTTTTATGTTATAAAATTATTGAACATATGCAATTTTCACTTTTTTTGTTTTTAAACTTGACTGTAATTTGAATAAACTTCTATTAATATTATAATTGATTGTTTCTCTTTGCGAACAAAAAAACGTATGTATATTCTTTTTTCAGTACACGGGAAAATGTAAGGTGCACATTCTATACCTTTCAAAAAATGTATCCAACAATTAACTTCACTTCATACAAAAACAATAGGAAATAATAAGTGTGAAGTGAATTGAAAAGTAAAATTTTTAGACAGGGATAACAAATGCACCGAAAGGTACAGATACTGTTCCAAATATTTTTCCGTGTATGTAGTAAAATACAATAAATTCTGAAGAGGAAACTGGACCCAGTTCCAAAACGTCAAATTGAGAAATTTTTAATTGACATATGCTTTTGAAGATCGTTTTTCCAACATTTTAGTCTAATAGATGTTACTATTTGCTGACATAGCTGAAATCTTTCATAATTACAATTCTTTATCAGCATATAATTTCATACATTTATTATTATCATCTGACGCCTTAAATTTATTTATGCTATAGACATGTACACTTCGAATTTTGGATTAACAATGTAGAATCGTATTTTACAGACTGTAAACTAATTTCTGAAGCAACAAAAATTGTAAAAAAATCATTTTACACGAGTTTCCCTCTTTAAGCGAAATATTTGTTTTAAAATACACGGAAGAAAATTAATTTCTAAATTAAAGATTCAATATAATATTTAGGCATGAACTATTTCTTGCAAAAGCGAGATTAAGTAAACCAAGAGGATCTAAAGCATCAAGCTGAAGCTAAGAGTGTGTAGGGTTGCCGAGATTTTTCCATAATCTAGCCTGAGACACTACCAACTTTTGCGACCGTGTTGCAAACAACATTTTTTGTCCTGTTGCATTGAAAGTGTGTTAGTAAATGAACACACATTTGAAGGAATTATTTATTTATTTCATATTGTTAAAAATAACGTGTGATGACATTTTCAAAAATGTTAGTGGGCACAAAGTAACTGCTTCTCACCCGGGGTCGGGGAAGCGGACGTAAAAGTAATTTAATTCCCGCTTTGCTCATGCCCTCACTGACATACTTTTTATATAGTTAGGACAAAACATTATGTTCGCAACATGGGCGCAAAGGTAATTCCTACTTTGGCGAGATAAAGGGGAGGGGACATATTCGCAATCTCTAAATCAGGGATAAAAAAATTTACAGCGTTTTCACGTATAAAATTTTACAAAGTCGAACATAACTGATCAGATGTATTACGACTGTAATGTCAATTTTAAACATACTTATATTTCATAGGATTTAAGATTTATATATTTTTAAGTTAGGAGATTAATTTTTTTCCGTGTATTACATGAATAATAATCTTCAAAATTTTGAACACATCATTTTTCAAATATTTAGGAAATTTTATACATATAACATGTCATCTTCTGTTATGACAAAAGAATTTTTAAATAGTTATTGCTTAATAATAAATTTGAAATGAAATATGTATAGGATAAAATATAATTAGTTCACTCAATTTTTTTTATACTTACTACACTGAGAAAAAAATTTTAAACTAAACATAATATAAACAGCCAAGGAAAAAAATATGTTTAAACTAAACATATTAATTATTAAATTAAACATAATTTTTATTGAATCAAACTTATTATGTATTGAATGAAAATTAATATGTTTAACTCAAAAATAATTTTTGGTTGACTGTCTAACAAAGATACTTATGTTTGATTCAGATATATTGTTTTCTTAATGTACTTTTTAGAATTGAATTGAAACATATATTTAGTGACAATATTGTAATTATTACACTGAAAAAATATATTAATGATATTACCATAAATATGGCCAATACTCCAATATTATATTGGTGAATATGTCGTCGGGTTAGCGCAATATCGTACTTATTCAGAAAACAAAGCAAGATCATACCTAACCACCAATGAAGGCAAAAACATACTTATTCAGAAAAAAGGCAAGAAGATCCTTATTCAGAAAAAGGGGCAATAACATGCTTATTCAGATGTCAGACTTTTTGGCTAATTTCAAGTTGGCAACAGTGTCGATAAATGTATTTCAAATTAATCACATTGTCAATACTGTGAAATAGATAAACTTTTGCATCAAATATTAATTAATTGTATTATTTCAATGAATAATTGATAATATTAACTGACTTAGTTTAAGTCATTTTTATTTGAAATATTGTACCAGCTTTTACTTTAAATTTACGAAACGTAACCTTTTCCAAAATGTCAGGTTAGTAATCAATTTTCAAATTTTCTAGTGAAAAAAGTATAGAGAATTTTAACAATAACGTTCGATCATAATTTAATAAATAATTATTCATATTTGCAAAATCTAGAATATTTACTGATACAGACTGTGATAATTTTAATCAAAGTTTCAAAAACACTGACTATGAAATAACCAATGAAAACACTCAAGCCTTTTCGAGTAAGATACTATATAAGTAATCAAAATTAATTAAAAGTATTTAAATTTTTATAATATAATTAAGCGTTTTTAATAATTTATAAAAAGCTGAAGGTAAAGAGAGCCAATATGAAGGGCAATATTTCGATTCCGAATTCTCATCAACACCCTTGGTTTACACCGACTTAAGTAATAATGTAAGAAGTTATAACGATGGTAAGTGTAAAATGTTTAGAAAGGTTCTTATAAACCCTTTACCTCTTTTTACACCAAAAACTTCTAATCTAATCTAATCTAATTTAACACCGAGATCGAGCTGGATTTTCCTCAATAGGGGAAAGTAAGCACTTAGGTTATAAAACCCATTGTACCAGACTCCAGCTCGCTCGTTTATAGCAACTTCTTAGAGTCCTGTTCTTTTCCAGAAGTCCAGTATCTCTTCTATCAATAGGTTGCTCACCTGCTTAGGGTCAAGAATTGCTTGACCCCAGCTAGATAGCCTAATCTTAGCTAGCGCTGGGCATTCAGCTAACATGTAAGTCGACGTTTCATTACTTTCCCCACACATTCTACACATAGGTGAAACTTGTCTGCCTATTTTATGCTGATGGTAGTTCAATAGCCCATGACCCGTAAGTAGACGAACTACGGTTTTAACTCTGATCTTATCGAGTTTTAGGAGATCGCTCGCTCGCCTCTTGTTGAGTGCTAACCCCAACAGAGTTTTCGCTTGCCTTCCCACTCTAGCGTTCGCCCAATACTTCTCATGTTCCTTTTCACCCCATCTCTCTATGGCTCTCTTAACCAAGCATGGCATTATTGCCACTGCTGGTTCAGGTCCTATAAATTTCGTCTCGGAACCGGTTTTCGCCAAGACGTCTACTCTTTCATTACCCTTGATTCCCGAGTGACCCGGTACCCAAATCAATGAAAGTCTATTTGCTGAACCCAACTCATCTAGTACGCTTCGGCATTCCCAGACGAGCTTTGATTCTATTGTGGGATTTTTCAGAGCCCCTAAGGCCGCTTGACTATCCACACAAATACTAATCCTTTTGCCCTTTGTTCCATTTCGGATGGATGTTTGGGCGCAAGTTAAAATCGCACAGACCTCTGCCTGCCAAACCGTGGCATGTCGTCCTAATGACTCAGCTACTTTAATGCAGCCAGTTTTTCGATAAATTCCGAAGCCTGCACCGCAATCCATCTTGGAGCCGTCTGTATACCAGACTTCGTCCCCAAGAGGAAAACCTTTCTTCCAGTCCATTCTGGAAGGTATAGTGATCTTAAAGCGGGGTTTAAATTTCACCCTCTTGATCATTCTATCTTGCACCATACTTAATTCTGGTATTGATAGAATTAAGCGTGGGAGCTTGGTGTGTACACCACCAGCCCTCCACCTTCCCTGCGCAGTTAACCTGCTTATAGTAAGAGCCGCCTTTTTCACCGCGGCAATATGCAGAGGTACCTCGGCAAGCATGAATCCCAACGCAACTGTTGGCGTGGTTCTCATTGCCCCCGTAATACCCCTGAAAATCATTGCCTGCAGTTGGCCTAGTTTCTCTTTCACCGTTATCAATTGAGTCCTAGACCACCAGACAACCACCGCGTGAAGAAACCTTGGTTTTAAGATCATCTGATAGAGCCAGTTGACCATATTAGGCCTTAGTCCCCAGGATGACCCTATCGCCCTTCTACACGCCCAGAACGCGGTACAAAACCTGCTATACTGATGTTCGAAATGTTCCTTCCAAACCAGCTTTTTATCCAGGATTACTCCTAGATACTTAGCCGATTCAGAAAAAGAAATCTCTTTTCCATAAAATATCGGTTTCTTCAAACTCGGTACCTTATATTTTCTTGTGAAAACTACTATGTTCGTTTTCTCTGTGTTTACGGAAAGTCCAGTCAGATTGCACCACTCTCTCACAATCCTAAGTGCACGTTCCGTAAGTTCTAAGAGGGTCTCGATTGCTTGCCCTCTTATAATTATAAGGAAATCATCCGCATAACTTTGCGTATAATAACCCTGGCTATTGAGGTTTCTAATTAACTCATCTGCCACCAAGCACCACAGTAAAGGAGAAAGGACTCCACCCTGTGGGCACCCTTTTGAGACCAGGCCCATTACCTTAGTCTCACCATACTCCGCTTCCAGGGCCCTTTCGCGAAGCATGCTGTCGATCCACTTAACTAGCGGCTCGGGCACACCTCGCATCCTGGCTGCCCTACAGATAGCTTTACTAGAGGTGTTAGGGAAGGCACCTTCGATATCCAGAAAGGTGCCAACCGCATATCCCCCACTGCTAATTTGTCCCTCTATTCTGCCTACTGCAGAATGGAGGGCTGTTTCTACTGAGAAGCCTGCTCTATACGCATGCTGTCCCTGATGAAGGGGAAAATCTCTAAGACATTCCTGTCTAATAAAATTATCCACCAGTTTCTCTAACGTCTTTAATATAAAGGAGGTTAGGCTGATTGGCCGCAGTCCTTCGCCACAGTATACCCTGACCGACCGGCCTTCGGAATAAACACAACCCTCGTCTTTTTCCAAGACTCCGGTGTACAACCAAGAGCTATACATGCTCTCATAATCTTACATAGGGGTACTCTAATACAGTCCGATCCCTTTTGCAAAAGAACCGGATATATACCGTCCCCCCTGAGGCTTTAAATGGTTTGAAAGTGCTTATTGCCCAGTCAATCCCTTCCAGAGTTACAACCTTGGCTGCTAGTTTCCAGTGTTCCCGATTTCCTCGGTTCCTACCTGGTCCTATGCCATGGCTGTTCTCCAAACCTTCTCTAAAGTCCGGGAAGTTTACCTCCATCAAGTGCTTTAGACACTCCCTTTTATCCTGAGCATACTGCCCGTTAGGCAGCTTAATAGTAGTTAATTTTGTCATTGGGTCTCGAGCTAATACTTTATGAAGTCTTGAGGCTTCTGGTACCCTCTCGATTCCCTCGCAAAAACTTCTCAAACTGACACTCCTTGCCCTCTCTACTTCTTTCTTGTAAGAATCGCGAGCGGTGTGATATTCATCCCAAGCTCGCTGTTGCTTACGTTTCTTAGCTTTATTAAAAAGCTTTCTTACCGTTTTCCTATGTTCCTCCAAACTGGTGGTCCACCACTTGCCACTCCCATTGAAGCCCATTTTCTTAACTACACAGTTCCTTTCAAAGGAACAAATAATAGCATCTCGCAGAAATTCCGCTGCAAGCTCTAACTCCTCCTTCGTCCCATAAGAAGTGGGGAAGCACGCCATGGAGGCCCTGAGGTCCTCACTATATGAAGCCCAGTCGGTACTCCTAGGATAACGTCCCCACTCCTGTTCCCGATCCTTCGATTCCAACCTGAACGTAATAAGCCTGTGGTCCGAGAGGGAATCTTCATCAGACACCCTCCAGTCCCTCACGCCATCACTCAAAGACTTGGAACAGATCGTAATATCCAACACCTCCTTTCTGTTAACAGTAACGAAAGTCGGCTCATTGCCCTGATTTAAAATATCTAAATCTGTATCTAACAGAAAATCTAAAAGTCTTCTACCTCTGTCATTAATGTCTGTGCTACCCCAAACAACATGGTGCGCATTAGCATCACACCCTATTAACAAAGGAAGCCCTCGCCTTTGGCAGTAATCTACCAACCTCTCCACCTCTCTTGGTGGTGTAGGTTCATCCTCTGTTCCCGGAAAGTAAGCGGACGCTATTACCACTTCCCTTTTATTTCCGTTCTTTTCTAGATACTTAGCTTTAACTACAGCTAAGTCCCTAGTAGTTAATTCCAAAAGCGGGAAAGCGTCTAGACCTTTATAGATCAGACACGCCCTTGGTACTGGTTCCTGTGGTAAACTAACCAGCTCGCCACAGCCGTTCAGACCTCTAATTCTCCCCTTGAAAACCCAAGGTTCTTGAATAAAGGCTAAAGCTGTCTGGACCTTTGTCAAGCTCTTGGCTAAAATCGCCGAAGCGCCCTTACAATGATGCAAATTAATCTGCGTACAATGAATCCCGGAAGCAGTCATTTTAAGGCTGGTTCACGGTCTCCTCAGTCGCTTCCCCCCCCTGAGCACCCTGCCCAGCAGCTGTGTTAGTACCATGCCTCGCCACTCTTAGAGTGATTTGACCTAGCCCAAAACACAGTTTCAACTGCCGGGCTTGGAGAGCTTCAATGTCGCTCTCTGGTACTCCTAGCGCGAGAGTCCAGCCCACAGCCGCAGATGGGTCCGCTCTCCCCTCGCCTCCCGAATACACCCTCCACGCGGATGTATCCACCCCGGTATTTTGTCTACCGAGGTTTTTAAGAATTGAAGCCTGGTTCACCCTAGGACCGGGTACCCACGCCACAACCCTTACCAGCTTGATCAACTCAGCCGGATCAGCCACCTTGATGGCAAGACCCCCTAACGCCTGACTGAACCTAGGTATACGGCTATTCAGCCATTCCCTAGATTCTGAGTCCAGGCACTCTACTAGGATCGCTCCCCTAGTGAGGCGAACCTCTCCAAAATGAGGATAGGGTCCGACTTCGTCCCCCCCAATCTCCTCATGAATTGCTACCCTTAATTGGTCCAGATTAGCCAACGTCATCTGAACCCTAGGATAGCCTTCCGCTACGATCGCCCCGGCTAATGACGTTCTTGTAATTTCCGCAAACGATAAGGTTCCCCCTTGTGGGCCCCTTAACTTCTTTGACGGCATTCTATTGGTAGGGGAAGCCTCCTCCGAGTCCTGCCGTCTTTTCCCCGGACCCCGACGCCCTCCCCTCCTCTTCAGTAGTGTTCTGAGAAGGGCCAGCGGTATGCGGTTCGGTTCTCAGAGAGCCCTGAGCTTGCTCCCGCCTTTTCTTCCTTTTTGCAGCTCCACTTAGTTTCTTGTTCTCAAGGACAAGTTTACCCAAGTGTTGCTGCACCCTATCCACTTGTTGCACGGTTTGTTCCCCTGAGATCCCTACCCCTGCTCCAAGCGTAGTCCCCATACCAGCATTGCGATCCCCCAAAGAGGGCTCTACATTGCTCGCATGTTCCGCGTTTTTGTTTAAATTAGTAGTATCCATTTTTGGTCCCACGAGAAAAGAGGAAATAAAAGGTCCATCCTTGAAGAGCCTCTATTCAAGGATAAGGCTAAATACATCCGAGAGTTCGCCCAGTATCTCGGAGTCTCGTTTAAGATACCTCCATTCGGGATCCCCCACGGTGACGGGTCGTCCAGAGGACGGGCCCCTCCTGTAGCACAACCGTTCCCGAACCTTACGAGAGCTAAGTAATGCCCAGCGATGGTCGTCCCCCGTCCAACCCCCCACCACGGAAGAACCCGACGGATTTGTTAACCCTAGTATCATTCATCCATGGACACGAGTTCATCACGGATTGGGTGGCAGAGACTCGCGCCTCAATCGCCATGGCACAGCCAACGTAGCCATGGAAGGGTTTCTTCTTAGTCAGACTTCCGCCAGTAGGAAGTCTTCAGAATGGACCCGCGGTTAAGCCTCTGTCCATTCCGTCTCTCTCGATATCCCTCTAAATCCCCGTGCCCTGAGACACTGCCCAGCGAAACACAGAAGATTTGGTTTCTGTAGCGGCCGACCCATTTTGAAGGGTTCGCCCCCTCAGTCCCCACGAGAGATATCAAGAAGTAGCCTCCCACTGGGTAAAAGTGCAAAAAATAGTTGAAGAAGTCGTTTTCACAGAGAATGCTAAAAATATTAGTAAATTATCTTGTTAACTAAAACTAAAACTAAAACTAAAACTAAAACTAAAACTAAAACTAAAACTAAAACTAAATCTAAAACTAAAACTAAAACTAAAACTAAAACTAAAACTAAAACTAAAACTAAAATTAAAATTAAAATTAAAACTAAAACTAAAACTAAAACTAAAACTAAAACTAAAACTAAAACTAAAACTAAAACTAAAACTATAACTAAAACACAGTAACATAATTTAACATAATTTAAATTATCTAGTTTCATGGTTCATTTTTTTATTAATGATAATTAATTAATTTCTTATTTGTTTAAAAAGTAAGCAACTTTCATTTTTTTCAAGCAATTTAGAAATTAATAATTAAATAATCATTAGATGATATGTCAGGAACATTATCATCTGTTTCTGTGGCAGAGATTCTGAAAAGAAAAACCAGAAAACGAAAAAGAAATGAGGACCAGTGGAAAACTACTGCTTCAAAAAAATCAAAAAATTCTGGAACTTCTGGTGTATCTTCAAGAGAAACTCCTATTGGCGCTAGAGTAATGGGAATTGGATGCGTAAATTGTCGATTTAAATGTCAAAGTAAAATTTCTTATGCTGAACGAAATCAATTATTTAAAGAATTTTGGAATATTAAAGATCATAGTAGACAATGGGATTACCTTGCAAGAACTATAACATGCACAAATCGAAAGACAAATGAGGAAACTAATGCCGAAAATGAATCTTGTAACAAGCGATTTAATCAACGTGATTTCTTTTTGATTATGCCAATGAAAAGGATTCAAGTATGCCAGGAAATGTTTTTGCAAACCTTCAGTAAGAATAGAATATTAATTTTTACTAACCTGCCTACGGTTTAACCCTAGTATATTCGGGGTGTATCATTCACTTATTTATTTAAAAAACATTAATTCGAAAGTCAAATCAATAAAACTTGTAATGTAACTTGAAGCTAAATAATTGTATTTAATAGTAATTTTTTGGTTGTTTGACCGTATGATATATTTTGTTTAATAATGATAAGGCCTAAATACGGTTTTTTTTGTAGTTTAGTTTAATCCAATTTTTTATCTCCTGTAAAGTGTCCCGTCCAAATTGATGGAGAATTTGTTCGTAAAATTCTTTATTCATGTTAATTAATGTAGAATCTTATTGGTTTTAAGGCCAGTGTATAATAGTAATTTTTTGGTTGTTTGACCGTATGATATATTTTGTTTAATAATGATAAGGCCTAAATACGTATTTAGGCCTTATCATTATTAAACAAAAAAATTGTATTTAATATCAAAGTAAAAATGAAATAGTCAAAATTAATTTTAACAAAATTATAAATTTATTTCCTTTAAAATTGAAAAATAGTAAAACCGTAAGAGGATTAAATCATTTCTAATATTTATTGTGTTTAAGAACTTTTTGATTGTGAAAATCAATATATATGATCTTTTTCCTGATTTTTTCGAATTTTTGACATTCTTTTATAAAAAAAGGTATCAGCAAAACTTGGCTGGAGACAATTCTTAAAAAACAAAACAATTCGACGATTCAATTTATTCAAGAAGACATGCGAGGAAAACATAACTATAGACCCAACAAAACATCAATTCTAGCAACAAAAAGTGTTCATGAACACATAGCTACGTTTGAACGAGTTGAATCCCATTACTGCAGAAAAACTACGAATAGAGAGTACTTAGATTCTGACTTGAACATCAATAAAATGTACGAGCAATATAAAGATTGGATGGCAAGTAGAAATGACGAAAATATTGTTGCAGAATATCGTTATAGACAAATTTTCACAAGCGAATATAATATATTCTTTCATAAACCGAAAAAAGACCAGTGCGATCAATGTACCGCCTTTGAGCTTTCACCTGGAGATAAACCAATTGAAATTATAAAAGCACACGAAAAGCACATCAAAAATAAAAATTTTGCACGTGATTTAATGTCAGCAGATAAAGAAAAAGCTAAAACTGATAATAGTATGTGCACAGCATCATTTGATTTACAAAAGGTTTTAAATGTTCCTCATTCAGAAGTATCCGCACTTTATTACAAAAGAAAGATTTCAATTTACAATTTCACAATTTTTGATTTGGCATTTAAACAAGGGCTGTGTAACGTTTGGAATGAAGCACATGCTAAGAGAGGTGCAAACGAAATTTCTAGTTGTTTATGGCGCTTTATTAAAGAGAAAAGTCAAAATGGTGTGAAAGTATTTAATTTTTACAGTGATAATTGTGGAGGGCAAAATCGAAACAGTATATTATACTCGATGTATGTTAAAGCAGCTGTCGATTTTAAAGTTATCATTCAACACAGGTCTTAATTTGATTTCTCTAAATTTTATTAAAATGAATACTAATAATTATTATTTAAATAAATATTTTTCTTATTATATTTTTCGAAATATAAAAGTGACACAGTTTTTTATGTAAAATTCATAATGAAAAAAAAATTTTTATCAGATTCAAGTCATCCTTTATCTCAAAATCGTTGTCTTTTTGTGTTATTAACAAAAAGATCTATAAATTATTAAATTTTTTAGGTACTTAGTGAAAGGACATACACAGAGTGAAGGAGACTCTATGCATTCGAGAATAGAGTCAGCTTCTAAAATGCGCTCAATCTTCACGCAATCGCACTGGTGTGATATTATGAGAGCAGCAAAAACAGAAGAGCCTAAATATGCCGTTCACGAAATGCAACAAAATGAGATCTATGATTTTGCGAAATTGGCAGAAAAGAAATTTTGGAGTCGAATTAAAATTTCTACTGTTAGCGAAATTAAAGTTTATCCGGACAAGAAAATTGAATATATTTTTGATTATGACAATGTTAACGTTAACGTTAAAAGCATTGAGTTTAATGAAAATCAAGAACTAGACATTTGTTATAAAAGTAAAATACAATTAGACAAAATGAAACAAAAGGACCTCATGGAATTAATCGAAAAGGGCTTAATACCTTCTGACTGTCACAATTTTTACAAAGAATTAATGAATTAATACTTGAATAAAATATCGTTCGCTTTAAAAAAAAGCGCTGCTGTAAAATGGTTCAATAAATTAAAGTTTACAGAAAGTTGTCCATTCTATTTTTCAGTAATAAAATTGTTTTTATTAATCTACTAACAGTTATAAAATTTGCAATTACTTGCAATTCGGATTAAATTATTATTTCAATATTTTAATTAAACGATTCAAACAAAGAGCAGCACACAGTATAACTTTGTACAATCAAATTATATTTTGAAAAATTTTTTCGTATGAAAAATTATATTTTTTTAAAATTACTTATGATTGAATTTTTCAGAAATTTCATTAGTTTTAAAAGTAGTTTTATAAACATTCATTTTGACTGTTTGTTAACCTATAATTTTGCATATTTTAAACAACGGGAAAAATAATCCCGTAAATTATTTGATAAATAATGCCTCGTTTGGTGCACGTGTATGTAACTAAAAAAATAAATAAATTTAAAATCTAATTAATGCTGCATACATATGTATGTAATTCTACAAAGTGGTTAATTTGAAATATATATTGACACTGTTGCCAACTTGAAATTAGCCAAAAAGTCTGACATCTGAATAAGCATGTTATTGCCCCTTTTTCTGAATAAGGATCTTCTTGCTTTTTTCTGAATAAGTATGTTTTTGCCTTCATTGGTGGTTAGGTATGATCTTGCTTTGTTTTCTGAATAAGTACGATATTGCGCTAACCCGACGATGTGACAACCGTAAAGTATTGCTGTTGCAGCTATACTCAGTGTAGAACAGCCATATGTATGTGAAGAACACGAATACTGTATTTAAAGAACAGAAATGTTTCAGCTATACGTCCTATCTATACGAGTATGACAAAATCGACAATATCATTTTTTTCAGTGTACCAAAATATTTTTGCAGGAATGTTTAAGGTCATGTTATTCAGTGGTCACGTGTCCTATATATTTTAATATGGAAACACGTGACCACTGAATAACATGTCCAAGCAAACTTGTAGTTCAAGTACGCTGTAAATAGCAAAATGGTTAAAAATTGTTAGCCGATAAGCTTTTCAAAACTTGGCCTAGAAAGATTGCAGCAAGATTACTTATTGGTAATTTTGAAAACATTTTTTACGTACATCTAGTTTGCAATGTCAGTATCCTGCAAAATTACAGGTCGCTTTAGTATGTGAATTCACTAAATGATAATCCTAAGAAACGTCTCAGATATAAGCATACCACTGAATGTCAAAAAGTGTATATTTCCTAATTAATGAGTTTAATGTCAACTATTTCTCAACGCTCATATACGCTAATTGGAGTCAGAACCTTACTCATCGTTTTTTTTACTAAAAGTGTGACCTAATAGAAAATAAATTTTTTTTAAAAATAAAATTGATGGACTTTTAATTTTTATGGTTTCGTATGTAAAGTTTACTTAACGGAACCCTATTTACTGGTCTCGCTTTTTTAAAAAATAAATCCTTTGCTATAGAATAAAAACTACTCGACTGATTAATCACCAGATTAAGTTTATTTAATTGAGGGACTGGATGCTATAATGCATTACGCGCTATGTTAAGTAAATGGTGCGTAACACGTTGTAGCATCCAGCCCCTCAATTAAAAACTTTAGAATTAGAAAGTGGTTTTTGTGCATTATTACGGTTAAAAACAAAAAAACAAGAAGTTAATGACACAGGCACACACAAAAAAAGTTTTTTGGACAAGACACTGCAATAGTATATTCCTATGTATTTTAGCCCTCTGAATCCGTATCAGAATTCAGAATTGCCAAATTAGTTCTTTTTTAGTTATACTCAAAAGATGAATTAAAAACCAAATAAAAAAAATTTTTAATTAATTTTAAAGCACTACAGTAGTATATTTCTATGCATTTTTCCACGCTGAATCCGAATTCCAAGTCAAAATTAACAGATTTACTCAAAAATTTGAGTTAAACTCAAAAAACGGAATTAAAATTAAAATAATAAAAGAAAGGAATTATAACACTACTGTAGAATATTTCTATGCATTTTTTCCCGCTGAATCCGAATTAACAGAATTAACAGATATTTTTACAATTAAATGTACCTACTCTGTAAATTTGAATGTGTAACAATTCACATATTTTTACGTTATAAGTCGTCTTCTCGAACAATAAGTGCATATACACTTGTAATAAGTGAAATTTCACTCAAAATAAGTGAAAAATTCACTTATTTATAAGTGTATATGCACTTATTGATCGAGAAGACGACTTATAACGTAGAATAAGTGAAATTTCACATATTCAGATTTAGAGAGTACAATTATTATTTTTATGTAGGGGAGAGTGGGGCAAACCGGACCCCATAACGGTTTTTTTAACTCTTGTGACTAAACGAATCAACCGATTTCATTTTTTGAGGGCTTGTTTGAAAGATCATTTAATTGCGCAACTTTTTCCCAGAGACACCTATACTTCATCTTTTATTGTTTAGTTGCTGTGTTAACTTTAAAAAATTTTGCAAACAGTCCGGTTTGCCCCACCCCCTGGGGTAAACCGGATCCCCTATGGGGCAAACCGGACCGTTTGGTTTTTTATTTATAATATTGCATTTACATAATCTACAATAATAAAAAAACATAAAGAATCATGTAAACAATGGTTGTAGTAATAAAAATAATAATTCGGGATTAAATTTTAATTAAATAAATATCTTTTTTAATAAAAAAATTAAAATGTTTGTCATTGTCAGAGAAACCATTTTAAAGAGTGCAATTCTCATTGGAAGACAATTATGTTTCATTGTAAGTAAATATTTTAATAAAACAAATATTTTATTTAAAAATAATTTTTATGAAACTTTAATTCAAAGGAAATATCCTATGGCCGGTTTGCCCCACCGAAAACGGTCCGGTTTGCCCCACAGGCCCATTTTAAGAATAAATGTTTGTCAAAAAGAAACGCTTTGCAAATTCATCAAAGTTTATGGTGGTAAATATTCCTGAGATGTGTACCTTGAAAACCCAGGACCTAATATTTGGAAATATTACACGATTTCCTCAGAATTTCCTTAAGAAAAAATTCGGAAAAGTGTAGAAAAAAAGTAAAAAAAAAATTTTTGCTCCCAGCGTTGCACAAACAAAAGTAAAAACTGTCAAATTAAAAAAACAAGGTATGCTACACAAGGTTGTTTTAAATTTCTAAGAAGCACTTTGACAATTTCGCCATTTCGGAAATATTGAGGGGGGTCCGGTTTATCCAATGGTCCGGTTTACCCCACTCTTCCCTATAGCTAAATTTTTGCATTGTAAAAAATCTATTTATAAAGATTCTAAATAATGTGTTAATTAAAAAAAATAATAGGGTCATTTGGGGTAAATGTAAACGCGGGGTAAATGTAAACAGTAGATGTTTCAGCTAAATTTACAAATTAAAAAATAAGTACGACGGCAATATTTTTACCTCAACTCACCTACAAGATGTTCTGACTATTGCCAATATTTTATTTTGACAATTAGCAATGCCCTAGTGTAAGTTATCTTTTAATGCAAAAAAGTTTGAAATTGAAAATTTTTCTGTTTCAGTATTTTGTCTCGCATTTGCATAAAAATAAATTAAACAATCAAAATATAAGTTGTAATTCTTCCTTATTAAAGCCTTAACAAAAATTGACTTTGATTTTTGATTTTCGTCAATTTAGTTAATAAATAATTAAGTGTTTACATTTACCCCGAGAATTCGAAAACTCGGGGTAAATGTAAACAGTAATCCAACTACATTTTAAATGAAAATAATTTAATAAATTATCAAATCTGCCATTTCGAAATTTAAAAATTCGATTTTAGATTCTTATTCAGCAACCTTAGAAACTTTTTTTTACCAAATTGAATGAAAATCTATTTAAATTTGTTCAAGTTATTCAAGTTTTACATTACTAATTTTGTAATGGTTGATTGTTTATTTTATATGATACATTATCAGTCAACTGATTGATTTACTATACGTCTACGAATAATTTTTTTTCCAGTTTTTCCATCCCTTAAGACAGTAGTATGCTTGAAATAACTTGTTTCTTAAACCTCGCTTAACTACAGAGGTGTTTACATTTACCCCGAATTTTAGGCAAATTTCAAAATCTCGGGGTAAATGTAAACAGTCAGTTGTAGACGATTCAGGTGCATCAATATTTTTTTGAACCTCATAAAATTTTTCTAGGGAGCTCTAGTAACAAGTTCATGCAAAAAAAATCCGTCCATTTTACCTTTTAACAAAAAAAACTGATGTTTTTCGTAAAAAATAGATAAACCGTTTACATTTACCCCAAATGACCCTACAAAGTTACAATTGAATACCAATATTGGTAATAAATTAGTACATTTCTTTTTAAAGTGTAATCAGAAAAAATTTGAGTCTCGAAAATCCATGCTGGCCTTGAAAATTTTTTAAAATAATTTTTAAGTGCAAATATTAAATCTTGGTTTTTTTCGTCAAATTAGAGCATTTAATAATAAAGAAGAACTTTTCGCAAATTTTAAAACAATTTTCGGTTGCGATTATCAAATTTAAAAGTTTTTCCTAAAAATTGGTGTTTTTTATATTTAAAAAATCTATCTCCGATACACGGAAGCAGTCAGAACTGTTTTACAATTTTTTTCATATACATATATTAGAGGTGTGCATTGAATCGAGTCGAACCGAAAATTATTCGACTCGACAACAGATAAAACTCTAATCGGGAATAATTCGACTCGAATCGTCCAAATTCGAAACTCAGAATTTTTTACGGACCAATTACTGACAAAAATATAACCAGTCCGAGTCAAATAAAAGAATATTTTACTTTAAACAATAAATTCAATTTTTCATAACATAACCGATCACTTGTTTGACATTTCTTCTAAATTTTGCGACAAAATGCAACTTATTTCGATTCTTATAAGTTTTGTTTCCTTATGTAAAACAAACAATAAGCGAAATATAATAAGCAAGTTTCTAAGCACTAGATAGCTGTATTACGAATACCAGCCTACTACAGGCAACACAGTACCTTTTTTGTTCAAAATAGGTGAATAGGTGATTTTTTTCTGAAATAGGTGACAAATATGTGAAAAAAATGACAAATAACACAATGAAATGTATTTAAAGCTTGTATTAAGAATGTATTAAAGCTTCAGTTTCTTATACTTTTTTTAATCTTTGACAGCAATTAGCTTAATTGTAATACAATTTATAAAGTTATGTTATCTACATAGCTGGTTTTCTCTTAAAAGAACATATGAGGCATTTTACGTGTAATGTCCTAAGTTGAAATTTCAACTTCTTGAAAAAAATTGAAACTCGGGGAATTTGTTGTTATATCAAGTAGAAATGTACCCCAAAAAATATTTTTGACTTTTTCGAAAATTTGAAGGGGGTAGAGGGGGGGTCAATTTGACCAATTTTGCTAACACCGGCTACTTTGTGAATTTTTTCTGAACGTACTTTTAATGGGAAAAATTTTTCAGAATATGTTTCGGAAAGGTTTTTTCGTTCTCTTTTCAATGGTGAATTTTATTTTTTAATATTTTAAAAATTTATCCCAATTTTTGATAATTAATATTTCAATTTCCCAAAAAGGGTCCGTTTTATTTGAAAATAAATTATTGCAAACGAAAGCTGAGGTTTTTTCCTATGCGCATGTAAATTTTCAGAATGCCCTTTTTTTGTATTTGAGTTATTAAAAAATAACTCAAAAACAAAAAAAAGGGCATTCTGAAAATTTACATGCGCATAGGAAAAAACCTCAGCTTTCGTTTGCAATAATTTATTTTCAAATAAAACGGACCCTTTTTTGGGAAATTGAAATTTAAATATTAATTATCAAAAATTGGGATAAATTTTTAAAATATTAAAAAATAAAATTCACCATTGAAAAGAGAACGAAAAAACCTTTCCGAAACATATTCTGAAAAGTTTTTCCCATTAAAAGTACGTTCAGAAAAAATTCACAAAGTAGCGGGTGTTAGCAAAATTGGTCAAATTGACCCCCCTCTATCCCCTTCAAATTTTCGAAAAAGTCAAAAAAATTTTTTGGGGCACATTTCTACTTGATAGAACAACAAATTCCCCGAGTTTCAATTTTTTTCAAGAAGTTGAAATTTCAACTTAAGACATTACACGTAAAATGTCTCATATATGTTCTTTTAGGAAAAACCCTCAGCTTTCGTTTAAAAAAATCGTACCTTTCCCTCCTAAAAATTAAAATTTATTTTTAATTACTCCTATTGGTACAGATCTAAATCACAAATAAAACGTGCCGTATTCTAATATGAAATTTGAATTTTATGAACAGATTACAAAATATTTAGCAAAAAGTTTTGCATCTTTGAGCATAAAAAGGTGACAGAATTAAAATAGGTGATAAATCATTAAAATAGATGAAATAGGTGACAAATTTGAAAAAAAGATGGATAGGTGACTACCTGTGATGCCTGCTACTAATTTTAGGTTAGGATTTTTGTCAAAATAATTGTGCGAATTAAATAACCGAGTTAAGTTGTACAATTCGAAACTCCGTTTTTCGAATTAGCCGACTCGACTCGATTTACTTTCGATTCGAATCGGCTCGTTCGATTCGAATTTTGCACACCTCTAATATATATCATAAATTCTAATTTTAGAAACCATTATAATTTTTTTTCAATGAGAACCAAATCATAAAATGCTTCGATATTGATTTTTTAGTATGGATTTTCGAAAAATTCCGAAATTTTTTAACAATTTCTATTACCTTGCATTGACCAAATTATTCTTAATTATTCTTGTAAATTCTAATATTAAAAATCAATAAAAATTACTTTTATTTGGAGCTAGATCGGCAAAAGAAACGACGGTCTTGTAAATTTACTTTCACTAAGTTTGGATTCGTAAATAAAATTTCAGCTTGTTCACTCAAATTGAAGCATTATTTATTACAGATCTTTTTCCGAAGATTGGAGGTATTTAGAACTTTTTCATAAAAAAATACTTGTTATGAAAAATATCGTTCGTAACTTGTGCTAGCAGTTGCCAATTTTTGAACGAGCACTTTTTTTGGAACAAACTGTTGGCGAAGCTTCGCCTACAGTTTGTTCCAAAAAATGTACTCATTCAAAAATTGGCAACTGCTCGCTCTCGTTAAGAAATATACTATTTTAGAATTTAATTGCGATTCTGAAACAATTTCTGTCCTGAAAACCAAAGCTAAATTTGACAATTTTTTTAAAACAATTTTACGAGGCAATTATAAAAATTGGAATTTTTCCCTAAAATTGGTGCTTTTTCATTTAAAAAAAGATTTTTTCGAAACGCAGAGATATTTAGAATTTTTTTCCGATTCAGAAAAAAATTGTTTTCCGAAAAACAACGCTGGTCGCCTACGTCAAAAAATTCCTTGGATACTGTCCGACAAAAATGAATTTTTTTTCTGACCCTTTAATAATTCTGGTCACTTTCGATAGATTTTTTCACGCTGATTAAGAATCTGAAAAGAAAAATGCTCCAGCACGTCGAGTTTTTGAGAAAATTAGTGTTAAAAAGTGAAAAAAGCATGTTTTTGGCTATATTTGATTATTATTAACCGAAAAATAGGAGGTGCTAGAATTTTGTTTCTGGTATCAAATGATATCTTGAATCACAACCAACAATTTCCTTGAGGAAGAATTCGAAGGCATTTCCGATAAGGCAATTAAAAATTATTTTTTTCTACTAGATAGTCATTTAATTTCTATTAGAAGAATTGATTAATTTAATTTATTAAAAATTAGGATATAAAAACTGTAAAATACAATGAAAGCTTAAATAAAATTTTAATTAAAAACTTTTGTAGGGATTTTTAAAAATTAGATTGATAAACATGTCTTTTTGGAATAAAATATAAGTAACCTGAAAATAATATAAAGTGTTATGAATTTAAATGCTAAAGAATTCATTTGTTTATCACTTGTTTCACAATGCCGAGGTTATACATGGTGCTAATAAAATTTGATTAATAACAAAATTTAATGCAAAAGAAAAAATAATTTTTAATTGCCTTATCGGAAATGCCTTCGAATTCTTTCGCAAGGAAATTGTTGGTTGTGATTCAAGCTTCCATTTGATACCAGAAAAAAAATTCTAGCACCTCCTATTTTTCGGTTAATAATAATCAAATATAGCCAAAAACATGCTTTTTTCACTTTTTAACACTAATTTTCTCAAAAACTCGACGTGCTGGAGCATTTTTCTTTTCAGATTCTTAATCAGCGTGAAAAAATCTGTCGAAAGTGACCAGAATTATTGAGGGGGCAAAATTTAGTGTCGGAAAGAGTCATTTTATTTTATCTATTTATTAGAATATTAACTGTTGTACCCGCCTTCGACGGGTTTCAGTTTCTACTAATACATTTTAAAAGAGTGACTACCGACCAGGAATTTAATTTGACTATCAAAAACTAAGAATGTGAGTTACAATTAACCGTTTATTTCATTTGGAAAATATTACTATTTGAATTAGTAAATGACTTTTTTTGTCAAATACTATTTTTAAATAATTCATACAGAATCGGCCAAAATTGTCAGTCCACCCATTTTTGAAGGAATAAAAAGAAATTTATGAAAACTAAAATTTTGTTTGGTTTATGTTTTGAAAGACAATACAATTTTTAAAAAAATAAGACCTTACAGAAGTCATTTGGCCAAAATTTGTACAAGATATTCTTAAAAATCGTCATTTTCAATATTTTACCAAAATTTGAATAACTTCTAAAATAATTAACGCTTTTTAATAATCTTAAGCTTATTTTAAAGGTCATTTTCTCCGAAATAAGAATTACTTATAAGCGTTAACTTATTGTAATTTTTTCTTGGAATAAGCATGACGTTAAAGTTGGACAAAAAAATTGGAAAAATTTTAAATAATATTATTAAAAGAAAAATAATTTTTAAAATTTAAATAAATTTTTTTATGAAATTTTCTTGAAAAATCTACTCCATATCAAGATTCGCGGTAGAGAATCGCCGCCAAGTAGAAGCAAAAAACCACGAATATATATTCTTGAAATATAGATTGTTTTTCAATAAAATTGAATAACTCGAGTAAATCTTAACCAATTTGGCTCATTCTTTTTTTATGAGATAAAGAATAAAAAAAAGAAATAATTCTGTCACGTTTATTCAATGTTTTATATATTGTTATAGAATTTAGGCTAGGAAAACCGATAAAATAGCGATTTTTTGAGGTTTAGACAAACGTGGAGCGTTAACTCCTAAATGAATTGCTGAAATCTTTTAGAATATTATTAATTAGGTTAAAATCTTGATATACATTTCAGGAAATTTTAATACATTTCGAAATTTTTGAAAAATTTTGTTTTTCTCAAAAAAAAATGAATTTTTTTACATTTAGACTAACGCAGAGACTAAACTTCTAAACGGTTATGTGATATCTTCTAGAATATTATTTATTGGGTTAAAATCTCGATATATATTCCTGGAAATTTTAATGCACTCCGTATTTTTTGAAAAATTTTCTTTTTCTCAAATACAAAAATTTTCGCCAAGTAAAAGATTTTGTAAGTGTCCAAACAATTAGAGAAATAAAAGTCTATCAAGTAAAATTTATAATTAAAATTTTAATAACGATTTATTTTAAATATTTCCTCTCCTACACAACTCGAAGTACATATTGCAGTTGAAAAAAATAACCCGAGATTAGCTGCTGATATAGCACATTGAGGCTTAATTACATTTCCGAATTAAGTCAATGTTCTTCACTGCATTTTGAATTGTAACAAATAAAATTAACTTTATAATTTAAATTAACAAAAAACAAAATCCAATTATTTATCATAATAAAAAATTCCTATGTCAGCAATTTAAAAATCTTGGCGTCAATAATGCTTCTAATTTGTAATTAATTAAAATATTGACGCAAAGATTTTTAAATTGCTGATATAGAAATTTTTTATCATGATGAATAATTGGAATTTGTTTTTTGTTAATTTAAATTATAAAGTTAATTTTATTTGTTACAATTCAAAATGCAGTGAAGAACATTGACTTAATTCGGAAATGTAATTAAGCCTTAAATTAAATTAAGTGCAATATCAGCAGCTAATCTCGGGTTATTTTTTTCAACTGCAATATGTACTTCGAGTTGTGTAGGAGAGGAAATATTTAAAATAAATCGTTATTAAAATTTTAATTACAAATTTTACTTGGTAAACTTTTATTTCTCTAATTGTTTGGACAGTTACAAAATCTTTTACTTGGCGGAAGTTTTTGCATCATAGATGTTTTTGTTGGGATCATGTTTTATATATGTTCCAGATAGATTAGTTTTTAATACAAAAAATTATATCAAAAATTTTTCCAATTTTTTTGTCCAAGTTTGACATTATGCTTATTTCAAGAAAAAAATTACAGGTTAATGCGTATAAGTAATTCTTATTCCGTAGAAAATGACCTTTAAAATAAAGTTAAGATTATTAAAAAGCGTTAATGATTTTAGAAGTTATTCAAATTTTTGTAAAATATTGAAAATGACGATTTTAAAGAATATCTTGTATAAATTTTGGCCAAATGACTTCTGTAAGGTCTTATTCTTTTCACTACTAATTGTAATTAGTAGAAACGAAAAGCAGTTTTTGATTTCCACATTGGAATCTAAAACAGGAATTGTCATTTATTGTCATTTTTATTGTCATGTTTGTAATTCTTACTACTTGTGTAGATAAACTAAACATGAATTTACAATTTCTCAGCAATGTACAGACAAAAGTCTGATTTTATTTATAAAGATTAAAAATTTTCATTTAAATGAATTTGAAATTTATTTTCTCCCAATCGTCAGAGAACACAAGCATGTTCAATCTTGAATTAAAAAGTAAATTTCAATTATATTTAAGAGAATGTGCTTACATAATAGTTAAGTAAATACTCATTATAACGATGCCTCTCGTTCATATAATGCTTATTGAAAAACGAATGCAAGATGATTCTTATTCACTTTTTGGTGCAAGACAATGCTTTTTCGATTTTCCGTGCAATAAAATTTTTATTCAAAATTCTATGCGAAAATGAACATTCTGAAATTAGCTTATTCTATGAATTTGATAAAATTTTCAATTTAGTATAATTTATAATTGCAATTGCTTCAAAAATATTTCTTAATACGTGTTACAGGATCCGTGTTTATAAAGTTGCTTATAACAATAGACATGTACTGAAATTCTCAGATATTTAATTGCAATTTAATATTAATAGGAAGATTTAGGGTTAAATTTACTGTTCTGTCAGTGGTAATTGTTTTGCATACAATTTTGAATAAACATTTTATTGCACGGAAAATCGAATAAGCATTATCTTGCACCAAAAAGTAAATAAGAATCATCTTGCATTCGCTTTTCAATTAGTATTATATGAACTGGAGGCTTCAATAAGTAAACAATTAGGTACTCCCTGGGAGATCTTCCCCGTTCTTAAGCTATGCCCAAATTTACTATTGTTACAAAAGGCAAAACTAACCACCTGAAAGAATTCTTGGAGTTCTACAAAATAACACTTTAGGTAATAATAGGGCTTCACGGGGTGTATAAGAAGCACGTGACCAACGTAGTATAGTTCAACAAAAACTTTTTAATCCAAC
Source organism: Leptopilina drosophilae (assembly GCA_032873175.1). Classification (NCBI taxonomy): domain Eukaryota; kingdom Metazoa; phylum Arthropoda; class Insecta; order Hymenoptera; family Figitidae; genus Leptopilina; species Leptopilina drosophilae. The sequence continues at coordinate 42,852,396 of CM065483.1, forward strand.
TGTACGGTATTATGGCACACGCCTCTAATAATGTGTATATAATGATGAAAAGAAAACGCCGCCTCTATATACTAGGTGTACCATTTTAATCTATCAAAAAAAAATTGTGATAAATCTAAATTTATTGAAAAAAATGTTTAAATACAACAACTTATTCTATTATAATTATTTTAATTTAAAAAAATTAAAAATTAGAATTGTATTTTTAAACATGTCTAAACAATTCATTTTGTTCAAATGTTTAATTGTTTTTAATTGTCAGTCATTTTTATTAATAATTCTAATTGTTATAAATTAATTATAACAGTTTACGACCAGTAAAAACGAAAAAAAAATTAATTTAAATGAAATGTTTAAACATGATAAAAATTTCAATCATCAATAGATCCCCTTAGTTTAAAAGTTTAAACCATTTAATTTTATATTAATATATCATTATTTTTCTTTCTGGATAAATATAAAAATACAGTAAATAAATAACCAATCAAATGGAAATAAGTATGGTTTTAAATCAAATAACATTTAATTTAGCTGTTTTGGGCATGTTTTTGCCCAAATAAATCTTATTTATTAATCATAAACGTTACTTTATTTATTTTTTACGTAAATTAAATTATAAAGAAATTAATTGTTTAAATTATTTTTTATAGTCTTGTAAATTAACAAGTTATTAACCTAAAAATATTTGCAAAAGTAGTTATATTTAAACATTTCTAAAAACCTACATGTAAACATAATTATATTTTATCCTAACTTTTTTATATATATTCTGTTATTAAAACCAATTGCTTAAAACTATATTTAAACATTTATAAAAACAATAAATTTTTCTTTATAAACAACAAGAAAATTTATTTGTATGTACAAACCGTTGACGGGCCGCAAAGCTGCGAGATTTTCGCTTCTTGAATGTCGACAAACGCTGTTTCATTTTTTCAATATTTTTTTTTCAGGATGTAAAAAATACTATTTTCATAACAATACACTATAATTGCGATTTTATTCAGTGTGTTATTGTTAAACTATCGCCTTTGTAAAATAATATATTGGTCTGTCGCGACCACCATTTTTGTAAAAAGAAATAGTTAACGCTTTCGACACGCACAACGTGAGTGCTATCGATATTAATGATCATGCATTACAACCGATTAATCGATACAGATCGTACTTGCACTTAATTTTATTTAAAATTTGTAACAAATTGTGATACTTGAAGTATATTTATTACCAACAGATGTTTTACTTTCAAGTACAATACTAATATATAACATATTATACGCAATAAATATTATGTAACATATTATAATATTGTGTAGTAATCAAAATCATATTATTAATAATATAATTAATAATAACATAAAATAAAAGACATTACAAAACATTAAACAATTAATAAGTAATTTTTAAAAATTTACACAGACCCACAAAAAATTTAATAATTTGTTCGTTTTTTTTCTAACCTCAAAAACATACTCGTTTGGGGTTACATACCTCTTTGGTACTCAAAAAATCGAAAAAGTTATTATTGCTTATTTTAAAAGTATATATTTTCGAAAATGTTGTCTCAAATTTTCATTGAAATCGGCGCATAAAAATCGAAGAATATTGATATTTTTAGCGTTGTACTCCTCAGAGGTCAGAACTGAACTTGAAACTTTAATCGCTATTATCTCTAAATAATATTTTTTTAAAACTACTGTCATAGTGTGCATGATTTCTCCAAAACCGCTTAAGCGATCAGCTTGAAATTTCGTGTTTTTTTATAGAAGTAATAGCTAGTGCGTGAACGATGAAATTTTAATTCGTACCAAAATTTATATATTTTTGGTAAAAAAATCTAGTTTTTAAAAACCTAAAAATTCGAATTTTGGTGAAAATCATTTGCCATTTCTAGAAAAAAATTGAACATTATTACTGAAAGAATATTTCTCACTTAATTTATGTGGAGAATATTCTTATCGCATATTAAAGAAGTTTTTCTTAAAATTAGAATGTAATTTTTTCAGTGCAATCATATTAGGTCTGCAGTTTTTATTTAAAAAATAGTTCCTACAATTTTATTACAACTTTATAAAAGTACCTACAAAATTTTATTTTTTAGATAAGAATTAAAACAAATCAGCTTTCGAAAATTCTGACTTCAAATTCAATCGCCTTGTTGTGGCCGCCATGTTGAATTTTTATTTCTTTCCGTAGCACATGCATATGTTTAAAAAGAGATGCAACTAAAGATGGCTACCACAACAAGGTTGACAACAGGTGACGTACAGCTGTATTTCAGGTCCCAATATATAATTATTATTAAAATTTATTTACACATTTTTTAAAAATAGAAAAAAGGTAAAGTTAGTATTAGAATATGTGACGCGACACGAGAAAAGGGACCTATCGATAAAAAAATCATTTTTGAGTTTTTAGTCGTATTCCATAGATTTTAAGTTGCTCTTTCACGTAAAAAAATCAGAAGTTAAAAATCTGAAATAGTTTTAATATTATAAAGCCTGAAAGTTGAACGTGACCTCGTAAATACACGTGTTTTCTGTTTATGCCGTCACATTAAACGCTCCCCCTATAAAATTCTTTTTTGAGGCGATAGGTCCCTTTTCTCGTGTCGCGTCACATATACATTTAAGTACCGATGAGAGACTGTTTATTTAAAAAAATAGGTATAACTGCATTCATTACTAATGTACTATATTTCAATAAAAGATACATTCAGAAGTACAGTAAGGGTAAAAAAGTTACAAAATCAAATTTTTATGACACGCATATTTTATGGTATACTGTGAAAAATTTATAAACTGACTATATGAGTGATGTACATACATATATAGATATCATGAAGTAGGATAAGAAGATGAAACGACCTATATTTATTGGCCCCCAAATAGGGGGGTCTTCTTCTTCTTCTTCTATTGTTTATGGCTTTTTGCTGTTGCAAGTGGCCAGATCTGGTAACTTTTGATAATTTAACATTTAAGTGCCGTTTACAAATGGATTGCAGGAGTTTATGCTGTAAGCGTGGCTGCATGTTTAAGGTGATTCATATTAGACTTGCTAAGGAGAGAGCAGGGGAGGCGCAGGCGCGAACAAGAAATACAATATACAAATTCAATTCAAATAATAAATGCAAAATCAGGAGGATAGAAAAACCTATCAAATTCCTTGACAGTCTCCTCGCTGATGTTAAAAACAAAAGGGTCCAAATTTGTAACAACTCCACGCTGAATAGGCGAAATCGAGTTTATAAAGCCGAAAAAGTTTGGTCTGACAGACGAAAATAAGTTACATTCATTTATTATGTGTAACAAACTCCGCTCCGGATTCCCGCACGGGCAATCCCTCGGGATATTCCATTTCATCTTATCAAAGTGATCGGTGGTACATATATGACCAGATCTCAATCTGGTAATCAGATTAATTTGCCGTCTATGACATTTGTCGAACCTCTTGAACTCATTACCATTTATTCCAGTGTGACCTGGGATCCACATAAAATGTATATTATTGCCAAGGTTTGTTAAATGTTGAATCAGGGATAGAATACGAAAAGGGAGGGAGGAATGGGAAACAGAGATTCTATTCATATTTGATATTAAGTTAATTGCGTCAAGAGAGTCAGATAGGATGATAGCAAGTGGAAACCCATCAGCAATAACATGTTTAAGGGCAAAATAGATTGCTTGTAATTCTGCTGTGAGAGAGCTTAGTGGATAAGAAACTGCCAGTCCAAAGTTGGTTCGAGTTTGGGGGATATGGTAAGCGATACCTACCTTTCCAGTTTGGTTATTAACTGAGGCATCCGTGTATATGTGAATATAGCCGTCAAAATTTTCTCTCGAGCGCCACTTGAGGGAAAATATAGAATTATAATATATCGTCTGCTACATGGTTGTTTATGACATTTATGAGATACCAGCTGAATGAATCGGGTTATATTTAAGGTTTGAACGAGTTTTATGACTGAAATTGGAAATAAAAATCAAAAGTTAGTATAAAATAATAAATTTATGAGTAAATAATAGTATGTTAATATAAAAATTCATTCTTGCTGTCATTTGACTACAAAAACATTGAGGTTATATTTATGTTTTTCTCCTTACATCACGTGACAAAATAGTTTAAAAAATTACCACTGTGAGCGCTGTAACCAGTAGGGAGAGAAAAACCGCACTACTCTGACCCTCCATTTTGGTGTCAACTTTTTCTGCTATATACTGCAGGCGTTTCATCTCCTTATCCTTCTTCATGATAGATATATACTTAGTACAATATACGTTTCAATAATAATATGCCTTAATTTTTCGAATGTTTGTTAACAAAAGTGTTTTATAAACATTTATCAAAATAAAAATTATAAATAAAACGCGGGACGTAACGCAAAAAAGCGTTCAAAAATACTATTTATTTCCAGTGCGCTTTTCTTTGCATCTTGCATTACTTAAAGTTGCCTCTACATATCGAGAAAAAAATTGCGTCGTGCGTTTCATATTTTTGTCCAGAACAGAAAATTTGCATTAGAGTAAGAGAGTCAGATACACAGTCTGTTTCTCTTACTCCAATGAAAAATTTTCTGTTCTGGAAATATTTAACGAAGGTGTAAATGCTCCCTTAAGGAAAATACAACTTTAAGGAGAGAACACAATTAATGGTACGCGAACGTGAAGGAAAACGGGTGACGTCACAATGTTATTTAAATGGTTGATGTCATACGTTCACGTTCGCGTACCATGTACTGTGTTCTCGCCTTTAAGGTTAAGTCCACAATATCACCTTGAGGTTGAGTCCACAATAGGCACTTTTCTTAAAGCGATACATACCCTCTATATCGGTTTCCATTGTTTAAACAGTAGAAATCGATGTAGAGGGTATGCATCGCTTTAAGAAAAGTGCCTATTGTGGACTTAACCTGAACTAAACGTCAACGTAGATATTGGGCGGTATTCATAGTCCCGATTTAAGCAAGGACTTAAACTTTGCTTGATCAAGTCGGCCTTATTCGAATGAGTCGAGCTTAAGACCATATGTATTCATAGTCAAAAATAAGCAACTACTTGGTAAAGGAAATGCATCTAAAGAATTGCTTGACCAAGCAATTGCTTAAGATGATCTTACTGAGCGTTCGGCCTTTTCCGTCAATATTCTCTTGTATCTGCCAATAAGCGATGGTAGATAGCTTATATATTCATTAGAAAAATGACGCTAATGCACATAAGGTTAAGTCCACAATAGGCACTTTTCTTAAAGCGATGCATACCCTCTACATCGATTTCTACTGTTTGAACAATGGAAACGGATGTAGAGGGTATGTATCGCTTTAAGAAAAGTGCCTATTGTGGACTCAACCTGAAATATCTTAAAAGGGAGAGGAGGGGGAGGGGTAAAAAACTTAAAAATATGCATAATATTTTAATAGTTTTAGGAAAAAAGTTATAAAGTAAAGGGATACAAGCAATGACTACCAGAATGATGAAAAATTGAAATATTCTTATTCCTGACGAAATATTATATTTAGATTCTAAATTTTTCTGTATTAAAAGATAGAAAAAATTATTTTAACTATTATTATATTACCATTGTCTCTAACAAACCTAAACAAACAACAGAAAAAATTTTGTTTATAAAAAGTAATTGTAAAATGAATTTTTTTTCAACTTTTTGAACAAAATCTTATTTTTCCTAAACCAATGCACCAAGAGTGCATACAAAAGGGGTGAAACAATTAACTTTCGTTTGTATCTCCAAAATTTTTAAAAATAGTATTTTTTAATAATTATTTAATATTAACAGTTTTATTTCCTCGTAGGGTGTCGATTTTCTCAGAATCAATTATTTTTACATATTTTCAAGTATATATACATATTTGAACATGGGGAACAAATTCTTTGGATGTACACTCTGATGCTATAATGCCTTCCTTCCGGTTTTGACGGCATTTTAAAAAGTTGTGGCATATCTATAAAAATGTTGTTAGTTCATGACGTATGAACAAACTTGAATTTCACTAATTAATGTCACTAATCAGGGTGTACAATGTGTGTGGATGCATTAATTTGGTAGACACATTCTTAAGGCTAAATCGAAATGTTTTTTCAACATTTCGATGAAAAAAAAATACTTTTCATTTTTCGTGAAAATTTGATAAATTTGGATCCTTTTCTTTAAATTATTAAATTTTAATTATTATTAAATTGTTTTTAATCAAAAATCTTTTAATTTTTATTATAAATATTTATAAAAAGACAATAAGTAATTGCTTAAGTCATGTAAAACGTTGACTTAAAATCGTAACCTCAATTCGTTCAAATAAGTTCACCGGCAATGTCAAATATAAGATCATCTTATTTGACTATGAATACTTGGCATTCTTAATATGGGACTATGCATCTCAAAATCGAAGCATTTACTTTGTCAAGCATATGCTTAAGTTACAGCTTAAGTCAATGCTTATTGCACGACTATGAATCTAGGTGGCAGCTTAAGTCGCTGCTTAAAGGCCAACGCAGAATAGATCTGTAACCGGAACCGCAATCGTAAGCGTAACCGTAAGAATGAGTTAAAGAAGGATAAACAATATACCTATCCTTCTTTAACTCATTCTTACGGTTACGCTTACGATTGCGGTTCCGGTTAAAGATTATATTCTGCGTTGGCCTTAAGACATAAGTATCGACTATGAGACGCATGATTTTCCCCTAATCGCCAAGTGGTCGAATGTTCAAATGGTCGAATACCAAATCGTCGAATCGTCATTTTGTCGAATGCTTAAAACGTCGAATTGTCAACTGGTCGAATGCTAAAAACATCGAATCGGCAAATGGTCGAATGTTCAAAACGTCGAATCGTCAAATGGTCGAATGCTAAAAACATCGAATTCTCAAATGATCGAATGCTAAAAACACCGAATCAGCAAATGGTCGAATGCTAAAAACATCGAATCAGCAAATGGTCGAATGTTCAAAACGTCGAATGGTCATTTCGTCGAATGCTCAAAACGTCGAATTGTCAACTGGTCGAATGCTAAAAACATCGAATCAGCAAATGGTCGAATGTTCAAAACGTCGAATGCTCAAAACGTCGAATTGTCAACTGGTCGAATGCTAAAAACATCGAATCGGCAAATGGTCAAATGTTCAAAACGTCGAATCGTCATTTCGTCGAATGCTCATAACGTCGAATCGTCAAATGGTCGAATGCTTAAAACGTCGAATCGTCAAAAAGTCGAAAATTTTGTTTGATGTAAGTTAACATTAATTTAAACCAAGCAAGTTTTTCGACTTTTTGACGATTCGACGTTTTGAGCATTCGACGAAATGACCATTCGACGTTTTGAACATTCGACCATTTGCCGATTCGTTGTTTTTAGCATTCGACCAGTTGACAATTCGACGATTTTAGAATTCGATCATTTGACGATTCGGTATTTTTAACATTCGATCATTTGGGAATTCGACCATTTGACGATTCGACATTTCAAACATTTGACCATTTGACAAATCGATGTTTTAAGCATTTGATCAAATGATGATTCGACGATTTCGTATTCGACCATTTGAAGATTCGACCACTTGGCGATTAGGGGAAAATCATGCGTCTTAAAAAAAGGTCAGCTAATTATGGTCGTTGCTCGCCAAATCTATAAATGACCCCCCACCCTGGAGTAAATTCTGTATGCGCCACTGATCTGTCCTTAATTCTGCTCCATTGCAAGAGAGACATCCCAGGCAGAAAAGTCGGTGGTGTGCCGATGTCTAGACCGGTTCGACACCGGCCCGGTGGTAAAGTCGGACAATAACCGGTACCGGCACTGTGGTACCGGGCCGGTTTCTAAAAGACAACCGGCCCGGTTTCGGCATTCGATACCGTTTTTACATCGGCGACGGAGTTTTACCGGCATCAAAATTAGTACCGGCCCGGTACCACTACTTGATACCGTTTTTACACCGGCGACGGAGTTTTGCCGGCATAATATTTTTTTTATTTGATTTATTGTTATAAAATTTCGATAATCTAACAAGGTATTATATTAATTTCATTACACTAAGTTTCTGCAAGTTGTTTCTATAAAGCCGGTACCGGGCCGGTACCATGCCAACGTTTTTTCTTTAACCTTAGTTCCAACGTATAATGACATTAACAAATGTTATTATAATTATTAACTTTGACATTACATTATTCAAACTGTGTTTTAGAAAAGGTTTTTTCTAATAATTTAGAACATTTTGTAATTAGTCCTGGTGTCACACTTCATATATAAACTTTCCATTCACTTTTCATAAGCAGGTTTAGGTTAGCGGATGCGGCGTCGACTTTGCAGCCTGAGGGTCCGGAGTTCAATTCCTCATGTCTTCAGATTTTTCGTTAACAATTAATAATAATTCATATGTTTCAGCATTCTATTTAGTGTTTACAATTAAATTAATTAATAAATAATATTGTTTAACGTTTAATATATGTAAAAATGTGTTGTTAATAAAATATACTAATCTGACACCGTGCCAGCATAAAGCCGGCAGAAAAGTAACAAAATAATTTTTTTTTTACTACCGGCCCGGTATCGAGCCGGTGGTTTACCGGCACCGGGGCGGATATTTCCCGGGTTATCATTGTTGACTGGACCGGCTCCGGGCCGGCGATAATGCCGGCACCGGCAAGTCCGCCCTTGGTACCGGCCCGGTACCAAGCCGGTCGTTGATTTCTGCCTGGGCACCTTCTGGTGCTAAATCTTCTTTCTCTTTCTATCAAGCGGACGCTTCTATACAGACCATCCTTACTCCATTTATATTATCTCTATAGAAAATTGTGAGTAAAGGCCTACGAAGAATAAAATCTTTAACCGGAACCGCAATCGTAACCGTAAGCGTAAGAATGAGTTAGAGAAGGATAAACAATATACCTATCCTTCTTTAACTCATTCTTACGGTTACGCTTACAATTGCGGTTCCGGTTAAAGATTCTATTCTGCGTAGGCCTTAAATGCGTGTTATTTTTAGGTTATGGGCGTAAAAACATATATAATTTGACAGGCGCGGTATTGCCAACTTGAACAATGTCACTAAATTTGAAAATTTATAAAAATAATTATTATTTAAATAAGTAATAATATTAGTTTTTCTTGAAAATGATTAAATATTCGTACTGGAGTTCAAAATTTTTTTTAATATTATTACTATTATTCTAATTATTGCTAACCTAAAAATCAGAATTTCTGTCAAACTCATTTTGAATATATTTACAGTTGCTAATTTTACTACTTTTTTAAACAAAATGTTTTTTACGAATTTCAAAACTATCTCCACACCAAGATAAAAAAAATTTAATAAATGCTGACAAAATAATATAGAAAAATAATAACATAATAATAATACTATTACTAACAGTTGATATTGTTATTTATTATGTTATTCAATTAAGAGAAAATTAAAAATCTACATATAATATAATATATAAGAGATTGTGTAAAAATTAATAAATAATATAATAAACCAATTTCACAGTTTTAAACTATTTTTTTAAACAATTATATGTACAAATTGTAGAAAAAATTGAGAATAGAGACATCAAGTGTACCCTCCTCCATTATTCTTCCAAATATTGACCCGAAATATGGTTTTATTTAGAAGTGAGACGTCATCCACGAAACCTCTTTTTCGGTAATAATATAATATTTGTTGTTATTTTTTAAAACAATTTTATGAACAAATTATGAAAAAACAAGAGAATAGAGACATCAAGTGTACCCTCCTCTATTATTCCACCAAATATGAAACCAATATATTGTATTGTTTAAGAGTGAGACGTCACCTACGAAACCCATTTTTTTCCCGGATGCCCTTAAAGTATTATATATATATATATATATATATATATATATATATATATATATATATATATATATATATATATAATAGATATAAATAAAACGAGTACACAAAACCGACAGTAAAACGAACTTTTCTAAAATAAAATAAACTTTTGGAATTTCTTTGCTTTTTTATAGAGTCGGTAGCGGTTTTACGCAATTAATTATAGTATTATAGAGTAATTTTTATTTAATTAATTCGTCATGATTAAATACTACACCTGATTTTTATTTTTTTTATAAAGTAATAATTTTACGCAGTTAAATTTAACACCAGACAACTCTACAGAAATGTACTTCATATTATTAAACGGATTTTATAAAATTTTATGCAATTAGATTTTTTTTCTTTCATAAAAGACAATTAATAATAATATTACGTCGTTTAATTTAACGATGAGTAATGTTATATAATTTAAATTTAACTTATTTATTTATGTAGAATTATTATAAAATGGGTTTAAAAAATAATCTAACGTAACTTTGTACAACATTTTGAATTGTAGTATTTTATAGTGTGGAATTAAAAAAAAAGAGTAGGGGAGAATGGGGAGTTATGAAGCACGCTTTGTTTATGAGTTGTAACTTCAAAAAGAAATTTTTATTTCAAATTTTCTCCACTTGAATCTCTAGAGGGTCTTCAAATATGCTTACTGTTTGAAGAATTTGCATGAAATAAAATAAAATCGACAATTTTTTGCAGTTGGACTAAAAAGCTGCTTTTTCAAGTTTTTAAAAATCATGGGGAGTTGTGAAGCACTAATAAAAATCGCTAAAAATTATATTTTTTGGTAAATATTCTTTATTGCGATTTTGCATAAATCGTTTTAAATTTTGAGAACCTAATCATTGCTGGGTATTATATGGGTGAACTTATCTTTTTAATTTGTTCGCGAATTTTGCAAGATTTCTGCAAAATGGAGCACACAAAAAAACTTTATAAACGAAAAATTGAACACATTGTCTTGAAAGATATGGAAAATATCTTCTATTGGAATGAATCCAATTACAAAACAAAGATATTAGGTGAAAAAATATTCAGAGTAAGTGACATCTATCAAAACAATTACTATGCGAGATCTATGGCCGTGCTTCACAACTCCCCATGCTTCATAACTCCCCATTCTCCCCTAAAATTTTCTAAAAATTTATACAAAAATAATTTAATTTCTGAAAATTTAATTACGTAGAATTATCTGGTATTGAATTTAACTGCGTTAGTTATTAATGTATAAAAAATAAGAAAAATTATATTTTATCATGCGTTAAATTAAATTTTGCAGAATTATGATGAATTACAAAAATCAATTAAATCCTATTTCATTTAGTTATAATGCTTAGAGTTCCATAACGGAAAATAAAGTTGTTTAAAGTTTACTGTGTCCATTTTTTTGTGAAAATTAATTTCGTAGAATCGCTACCGTCTCTCTTTATGTTTTAAAAGTATTCGTGCCAGAACATTCGTCGTTTTAAAAATATAATATTTTATAAAAAAATATGACAGGAGAACAAAAAATTATTATTGAACAAAATATCTGTTTTTTCAAATCACAATAAACTTTTTCAGTTTCGATGCTGATACATTGAATTTCATTTGAAAACTTTGGCAAAATATTTTTCTTTTATATTGTTTAAAAATTTATATTATAAAAATTTCCGCTTATTAGTTTTCAGATGACATTCCATGAAATGAGCTGTTACTCTTGAAAAAAATAGATTTTCGGTAAATTTCGAAAAAATATTTCTTTGAGTACGCTTCAAATGTGGTATAATTTTAAATCTCAAGAAAACATTTCTTCAACTTCAAACAAAAATTATATAAATTGCATTTTTTAAATGCACAACTTCTAAAAAATATATAAACTGCATTTTTTTAAAATGCAAATGTGCTCAAAGGGTTCCAAAAAGAGGTTTCTTCCTTCATTTAAATAACTTAAAATTTTCGACATAAAACTTTAAGTTCCAATGGAACTTATCATAAATTAGAGGTAAGCTCTTTTGATTATTTCGAATACCAGTCCGCACATTGGGCATGTGTTTGGTATAACATTGTTGTTGATCATATCTAGACCACATACTTCACACGCGCATAAATCTCCACATGGGAGACAAAAGTTGGTTGCTGTTTGCCGATGACATCTGCAGCATTCTGACGCAATTCTAATCATTTTAATTTCAATATACTCCTGCCTACACATTGGGCAGTTTTGATTATTTTCCGAAAACAAATTGCAGCAGTTTTCGCACAAACACAAATGCCCGCATGGCAGGAAACAGTGCGATGGTGGAAGAAGGCGGCAAATGCAGCATACTGGTGTGTGAGCTGTTGAAAAAAATTTCTATTATTATTTGTTATTAAAGTGAAGCAGAATTTAAGAAGAATATTTGGGATATTCCTACAGGGCCAAAAAAGAAAGTTTAGTGTCGTTCCAGAACTCATTATATTGAATGTCAGTAAGTATAAATATTTGATATTAAACCTTTTCCAAAGCGTATGGTTATTTATTGAACTTAAAATTTAGAGTTGGTGAATATGTGTAGATAGTGTCAATAATTTTTTTTTCTAAAATATTACAAATTTTATTAATTTCTTATTTCGCAAGTGCATGGAGAAAATTTTGTTTGGAGAACATTTTGAATTCTTTTTAAAATTTTTTTGATTCTTATCCCTTGTCAATTAAAAAGAGAGAAATAAGAGTTTAAAAAAAATCGCATAGACTGTTAGAGTCATTAGCGACTGGTATATTGGTAAGTTTTCGGTTTGAAAAGATAAATAATATTTTAGTACTAATAAAAGTACATAATGGTTTAAAGTTAATTTGAAAAACGTTTGCTTTGTTATTAAAAGCAGAGCATGTAGAAGTTGTTACTATCATGAGAGTAAATTTAAGTAAAAATAGCTTTTTTAAAAGACTTAGTATCCAGTATATTTATTAAACTTGTGTTATATATACTAATCAGTTCATTTGTAAGAACAAAAGCAATATACGCGAAGCAATTGTTACTTTAAAAAACAGCAATTTTTAATGAAACAATGGCACTTTTTAACTAATTTTTCTCAGTGTAATCAAAGTTTTTTAAAAATAAATATCAAAATTTTCAAGTTAAAAATGTTTTAAATATAAGTTTACTTTTAAAAAATCCTAAATTCCGAAAATTCATTACTCGAAAATTTGGTCAATTATACAAAAATATACATATTAAATATTTTCCTTTAAAGAACGAGGAAAAAATTATGTTAAACCGTTTTTAAAATGTCATTGAAAAATTTTTTGTGGAATTTCCCCAACGTAATTAATTAAATTATTCTATACTTGCGTTTTTAATCATCAGGAGAGTACAACGCAGCGTATGCTTCTGCAATGTTTAATTTATAAGATACTACGTGCTCTAAAAATTGCATTGGAGTAAAACCATTAGGTTCATTTAAAATGGACCAAGCATTAATAAGCAATCTTTGCTTATTTACGTTTATAACCTTTGGAAACCTACTGACACGGTAGCCTTGCTCAAGAGATTTTACGTCAATTTGGAGGCTTTCTTGGAACTTGAACAAGTTGCCTGTAATATAAAAGATAAAGTAAAATTAATATTTAATTATTATTTTTCGATGAGAATTAAGATTTTTAAAAATATCGAGCCGGAATTTTTAAATTCAATTACTTATGAGAATACTGTTAAATAATTGAAGATGGTTAATTGATAAAATCATTATTTAATTTCAATTTTATAAATATATCATTACTGTAACTTCTTCAAAATCATTTCCATTATTTAAATCCAATTAATATTTCTTACAACTTTTAACTAAAATTTTTCTTTGAATTAATTACATTCAATAATTTTTAAAAAAATTCCATTGGAATTTTCAAATCCATTTGATTACAATTCAATTTCATGAAAAATTTTGATTAATTGGCAATTCTTTAATTAAATATATTTTAGAAAACAAGAAACTAACAATGAACTTCAAAAAACTAAAAAACAATTCAACTTTTTCAAGAGAATTAATTCTATAGAATTATTATTTGAAAGGTTTCCAAAATTTAATCATTTCAAAAATGTAACCTATAATCCTTTTAATATTTATTTATTATTTAAAACTTAAACAGAAATTAATGTTAATTAGAAAATTCTAGAAAAATTCAATTATTTAAAATACAAAATTTAATGATGTATTGAATAATTAAATGTTTCTTAAAATTGAATTCATATTAAGAAGTTTATCAACAAAATTTTTAAATAATTGAATTTTTTTGACGAATTTTAATAACATTTTTTAAAAATTAATTACATTTTTCGTGGAATTCGAGTCAAATTGTATTGAAAATTTTTCAAATTTTCTGTAATGATTTTTTATATTAATTAATTATTTATAAAAATAATTAATTAAAAAAATTATATTACTTTTTCAAATAATTGAAGTATTCGGTAGAAACTTATAAAAATATATAATAATGGTTTTTATTATTTATGTAAATAATGAAATGTTTTGGTAAGGTTTTATCAAAATTTTGTTTATAAAATTAAATTTAAAATGTAGATAATTTAAAAATCGTTGAATTCAGAAAATTTTTTGAAAATATCTGATAGTTTGCCAAGAAATTTATTGAAATTTATGAAAAAAATAAATTTCGAAGTATTTTATTGTTCATAAAGATATTTAAAATTTTGAAGAGGTAGGTAGTAGTAAGCTTACTAGTAAAATCCCATATTGCTGAATGCACTCCTAATTTTTCCTTCAGACCTGTATGGTAACTCTCTAAATAATTATTAGTCCGATCTACTAAAAGATGAACACTGAAACCTTGTGGTGTGATCTTCCGTAGCCATTGAGTTTCAAAATAAGGTAGAAATCTGTGAAGAATTTCTTTTGTCTACTGTTCTATTGCCCGATATATTTGTTGATATGTTGCTTCAATGACGTTTGCTGGTAACAGTGGCAAAGACATTAGTAAAGACATTAAATGTCGAATGGTTTCGTTTCGCCTTAAATGGTTTCTTAGTCTAAAAACCAAAGCCTTTCTGTATAATGCCTAAAAGAATAAAATAATATATGTAATAAGGAAAGTTAAAAGGACCTACGATACGAAAAAATAATTTTTTTATTATTAAATGATTCTGATAAAGAAGCCAAAATTTATATAAAATTTTAATAGAGACTTTATATTTTAAAAATAAAATTATAATTACAGTCACTTACTTCCCTTCATTATTCTCGAAAAATTCGAATAAACTTCTAAAGAATTCAATTATTTTTAATGTAATGTAAAGAAATTTCAAAAATTCTCAATCATTTGTTTATAAAAATAAACAGAAATTTAAACTGAAAAGTATTGAACATTCAGACATTTTAAGGTTTCAATTTGAAACCTTTTCAAAATTAAATTGTTTCTCAAAATTTATCCTTTAATGCTTCTAATATTTAATGATTATTTAAAACTTTAACAGCTATTAATTATTATTATAAAACTCTATGAACATTTAATGAATTAAATAAAAAAATTAATGATTTATTGCCTAAGTGAATGTTTCTTAACATTTAATTCTCAAAAAGAATTTTATCAAAGAATTTTTAAAAAAATGATTTTTACTAGTCCTTTCCGTTAGATAAGCAGAAAATTTATGTACTTGGCAGTAATGGAAATGACATCCACGCAGAATTACCCCTTGAAATTCCTCCAGCAAAGATCTCCGCAATCCTGTTTCATAGTCTGTTATTACTTCTTCCATATTGAATTCAGGTATTACCCTTTTAATTTCTTGAAATACTGATTTGTATGCTGCTATTGTTTTCTTCGACATTAAAACCCAAATAATGGGTATGGCCTTTAAAAACGTACATACATAATCATATTATTTTAAATTATAATACTTAATACTATTAATTCGCAATTTAATTAAAAATTTTGAAAATAATTTATCTGAAATTTTTTTCATATTAGGAATTTAAAAAAACAAAAGTTGTGATGATTCAATTTTAGGTTAAAATTTTTTTTTCATTTGAGAATGATGAATTCAGTTACAAAGCGTAGAATTTTTATAAACGATAGTAAGTATTTTGAGTAAATTAATGTCATTTAAAAAAAATAGTTAAACACTTTTAAGGATTTCAAATGTACTTAAATATATTAAGTAATAAATAATTAGTAAATTGTAGTTTGAAAATCAATTAGGTAATTTTAAAACTAATTTTGGACGGTTTAAAAGTTTTTTTAAATAAGTGAATAAAAATTGAACTCAAAAATTTTGTATATATTACCTCTTTAAATTATGTTCAATAAAAATTATTTATTTAAATAAAAAAAAATCTGATATGATTCTGTTTAAAATAAATTCCAATTTATAAGTTATAAAATAAAAAAAATTAATTGAATAAAAAACTTACTTTATTAAACTTCTTTGACATGATTGTCATAAGCTGGCGGGCATCAACTGAAGTTGGTGTAACCTTAAATGTTGCGTCTATGAAGAAAGTGCCATTGACTTCAACTTTCCTAACGAATTCTGAATTGAGAATCACAACTGATTCCGACGAATCAGTTGCTACAACATGTGAAACATGCATTCTTCCTTCTTTACATTCCAGCCAATGTTGCCACTCTTCGCTGTTTATAGTTTCCACATAATTGCGTGATGAATGGACAACGGGAGGACGATTTCGTTGACGCCATTTATACATTAAATTTTCTGCGCGCCCGAAGGTTACACTGAGTGAAGCATCTGAGTGGCTAGATTGAAGGATTTTTATTATTAATAACATTGAAAAACAATGAGAAAACAAATTAAATACAAAGTGAATTTTTTTCCCTCGTTAGTTTATTTAATATAATTAATCTTGGTTTCATTTATATTGAAACCGGGCGACCCATAAACGAGAAGCATCTTTTCAAAAGCTAATAAATTAATTTTTCAAAAAAATTAAGATAAACATAAATTTAATATTTTAAGGGCCTCACAAATCAATTTGTCACTGTTAAATTAAAAAAAATTTATTAACAACGAATTTTCAGTTTTAAAAACTTTTTGACATAACCAAGATTATGAAATTTTAACATTTTTAATTAAAGCAAATTACCAAAACCTAAAAATCACTTTATTATGATAATGTTTAATTAAAAACAGAAAGTCTTAAATATAAAAACATTGTTATAAAAATAAATCAATTTATCAAGTTTTGAAAACTTGCTCCTCAAATGTATTAATATTATCCGTGCTAAACTTCATTAGATTCTCATTAGATAAACTTTAATTCTCTGACATTCCCTTACTGGAGTCAACTGTATATTGAATTGCTTCTATAGACTTACTTATGACGAACAGAATCATAGATCTTCCTAAAATGTTCAGTACTGTTGGTTACTGTTCGATAAAGATCTCGTTTAAAAGCTTGTTCCTTCAATTCATGCAAATTTGGTCCATGTGTATGGTCAGTTAATAAATTAAAGACATTATCATTAAATACACCCCGTGCTCTGCAAGTTCCGCTTTTATATTGTGTACAAGTGTAATAACTGAAGTATTAAGAAAATGACAAAATATACACTTAAATGTAAGTGATTTATACATTCGAGTTACTCATAAATTGAATTAAACTTCGAGTGAAATGAAAAAAGGATCTTAAAGTTGGCATCAGTGCTCAGCATCGAAAACTATTATTTCTTATTTTTAATGATAAAATTTGTTACAAATATCACTTCTTTCATTTACCTAAGAAGTAAACAATTTTTTAATTTAAAATCTTGAGAAATATTGAGTTATTCTTTATTTTGGTTTACTAAGAAATAGTTCATTTCTATGGTGAGCATCGCTGACAGCTTCATGGACCTTGATGAAAGTAGAGAAACTGATAAACCATCTTTAAAAAAACAGTAGGAAAAATATACAACAATATTACATAAGCAGGGTGTCTACTATTTTCGTTCAACATAATTACCGGGAATTTCTTGAATTTGACTTAATTTTTACCGGTTTTTTGCTCATAAAAATTTTAATTTATTTTATTTCGGACATAAATAACTGTTAAAATGGCTTCCAAAATTTGTATAACAGGTTTTATCAATATCAATTTGGAAAGTAATCTTGAATTAAACAAAGAATGTTTTTAGTTTTTTAAAATAATATTGTCTGTTTATAATTATAATTAAAAATTTAATTAATTCTATTTTATTAAAAAAATTTGAAACTGATTGAATTTTTGCGAAGAATTTTATTATTTATAAAAGTAATTGAATCCTTCCAAAAAATGAATTACATATTTAAGAAAATAATTAAATGTTTATTTAGAATTCCTAGGTTATTCTGGTCAAATTAAATTCCTGTCTTTTTCCCAGTTGGTAGACATCCTGTATAAGGTATTAATGAAAATAATGAATAATATTAGTAAACCTGTTGAACATACATTGCATCACTCTTCAGATATTTGACAGTATACTTATAATTGTCAAAGACTTCTCCCTGGAAGATCCTTAAATTGCCTTCTCGTCTGATTGCCATAATCCTCCTTGCTTCTCGAGACAATTCTTAACAGGTGACAATTCTATCATTTTCAAATATTTAAATAAAACCATCAAAATTGAAATAAATGTAAATTTTTATCAATAACACACATAAACATATCTTTTCTTTAAATCAAATTATTATTATTTTTTCTGAATCCAAGAATTTCCAATATCTACTATTTTAATAAACATTTTTAAAAGAATAAAGTTATTTAAAAAAATTTTAATTAAATTTTACGAAAGCATTTCATTATTTTCATAAATAGTAGAATTTCAATTGTTTGTAATGTAATTTAAATTCCATTTCTCGAAAAAAGTAATTATTTTTTAAAATTCGTTAATAACATTTTTTGTAAGAATTTAATTTAAAGAAACATTCAATTATTCAATAAAGCATTCATTTTTCCTCAAAAAAATTGAATTCTCATAAAATTTTCTAATAAAAATTTATTAAAAATGAATTCCACTTAAAATTTTAGATAATAATTGAATAATAGCTGTCTACGCGCGCCTTGGCGCGCGTGAAATTTCTTTGCATTTGGACAAGTAAAAATCTCTTGCTTCTAAATCCAGTAAGAAATGAAAGATCTATTAGGCGTCTCGAAACACAGATCTAGAATAGAGATTTTTGTTGTTGCATAAAAACAGTTACAACTAATTATTACTTTACCAAACCACATAAAATTATTTAAAGAATTATTAAATAAATATAAATTTACTTTTCGCATAAAATATTATTTATATTGATAACAAAATATGCTTTATAATAATTGTTAAAATAAGATTGTGTATTATTTATTGGTACAAATTTTCAAGACCTATATTCTTTTCTTGTTATAGAATAATTATAGAACGTGTTCATTGGGCTTTTTCTTTAAAAATAGGGGAGACCGGGGCTAAACCGGACGGATTTGTTCTTTGGCCAATAAAATCATACAAAAAATTTTTTTTTGCTAAAGAGTAATATACCGTTTTGAAGCTTGTACCTTCACCTACAAATCGCACTTGTTCGATGTAGAAAAACTACAGTAGCTTTGGAGATATGTTGCTTCGAAGATGACTACCTCAAAAACAAAAATCCGAAAATTGGTAGGGCTAAACCGGACACCCCATGGGGATAAATCAGACACGGCTAATTAATTAAAGAATAAGACACAAATTTTCGTTTTTTTTGTAAAAAAGTCAAATCAATTCTTCTCTTATTTAAATGTGGGTAGTTCTATACAAAGAATATAATATAAAATGTAAAATCGGTAATTAATATAATATAAAATGAATTATAGTTTTCAGACTTGTCTATTTGCAGCAACTCGCTTGCAAATTCGAGTTTTAAAATAAATTCTTTATTTATTTAGTTTTAAAGTGGTTCTATGCAAAGAATATAATATAAAATAGTTAATTAATATAAAATAAATGAAAGTATTCAAAGATTTGGTTGTTTTTTATCACGATGCCCGATTCAGCCCCACACCGTCATCTAATAATTAAACTGAAATATATTTTTTCCTCTTAACGTTTTTCATTAAACTCTTTTTCTACTAAACTTAGTACACCATAAGCTAAAAGAAAAATTGCTGTGTGATATTTGGACTTTAATTTTAACGATAAAAACCCTAAAAAATGAAAAAAATTTTTTTACTTTTACCTCAAAAAATGACATTTTCACATATTAACGGCAACTATTATTACAAGAAAAATGACACGTCCCTAAAACCTCATGCAGCATTTGCATCACGAAATTGTGCGTAGATTAGAGTGGGGCGAAACCACCAATTTTGCACTTAAAGGACTATAACTTGAAAACTAAAGCCAATAAGAGCCAAATCAAAAAGGGTTTGAAAGATTGATTTCTTAGCTAAATTTTACTCCATATACTCAACTCTTTATCTCTTTTAGTTTTCGAGATACGGCCGTTTTACGCGACCTCTGCAACTGGTGGTTTCGCCCCACTTGGTGGGGCGAAACCACCAACTGCAATTTGTTTAATGAAAAACGTAAAAATTAATTAATAACAATCGAAAAACAACAAAAAACTAATAAATATATACAAATAAATAAATTTTTTGCGAAATTAAATTTATTTTAATTAGATATTTAGAAAATGTGGAATATACCGTAGTCAGTTGTTCTTATAAGGCGGTAATAAAATAATTTTTTTTATTTTTTATTTTCACGGACTTAATCTTTAATAAAATAGAAAGTTTTTTGTTTTCTAATCTTCACTGAATTAATTTTTAATAAAAAATAGAAATTTTTTTAATTTTGACCCATTTAAAAGCCATTGTTGGTGGTTTCGCCCCAGCATCACTTTTTTCGAAAAAATTTAATAACTTCCAAAACACTTAAACAAATTTAAAAAAACTACACCAATGCGTTCAGAACACTCAAATGAATAAAGAAATTCTATTCGTCTATTAATTTTTACATTATATTAACAGTAATTCAATAATCAGGTAAAAATTTTTTTTTTGAAAATTGTTAACATTTTACATATGTCACTGTCATTCGGCAGATATTTTGGTAAACGGCTTGAAACTTCAGACACCAGCGGAGAATAACAGAACTGTTATTCACATCGAACGATAAGTTGATAACACGTAAAACACGAAAATAAAAGCGAATTGGTGGTTTCGCCCCACTCTACTCTACATAGGTTATTTACACAGTTTGAAATTCTTTACGGTTTCGGAAATATTTGACTTGTCCGGTTTATCCCCAGTCTCCCCTACAATAATACGTAATCGGACTAAATTTGGTTCCGACTGTCTGTTTGATTTTTCCTTAACCACTTCACTGGCAAGGCGTTCCAAATGGAGTTCCACCCGCCGAGGCCCAGACTGGCAAAAACACATACGTATAATATTACCATTCATAATAATCAATAATAGTTATTTATATATTTTATATATATATATATATATATATATATATATATATATATATATATATATATATATATATATATATATATATATATATAATCAATAGTTGTATTATTATATTATAATATTGTATGTAAATATCTTATTTTAATAAAAATACAAGTTTTATTGTGTAAAAATTGAAAGAAAGTGGAACGCCATTTGTCGAAAAATATTAAAAATAGCCGATTTTAACGTTCGGAAAAACGTTAAAAATAACAAAAACTTAAATTTTTATTGTGATAATCTTGTTCTCTGATGTCTAAACTATAGAAATATTCCTTTACAAAAGTTGAATGTGGTGTACACTCTTTAAAAACAGAGTTTCTTTAGGAACGCCATTTCGGTGTTTTTGCCAGTCTGGGCCTCGGCGGGTGGAACGCCATTTGGAACGCCCTGCCAGTGAAGTGGTTAAGAAAAGTTCTAATAATTTTGGAGAAAACATATACTTAACACGGTCAGAAGTGAGAAACTATCCATTTTTTGGTGAATGGAAAACAAAAAAAAATAATAAAAACTGAATTTTTTTAAATTTAATTATTATAAAATTGTGAAAAGAATAAGTTCTTATAGAAGTGATTTGGATAACATTTTATTCAGATATTTTGATAGAAACCTCATTTCTAACGTTTAACAAAAATTTGAATAAATTATTAACCCTCACGGGCTCGAGTCCGTTTTTCCGCCTGCGCGCACAAGCCTTTTCTTTAGACGTAAAACCAAAAAAAAAATTTTAACGACCGCCATATTAAATTTTTTAATTCTGACATCAAATTTGTAATCAGCGACCCTAAAAACCCCCGAGTACCGATTTTAAAGAAAATCTGATCGATTTTCTGTTCTTTAACTTTTAGGAATGGAATTTTCCAAAAAACGTACAACACGCACTATATTTTTCGCACCACGTCACTTCCGGAATTATTTGGGATATGTTTACACTTATTACAGTAGGTGATGTTGAAACATCACAAAATAATGCAATATTGCAGAAAAATTACTAACTTTTTATACGCAATTATAACCCGTGTCCCTCGGACCCGGCTTGAGTCTTTACGTAAGTTCGACTTAAAAGCGAATTTTCCAGAGTATTTTATGAATTAAAAATTCTTTACTAAAGTGAAAAATGTGTTTTTACGCCCTTAAGTCTTATGTGAAGTTGATTTTCTAATAATATTTTCTTAACCGGTAGTAAAAAAAAAACTTTCCTCCGGGTCCGAGGGACCCGGCTCGAGCCCGTAAGGATTAACAAATAAACGCTTTTTAATGGTCCTAAGCTTATTTTAAAATATTTAAATATTTATACTTTGTATATACATATAGATTCGTCTTGACATAAAAATTTCAATTTTATTATATATAAATTTAGATTTTGATAAAAAAAATTTTTTTACTTGAACAAGTTTTTGAAAAAAACAACTGTAAAATTTTTTGTGTGGGATATATTCTATATTCCTTTTGTCCATTTTGAAAGATTAATGTGATAAATAAGCCCTCAAAATTTCATCCGAATTCAAGAAAATCTATGGAAGGTATCATGTTCACACGAAAGCAAGATCTATAAACAGATACACAAATTGTTTAATACATTTTAGAAAATTTTATTATTTAAAGGACTACATAGTTTTTTCACGAGAAATATATTTTATCGTTAAAATTAAAGTCCAAATATCACACAGCAATTTTTCTTTTAGCTCATGGTGTACTGAGTTTAGTAGAAAAAGAGTTAAATGAAAAACGTTAAGAAGAAAATAGTTATTTTCGTATCAAGGGCGCAAAATAGGTGATTTCGCCAGAGTCGTAATCAACTTTGCGCCCATGATGCTAACATAATTTTTTGTCCAAACTAAAGTATGTCATTGAGGGCACGAACGATTAAACGCTCATATTAGTTAAAAATTAAACTCTATATGAATGTTAACTCTTTGAAGTCTATAATGATACAAGTTTTAATATAGAAATAAGACAACAATGTATTCTGAAAATATAGTAATTGCCAATTTTTTTTAACCGAAATGTGAACAAAACCAAATGTGTTATAATATTTTTAAAGAAAATCGAAAAAAATTGCACATTTTTCTAGAAAAAATAAAACAAGTTGAAAATGTTTGCATTTTTATAGTCAACATAAAAAAAACTCGAAAATATCACATTTTAATGAAGAAAATCGAATAATTAATATGTGGGCGCAAAATACTCTTCTGCCTGCTCGAAGGTAGGGGAAGCGGGCGCAAAATATTTTGCGCCCGCTTCACCTACCCCTGGGTGGTAATGAGTTACTTTGCGCCCGCTCGAAGTGCCCGAAATGACATACTTTCCGTGCAGGTAGGACAAAAAATATATTGCAGTTTAATTATTAGATGACTGTGTGAGGCTGAATCGGACATCCTGATAACAAACAACCAAATCTTTGAATACTTTAATTTATTTTATATTAATTAACTATTTTATATTATATTCTTTGCATAGAACCACTTTAAAACTAAATAAATAAAGAATTTATTTTAAAACTCGAATTTGCAAGCGAGTTGCTGCAAATAGACAAGTCTGAAAACTATAATTCATTTTATATTATATTAATTACCGATTTTACATTTTATATTATATTCTTTGTATAGAACTACCCACATTTAAATAAGAGAAGAATTGATTTGACTTTTTTACAAAAAAAAACGAAAATTTGTGTCTTATTCTTTAATTAATTAGCCGTGTCTGATTTATCCCCATGGGGTGTCCGGTTTAGCCCTACCAATTTTCGGATTTTTGTTTTTGAGGTAGTCATCTTCGAAGCAACATATCTCCAAAGCTACTGTAGTTTTTCTACATCGAACAAGTGCGATTTGTAGGTGAAGGTACAAGCTTCAAAACGGTATATTACTCTTTAGCAAAAAAAAAATTTTTGTATGATTTTATTGGCCAAAGAACAAATCCGTCCGGTTTAGCCCCGGTCTCCCCTATTTTTAAAGAAAAAGCCCAATGAACACGTTCTATAATTATTCTATAACAAGAAAAGAATATAGGTCTTGAAAATTTGTACCAATAAATAATACACAATCTTATTTTAACAATTATTATAAAGCATATTTTGTTATCAATATAAATAATATTTTATGCGAAAAGTAAATTTATATTTATTTAATAATTCTTTAAATAATTTTATGTGGTTTGGTAAAGTAATAATTAGTTGTAACTGTTTTTATGCAACAACAAAAATCTCTATTCTAGATCTGTGTTTCGAGACGCCTAATAGATCTTTCATTTCTTACTGGATTTAGAAGCAAGAGATTTTTACTTGTCCAAATGTAAAGAAATTTCACGCGCGCCAAGGCGCGCCTAGACAGCTAGTACTTCTTATAAAATGTAAAATAGTTTTGTCCACAAATTTTTTCAATTTTGTAATAAGATATTTTTCCCGGTAGGGGGACACTTTTCCCAATCCGTTTTTTCCAATGGTCTTTTTTCCCAATGGACGTTTTTCCCAATGATCATTTTTCCGAAAGGTCACATTTTCCAAAATTTTATTTTTTCCCAAAACCTTGTTTTCGCAGTGAACATATAAGATGTACAATAAATAAATTTGTTATTCATTTGTTTATCATAACCATTCGAATTGTGTCAAAATTTTTAGTACGTAAATAAATAATCAAAAAAATGTCTGCAACAAATTTCGAATTAATTCAAACAAAAAAAAGTTTGCTTTTACACGTTGATGGCTTCTTATACTATAAACATTCTAAAAATCAAAATCGGACATACTGGAATTGTAAACAAAGAGGAGAATGTTCGGCTCGAGCAATAACATCTGGCAATGCAGAAAATTTAATTCTTATCAAGGGACCTGTGGAATCGCCTCACTTAGATGCTCCAAACCGAGATGCTGTAGATGCTGAGAGAATAGTACAAGGAATTAAAAGAAAGGCTGAAGAAAATCTAGAGTTACTTCCAGCACAAATTTTGCGTAGAGAGTTGCGAGGCGTTACATCCGGTACATTTTATTTATTTATTTCATTTATTTTTTATCATTTTATAAATGGCTTTAAATTAAATTATATTTATAATATTATTAAAATATATTTATTTAGAAATTCTGGCACAGATGCCTGATCGGCCAAACCTTAGGAAACAAATTTCTCGTGTCCGTCTACGGAACATGCCAAGCAACCCTATCCGTATGTCCGACTTAACAGAAATTCCGGAAATATACACGAAAACTCTAGGTGGAAGTGAATTTCTTATTTATGACTCTTATTACGACAATAAAGATAAAGGAGAAGACTGCGGAAGGATTTTGATTTTTTCATCGTCAGAGAATTTGATACAGCTATTCAGGTGCAATGTTTGGTTTGTGGATGGTACGTTTAAAACCGCTCCATCCCTATTTTTTCAATTATTTTCCATACTGGGTGCTACAACGCAAGTTGGCGTTAATCGAAGGCCACAGTCTGTAGGATTGCCGTTTGTCCATGCTCTTTTGGAGAATAAAAGGCAATCATCATATCAAAAAGTATTTGATATAATTTTAGAGGAAGGCGAAAAACTTCAAAATTTTCAAATACCATCCTACATAATGAGTGACTTCGAGCTCGCCATTATAAACGCTGCTCAGGAGGTTCTTGGCAATGACGGTGAAGTAAAATGCTGTTTCTTTCACCTATGTCAAAATGTTTATCGGAGAATCCAGGCAGAGGGACTCCAAGAAAGATATAGGAGTGAAGATAGATTGTTTAAAAAAAGCGTCCATGCGCTCTGCGCTTTGGCATTCGTTCCAACGGAGAGAGTGGTACAACATTTTATGGAAATAAGAGATCTTCTACCAGAAGAATTAGATTCTATCACAGATTACTTTGAAGCCACATATATTCGTCGGGTGAAATCAATACGAGGACGAATATTGGGAACTCGTTTACGTTTAAAGTACTGTTCTCCAACTTATCCACCTCCATTATGGAACCAATATAAATCAGTTTTGGAAGGTTCAGCTCGTACTAATAATTTGTCGGAGGGATGGCACAACCGTTTTCAAGTAGTTGTCGGTAAGCACCACCCGAGTCTGTTTGTTTTTTTCGACGAGTTGAGGAAAGAACAAGCAGATACGGAAATAATGCTTCGACAACTACAGATTGGGCAACGAATACGGAAAGGCTTGGACAAAAGAAGAAGAGAAATTGAAGAGAAAATTTTAAACATTGTTCAGCAATATGAATGTTATCTAGAGCGGAGTGATATTTTTAACTATTTAAAAACACTAGGACATCACATTAAATTCTAAATTTGTTACAAAATTTTAAATTGTTAGTGTTAAACAAATTGCAAAGAAACGATTTTTATATAATTTTTATAACTTTTTTAATGTATACTAATATTTATTAGAAAATAAATTAAAATATATTCATTGGGAAAAAAGGCCATTGGGAAAAACGACTCGTTTTTGGGAAAAGTGATCATTGGGAAAAACGTCCATTGGGAAAAAAACCATTGGGAAAAACGGATTGGGAAAAGCGTCTACCAATCATTTTTCCCTATAATTTAACTTTTTATGGCACATTTTAATGTTAACTGAGAATTAAAATCTAAAATAAGATCCATTAGCAACAAATATCAGTAAAAAAGGTTTAAAATTTTCAAGTTCTACACTTAAAACAATTTTTTTTTGTAAAAATGTGAAGTTCACAAAAAAATTCTTTTCATGTAAACACTCTCTATGGTAATTATTACGATTTTTTTTAAAGATTATATTAGAAACAAATTATCTGCCAAAAGAAAAGATTTATTTTGCAAAATTGTGGGAGTTAGGTTAGTTTAAATGTCAAATGTCAGCTCCGTGGTGTCACATAAAATGTCAGTTCCGTGGTGCCTGTGGCGTACAGTGTAAAGGTGCAAATTCATGGATCAACAGTTGCTACAACAACACATATTACAGAAGAGGACAGACGTAGTTGTCTCCTTTTATATTTCAGTGGTTTGGCAACCGTTGACTTATTAAAAAACACCTTAATATTCGAAAAAACACGCCTTTATAATAACCAAGCAGAAGCACAGTTTAATTACTGTTGATTGTAACGCTCTTATTAGAGAATACTTTTCTACAATTAGTTTTATGCGCTAATTTCATAATGTTATGTCAAGCTGATAGTAAATATTTTTGCTGGGGCTATTTTGTGGATTAAAATGCATTTTTTAACTCAGTGATTTGTTTAAATTCAGAATTAAAAGAAAATCAACTTTTGCATATATATGTTATACTTTCTTCTGAAGGTTTCCTATGAGTTAGTCAATGAAATAAATTTTTTTGTCGGAGTTGTAGTTATTAAAAGTTGTTCCAAAAATAGACCCCGGGATGGAGCTACTTTGTGTATTAAAATTTGTGTTTTTATAATGTTACATAAACATTTTTTTGATACTTTCTTATTCATTAAATCTTTTGTGTAGATATTTCAGAGTAAATTAAAAAAAATTAGATATTAAACAAAAAATTTTGTAAATATTATACAACAAAATGTAAAATAAAATACTAAGATTTTGCTAAAATCATGATTTATTAAAAATTAACAACCTTTCTTCAAATCTTATATTACTCTGAAAATAAATAACACTTTTTCTTTTTAAATATACATTTTACAATAATACATTATGATAATTATAAAACTATCATTTAAACACATGTAAATAACTTTAAATCATCATTTTAATAGAAGCTTTTTTAAACGTTTTGAATATGATATTTTTTAAAAACTTGAAATTAATATTTTAAGGTTAAATGAATAACAATTTAAATCTAATACACTTTTTCAGTTATTTTAAGAGAAACGAGAGAAATAGTTTTAAGACTAATTTGAAAAACTTATAAATATTAAAGTTAATTTTTTGTCGTTATGTTGCTCACCGGTTGAAATTTTAATCGTTTTAAGGATTTTAATTAACATATTTTTGGTTTTTTGACAAAGAAGTTCTTTTTAATAATTTTATTTATTAAATACCTGGCGTAAAAAAAGTAAAGTAGCCCCAGTTGACGGCAGTATTATTCAATGCATAGGGTGGTCAGCTCCGTGGCAGGCAATTTTCGAAAATTTGTTATAATTTTTTTATAATTATAGCTGTAGTAAAACCATTCAAATGACAACTATATTATGCCCTAATGATGAGGAAAAGTGATATTTAACATTAAAAAAACAAAATTTTTTTTCTTTTAAAAATGATCTTGAAATTGCCCAGTTACGTGAAAATCACCCATACACAATGAAGTTATGGAATCAATTTATGTTCAAGTTTAAAATGTAATTTCAAAATATAGTAATTTTAAAAAATAAATAAAAAATATTGTAAATTATATATTTTTTAATTTGGAAATGAAACTCAAAAATGCACTTTTTTGGGAATAAAATGTAAATTATTTATCAAAAATAAGGTAAGAGAAAGGAAAAAAATGTATAAATTAGAGTTTTGCAGATACTTCAATTTTGCGTAAACTCGAAATTGAAATCAAATCATTCCTTCATATTAATTCTCATTGAAAGGATAGAGTATTCGAAATTTGCACACATATTTTTACATTTAAAAAAACTTGCTTAAAATTGTAATCAAGAAATATATAATTTACTATTTTTGCAGTTATTATCAAATTATATTCCTTTAAAAATATGATTATGAAATAAAAAAATTTATAATGATGTTGAATTTATCAATTGGTTAAAATTGTTTAATTGAGTGATGAAATATTATCAATCTTGCCTTCGTCCAGCAATGTTCATTTGATTGAACAAATTTTGTGACATTTTTTTCGTTTTTGAAGAGGACGACTGTGTCGTTGAAACGTAAACAGATTGTTTTTTATTCGAACCTGACTTGGATAGATTGATAATATTTCATCTCTCATTTAAAAAAAATTTATATTGAATTCATTTCATTTATTTATTCTAATCTAATATCTGTCACTGAGAATACAGAAAACCATGATGCTCAAACCAAAAAAAGTAGACGTTACTTTCTTAACTGTTCTTCTCTCTCTCGCTTCTACTCTAAACTGAAAGAAAAGACGATACTTCTTACTCCTTCTCTGTATCATGATTTCTCTCTTATATACTCTGACAAACTTCTCTCTCCAACTCTTCTGTCATCAAAAGCACAGCAGGAGGGCGGACGGAATTCTTGCGGACAGAATGAATGAAAGAATACGGAGATTAATATATATAATTATTAGAATTGTATTTGCATGAATTTTAATGAATAAATGACTTTTGAAAAAGTTTAAAATTATGTAACAAATTTAAAAATCTGAATTTTTCATACTTTTAACTAACAATTCTGTTGAATTAATTTTTTTGGAGAAGTTTAATTAAATTTTTCTTGAAATTATTTGAAATTTTAATTTTCTAATATTTATATAGGTAATTGAAAGATTTCCTAATTTAATCAAAATTGTGTGACATTCAATTGTAAACAAATTGATTTTAAAATTCTCAAGAAACTTTTCAAAACTTATTAAAAATAATTGATTAAAAAGAAATTTTAATTGAAAATTGTAGAAATTTAGAATGGAATTGTAATGATGAAAATAATTTTTGAAGTAGTTAATATAACAATATTCTTTATTTTTATAATATGAAATAATGATTTTATCACTCGGTAATTTTTAATTATGTTTAAAAAAATGAAAAAGCGATCACTTCAATTTAAAATCTTTCCAAAATTCAACAGTCTCTAAAAATTATAACTGTATGCTGGTGAACTCCACGTCAACTCATCACAGATATTTTCTAGACTAATTGGGATTTGGTTAATATTTTGTGTATATGCTCCTTAGGCGATATGAAAAAAGTTCCCCAAACATTTTTTGAAAAAAATAAAAAAATGGCGGAGATATGACACTTTGAATTTTTTAGTACTTTTATTTTAAAAAATTCATAACTTCTACTCTAATAATCCGATTTTAATTTTCAATATCAGAAATTGTTCGTAAAATACCATATTTTAAACTAAAAAATATTAT
Source organism: Leptopilina drosophilae (assembly GCA_032873175.1). NCBI lineage: Eukaryota > Metazoa > Arthropoda > Insecta > Hymenoptera > Figitidae > Leptopilina > Leptopilina drosophilae. Next base: position 42,882,663 of record CM065483.1, read on the forward strand.
AATTAACAAAAAATATTTTTGCTCTATTTTTGTCAAATTTGAAAAATAAAAATCGTCATTTAAAAAATATGGGGTTTTCAATTTCTTTTTTATTTATACCAAAAGATGCCAAAATTTGTCTGTTAAAAATCTGGTAAGTTTCATTGTGGGACCGCCATGGGTTTTTGAAAAAGAAATAAATTTAATGTGATGCATGATACAAATTTATACGTTCTTTCAGGAAATGTAAAAAAAACAAATGACCATCACAAGTAATATGAATTCATTGCTAATTGTTCCCTGTCTTTCTAAAGTTTTTTTTCTATGCATCACATTAAATTTATTTCTTTTTCAAAAACCCATGGCGGTCCCACAATGAAACTTACCAGATTTTTAACAGACAAATTTTGGCATCTTTTGGTATAAATAAAAAAGAAATTGAAAACCCCATATTTTTTAAATGACGATTTTTATTTTTCAAATTTGACAAAAATAGAGCAAAAATATTTTTTGTTAATTATAATATTTTTTAGTTTAATATATGGTATTTTACGAACAATTTCTGATATTGAAAATTAAAATCGGATTATTAGAGTAGAAGTTATGAATTTTTTAAAATAAAAGTACTAAAAAATTCAAAGTGTCATATCTCCGCTATTTTTTTATTTTTTTCAAAAAAATGTTTGAGGAACTTTTTTCATATCGCCTAAGGAGCATATACACAAAATATTAACCAAATCCCAATTAGTCTAGAAAATATCTGTGATGAGTTGACGTGGAGTTCACCTGCTTTAAAAAATTCAAACCTTTTTTTGTTTAAGTTTTCAAATAAACTTGTTTAAATCTTTAATTATTTTTTGAGGAAAATGAAAACGAGTTAATGTTTCTTAAAATAAATATTTAAATATTACTAGAGTTTTACAAAAAATTGCAATTTTCAAACATTACAAATTAAAAATGTTTCAATTTAATTATTCTTTTGACATCATATGACGCTCCTAATATTCATTTTTAAATCAATTATTCTTAATGTAAACATCAACGAGAATTACAATTTTTAGATTCTCATAAAAATGTAAAATTTCTCTTCTTTTAAGAAATAAAATATTTCTATAGAACTAAAAGGGAATCTAAGAGCGTTATGAAAAGCTAATTTTTCCACATTAGATGGACAGTGAATGACTGTTTGACCTTTGACCTTTGAAACAAACAGCTTAACCAAAATAAGCAAAAAAATGCGTAATGAATTAAGCGAATTTTTTTGTGTTTCAATGAATTTTTGTTTACTTTTACTTTTCGCATTTTAGAAATATATAAATAGTGGAAATATTAGTTCAAAAGTCGACAATGTATTTCACAAAATACACAGATAGAGAATAAAATCTAGAAAAGGAGATAATTTGTCATATGGCAAATAATCATGTACAAAACCTGAATTTGTAAGATGAAAAATACACGTGGTCCTGTAATGCACACTGAATCCTCTTCAAATAATCAGTCGTTTTATGCACGAAATATTAATATATTAAAAAGAGTTATTTTTATACACTTCAATAAACAATTTGTATTTTATAAAGAAAGCACTTCACATTTAACTTCATTATTCACGATTTTTAGCTGGTAAACACGACCTTTTCGAAAAATGCAAAAATGGCGAACCCTGTGTACTTTTAGAATATTGACGAAAAAGTAAATTGAAACAAACAGGAAAATGAAATAGATGTCGCTTTGAATTGAAACACACGTAATATATACTGCTCTCTATGAGGTTACAAACTAATATTATTTTCTCGCAAACTTGAATAGCAATGTCCTGGAATCAAATTTGTCACGTGATGAAGCAGCCATCTTTGCCCCACCAGATCGCTCGTGGTTTTTGGGAGAGGTAGAGGTAGTCACGAGATCACGTGACAAATTCTACTACGTAGCGTTGTTTTTCAAATTCGCGCGAAATGTGTATCAGTGTCTAGTGAATTAGCAATACCGTAATTATAAGCGCCATCTACTTCTTTTTCCTGTTTGTTCCAGTTTCTTCATTTTGCCACCTTTGTTCTAATAGAATACATTTATCATTCGCCGTTGCAGCACCCTTCGAGACGGACGAGTTTCATCGGTTAAAGTTTTTACTGATTAGTGTTAATTGTGAAGTGCTTTTTTCTCAAATAAAAATGAGATGTTGTACAAAAGAGCGAAGAAATTAACTCTTCTTTAAATATATTATCATAAATATTCAGTGATTAAATCGCTTTTTATTCAAGTGTGCGTGTGCAGGGTGAATTATCGCAGCACGTGTTTTTTCGTCTTCCGAATTCAGGTTTGTAAAAAATTATTTCCTTTTCCAAATTTTGTTATTTACGTAAACTTGCAAATATATTGTCGATTTTCGAAATATAATACAAATATTTATAAATATATTTACTAATATTTTCACTCTTTTAAAATATTTCTAAAATGAAAATCGTAGAAATTAACAAAAATTAATCATTTTCAAAATTAATTTGAAAATACTTGAAAGTAAAGTAGTGTTTTTGAATTTTATAATTTTTGGAAGGTATTCGTTTAAACACGAAAGAACTTTTTTTAGATCATGTTGAAGATAATTAAAAATTTTGAATGGAAACTTTTAAAAATTTCTTACTTTCCTTTAAATTTTAATGGTTAAAATCAGCAAAGACAAAATATACAAAGAAACTTATTTTTACTTTAAAATTGTTCTGATTTTAAAAATTTCATGTTTTTCCATTTTACTGTATAAGATTAAAAAGTTGTTAAAAAAATTTATACAGTATATATTAATTTTTAAGTTTGTCTTTATCTATATAAACCTTAATATTTTCAAGATTATTTTTTCGTTAATATGGCATCATCTGTTGCGAATGGGCTTTACGTTTATTTCAATATTTAGTTAAAAATCTGCTATTCTTTAATTGTCACGTTATGAAATGGGCACCTACTTCCCTTCTTCACAATATCACTGCTGGTGTTCGAGAGAGATGTTTGCTTCATCACGTGACAAATTCTATTTCATAGAGCTGGTTTTTAAATTCGCGCGAAATGTGTATCAAGCGCCATCTACTTCTTTTTCCTGTTTGTTCTAGTTCCAGTTCATTTTTTCTCCTTTGTTCTAATAGGATACATTTATGGTTAATAAATTTTTGCACGCTTCGGGAGGCTCGCGTTTTATCGGATTAGATTTATAGTAAATTACTGTTAATTGTGAAGTAGTTTTGTCAAAAATACAAACGTCTGTCATTTTTTTAAGGAAAAGGAAAAATTAATTTTTTTAAAAATACATTATAATAAATTCCAAGTGATTCAACTGCTTATTATTCAAATGTGTGAACGCAGGGTGGATTACCGCATGTACCACGTGTTCTTCGTCTTCCAAATTCAGGTTTATAAAAAATTATTTCCTTTTCTTGTTTTTTTAAATTTATGCATACTGACAAATTTACTATCGATTTTTAAAATAAAATATTTTCACTATTTCACAAAAATTTGTTCGAGTTCTTTGGGAGAGGTGCTTGCTTCATCACGTGACAAATTCTATTTCGTAGCGTTGAATTAAAATTCGCGCGAAAAACCACTTTGCAGTCTGTATGAAGCAGGAGAATGCTCTTATAATTAATATTATTTTCAATGCGTCGCGTTTTTCTATAAAAAAATAATTATAGAATTCATAGAAATTTTGTTAAATTCAAACGGAAAATAATTAAGTGTGTTAAAGTATTTCATTAAAAACCTTTTATTAAATCGAATTTTCAAAGCATTTTAATTTAATAATTGATAAATAATGAAATTTTATAAGGAGTTACATTTTAATGTATTAATGATTCTTAGTGAAAAAATTCAATTATGTTGATAAATTTTGAAAAAATCTCTTCAAAGTTTCAATTCTTTTCAATCATAGGAATTTAATTATTTACAAATCTTTTAAATATTTCTTCTTAAAAATGCAATTAGTTTTATAAATAATAAAATTATATTTACGCATTCAATTACTTTTAAAATTCCTCACAAAATGTAATTATTCTTAAGAGCTTTATTAAAACAAATGTTCAATTATTCAGTAAATGATTTATTTTTGTATTGAATGTTAACTGCATTGGAGTATAAATTTTTAGAAATATTTGAATTTAGAAAAGGTTTGAAATTAAAATCTTTGGCAATCTGTACAATAGTAGTATAGTATATTGAAATAAAACATAAAAGGTAATTTATCTTTTATTATTATAGAATTGGATGTGCTACAGCCATGGAGGCTAATCGTCCACGCAACGAGTGAGTTTTTTTTACTTATTTCAGCTTCTTCAGGGTGGCCACAAGTCAGGGTTTCTCAAATAAAATACTGAGTAAAATTAAATTTGCATTCATATTTAATTAATTATTAAAAATCAAGGACTCATAGAAGATCTCAGTTGAAACTTAAAACTGAAATAATTGAATTTTACAGAAGTTACAAATGATAGTAGAAATTCAATTATTTTCAAAAATTTTTTAACATTTTTTAAAAAATTTTAATTACCTTTAAAAATAATAAAAATCTTCTCCAAAATTAAATTATTTTCATAAGTAATAAACATTTTACAGAAATTCAACAATTTACAAATAGGACATTTTCTTGAGGATCTAATAATTTTTTAAAGAATCAGAATATTCTTTATGGTCAGGGGAAAAGACAAAATTTTATCTGGAAATCAGAGAAAAACAAAATTAATTTTTTGTTATGTAGACAACATGAATAATTATCAATATTTAAATTACAGGAGGAATAATGGTACAGCCAATCGGAGACCACGACCACTGAGGGAAATCCAAAACTTTTATGGCCACTTTTATGTCAAGAATCAACAAAAAATGGAATTACGTAAGTCAATGTTTTGTCACTTAATTAATCGATAATCAAAATTTCGGATAAAAAAATGCCAATATTTATATATATATATATATATATAAATTTTGTAGGGCAACTCGTTCATAACAACTTCCAATATTTTTAATATTTATTATTTAATTTATAATTATTTAATAAAATATATTTTATACATTTTTCTAAAATTTCGCAAAAGAATGCCATTATTTATAAAAAAAACTTTATAAAATTTAAAGTGAAAATTAAATTTATATTAATAATAAAATTGTCACAGGAATTCATCTATATGAAAGAAATTGAAGGACTTATTTTGTAAGAAATCAATTATTGAAATATTTTAACAAAATTATTCAAAAAGAAATTAATTATTTTCTAAAAATTTGTTAATAGGAATTAAATTACTTAAAATTTTTAAATACAATTATAATTCAATTTGTCGAAAAAATTTACAAGAATTTGTTTTAATTTAAATAAATTCTTCGTGGAAATTTAATTCTTATCATAAAAAATAAAATACTTAAAATGAATTCGACACGTGCAGTATTAAACGTAAAATAATTTTGAGCACTTAAATTTTTCAAGCATTCAAATAGTTTTGAGTAACTATAACTCTAGCCAGGCTCGAGCTCGACCATGGTATTGAATCTTTTTGCACACCTCTAATATTTATTTTAATTTTCAAAATTTTGTTAATTGTAATGGAAATAATTTTTTTGTTTTATAAAAATAACTTTTTTTACTTGTAACTTTTTTTTAAATCCTGTAAACGAACTTTTGAGGTGAGGTAATTTTTTCAATTCTTGCTGGGCACCATGTTGAAGGTTGTAGTGAATGTTATAATACATAATATAATTGGTTTGTATTTTAGTTACTTAATATGTAAGTACCACAGGAGAAGAGGATGTCCCGGAAGAGGTACTATTAGACGAAATGGAGATTTCGAAATTACGGTGGAACACACCCATTTGCCCAATACAAGACAGGAGGAAGAACAATCTTTTCGCAGAGAGCTGTTTAGAAGCGTTTTAAATCAACCCCAACGCGCAAGGGAAATTTATGATGCGATTGCTCCTTTGTAAGTTTTTACAGGCTAATAATATAATAATTTATAATTATATACAAATATTTTAATTAGGGTGAACATATTTTTATTCCTTCTCTATACATAAAAGTTAAGGGGAGGGGCCGGTTAAATTTTAACTCTTCTATATTTACGTTGTTGAGAGGCGCCATTTCTTTCTAGGATTACATATTAAAATCTATGTTTATTACATATTATTAAAGTTAAAAAAAATTGTTGAGCATTTGCGAAATTTTATTTTTTGAAAAAATTAAAATTTTGGAAAATCCGAACCATTGATTATTTAGAATCGTTAAATAATTGCATTAAAAAATCGACAGTAATAAATAATAAAAATAACGAGAGTAGTTAAAATTCCTATTATTCTTCGAAAAGTTTGAAATTTATTTTTAAAAAATATTAACAGATCAAATTTTTGTTAATTTTTTGAAGAATATTTTAATTGAATTGCGTATTTCGAAAAGGGCTTAACTTTGAAAATTGTAAGAGTCATTTTCACAATTACGGTTTTTAGAGTTGAGCCCTTTTCGAAATTCGCAATTCAATTGTAAATACCAAAATTTGTTAGAAAAAACATTGTTTACTCATAAAAAATAATAGTTAAATTAAGTGAGTTAAAAATTTCGCCGGTCCTACCGCTTAAACCAATTTTTTCACTTTTTATAAGCAACAATATCTTTAAAATATGAATTTTATAAAATGTAGTGTTCTAAAAGGAGACTTGATTTTAATTATTTAAAACTAATTTAACTATAAGCCACTCTTTTGTCATACTAAATTATTTTAATAGACACGGAAATGCCAGAATCGGAGTGCCTTTTGATAGCATCCAGGGAGCTATGTCTCAATGGAGACATGAAAATACACCTCAAGAAAATCCTACAGATCTGAGCACCTTCTTCGAAATTTTAAATAGAGAGACCAACAGACATATGCGGACGTATACTGAAGGAGACTTGACATATACCTTAGCGACCGGGCAAAATTTCCAGACTGTTACAGTTTCTGACCACACTTTTCTCCGAACCTTACTATCAGAATCGGAGAACTTCATCATCTGCATTTCACCAACAGCCATTCCATCTTCTGCCTGGTGCAAAGAGTTGCTTTCACTTTTGTGCATAAAAGATGAATTCGTACGTATTTTAAAAATTGGTATTTTTGTATTGAACGTATTGTGTAAGTTATATTGAATTAAATTTTGGAGTGAAATTTTTAATTAACTGTATTCCTGTTATAACAAAATTTAGTTTGCTTTAAAATTTTAATTGGCAATTTAATTAATTTCAATTCAATTTAGTTGATATACTATATAACAGATTTCCAATTTGTCAAAAATTTTCTTTTTAATAAGAGTCGATTATAATAATTTTTTAAGCATTGGTAATATCTTTTAATTTCTATGATATACAGGATGTGTTAAAATTATCAACCCCTTAAATATTTTTAAAAATATACATAAAAAGATTATCTGTTCACCCATTTTATCAGTTATAACATTTTTTAAGCCCAACAACTTTGTTTCAAACATTTATACCAAAATGTATATTTTAAAAAAATTCAAGACGATTTCATTTTTTTTGCCTTATCCTGTATTTATAATATACCACGGAATATTAAATATTCATACCTTAAAATATTAATATGAAAATTGTTGACAAACTCACAAAAATTGATGTTAGAAAATTTTATATATACACACTAAACTTATTTATATAATAGATGTAAGGAAAAATTAAAAATTACGAAACATCAACAGATAACAATAGAAACTGGGGAAAAAATAATGTATTCAAGCTAAACGAATTACATAAAAATTGTTTCGAAAATCAGAAATATAATTTTAGCCTAAAAATTCGGATTTATATTTTATTTTTTAATTTTATTGTTTGATTTTTTAGGTGATCCCCTGTGCATGGGCTCTCACAAGCGATAACTCTATCCTGGCGTACACTGCTATACTGCGAGAAATAAGAGGAATAGCACCACAATGGAATGTAACTTCAATAATAACAACATTTGAACGAAATTTAAACTCCAGCATAACCCAGCTATTTCCTAACGCTAACATCTATGGAAGTCTGCATAATTATCAAGAGGTACTGGTATATATAATAAAATATTTGTGAACGTTTTTATAAAAATGGTACCTTCATATGAAAAGGGATTAAGGTTCAGGTTTTTCTAAAAATCCAATTTCAAATTTTTTATTTTGTAAAACTTTTTTTCTAATGAAGGTGAATTTATAAAATTTAATTTCAAATGAAGGTCAATTTCTAAATTTTTCTAAGCAATAATACATGTTTTTTAATAAATATAGTTTAATTAAATGATTTAATTAAAAGTATACAATTTAAATTACTACATTATAAAATTTGAAATTATAAAAATACTTTTCTATTATTTGCAAGCAATTTCGGAGAACTCTATATAATTTGTTTTGTATGATGTTAAAATTGTTTTAACTCAATTTATAGATTGTAAATTTGCAGTAAAAACATACTTGTCTCAACATAAATCTTTATTAAAAACACCTAATTTAAATATTTTTATCAAAACATTAATCAAACACTTATATAAGTAGTTATAATAAAAATAATAACAAGTAGAAAATAATTATATGTTTAGAAAACTGACCTAATTAGAAATAGCTTTCTTGAAAGAAAGAATTAGGAAATATTTTTTAGAAAGGTGATCACCTAAAAAGTGCCCTAGTACCTTGGTTGGTCCTCTTTTCGTGATATTAAAACCAATAGCATAATTATTTCCAAAATTTGTAGGTTATAAAAGTACTTTTTAAAATTTAGTACTTTCTAGGGGTTTGCAAGAAGTGAAATTAGTTAACATTTTATCTCCAAAAATAATTAAACACAGTTTTTGATACAGAGCTTTGACGGCAACCTATTTAGCTGATTCTTTAAAAAAAAACTCCAGTAATTTGAAAATAATAATTCTTTAAACATTCTGGTCAGAAAATTTCATTGAAAGTCAGAGAAATTTCTATAAATTTATAAAAAAATTAATATACAACCATAATACTTGTTCAAAGAAAGTAGAAATAAGGTCAGAAAGAATTAACTTGACTGCAGTCTTTAAAATCTTTAATGCATGTCATGAAACTTGAAATAAATCATTATATGTCCGCTATTTTTCAATATTGGGTGTAAAGTTGACGGAACATTGTATGAAGTTTAATTTTTTTTTAAAATTTAAGTCACATTTTAATAACAACAGAAAGATGTAGAAAACTTAGAAATAAAAAAAATGATTACTTTTATTCTGTTCAATAAACTTTTGCGCCCAACATTGAACACGTTGAAAAACTGTGATCATTCCTTTAAAATATTTTCTGTGCTAAGTGCGTTTATTTGACAAATATTTTATTTTTAAAAAAAATGTTTGTTCTTGGTTTTTTATAAGGTTTCTTTAAACATTTTTTTGTAGGAATCTCAGAAATTGGTAATGCAGCATGATATCAACCGTTTTCTACTAGAAGAAGGTCGAAACGAGATAAAAACTTTCCTTTTATCAGTTTTCTCCCTGGCACTCTTACCCCCAGAGGAAATCGAAGGATGTTTTCTAGAACTGGTGCGCCTATTGTCCGAAAATGCCTCAGGCATCTTAAATGCTTTCATCGAAAATTATACAGAAATTTGGTTGAGAGGGGTAAAACCAAACAATTTTTCTGTTTATCGGAGCACAGAAAGATTGACCAATGTATTTGAGAATTATAACAATCAATTACAAGTGAAAATCGGAATATTTCCACTAACGTGGACGTTTACACGTAAGTGATATATTCAATATATTCATTGTCTTAATTATATCGTATTACAAAACCGCTGCATAGATAGAACTACAATTTTTGTATTAATTTTATAAAACCGCTTTCTCATAAAATTTTATTGCATGAAGTTAATAATCCAAAAAAATTCTCTATATTGTATAATAATTTTTTTTACTTTAGAAGGGATTCTATCTCTTCAAGGTGCAGTCTTCCGGGATGTCCGTAAAATTAATAGAGGAAATCGGAACGGACTCCAAATCAGCAGATTAATAAATAGAACCGAAGCTTCCAGGATTATCAAGTCGTGGAATGAGCTACAACGTAACGAAATAGTCAGAATGACCTTCATATCAAGATGTTCTTACAGAATTTCTGAGTCGCGATTAGAATATCTCACTGTTTATTTGGCAGGACTCGAAGATTTAACACCACTACAATTGATCGTCGGTCCTCGAAATGTTCCAGGTAAGAATATTTTGTAATAATTTAATACATAACAGGGATCACATTTGCCCTCAATTATCCTTCCTCCCCATTTTTGAAACTTGCAAAATTTCTCATTAAAGGAAAATATTAGTAAAAGTTGAAAAGTTTTTAATAAATAGCACAGAAATTTTCTATGGATAGGACAAAACTCTTCTCTGGAAATGAAGATATTTTATATGGAAATTACTTATTTTCAATATTAATCTTTTAATTAAATTTATTCAAATTATCCTCAAAAAAACAATTAGGTATTTGAAATTTATTTTTATTTAAATAAAATTTACTACTTGAAAGTGAATTTGATTAATATTTATGAAGAAAAAATTGTCTTTACAAATAGGAAAAATGTTATTCTGAAAATATGAAATTGTTATTATTAAATTTTATTTTTTTTAAGAAATTTTCCAAGGTAAAATTTAAGTTTTCAAATAATTTTTCTAAAATTTCCTTTGTATATTATGAAATTCACAAAGTATAAAACAAAAGTAACGTTGTAATAAAAATTTTGATAAAAATGAATAATTTATATAAAAAGTATAACAAAATAAAACAATTAAATTTAGGAAGAAATTCTCTTTTTAAAATTAAATCTTTTTGAAAAATAAAATCCCCTTTTTTACCTAACATTAAATAAAAAAAATCACTCATATCGCTGAAGTAATACATATTTTTTAATCGATGCTGATACTTTTAAAATAACTTTGTATTAGGCTTCAATAAAATTTAACATTCAAATACATAAATGTTATCAGGTAAAAGAGTGTGACAATAAATGATTTCGATTTTTAATTTATAGATCCAGTTGCTCACGTAGATGAACAAAATGAAGAAGGTGCCCGCGAAGAATTTGTCGTTCCTGACGATCCGAATGACACAGAACCTCGTGAAAACGAAACTGAAGAAGGTTGGAATGTAATTTTAATTACAAACATTAACCATGCTAAAAATTATCTAACTCTGGAAAGAAAATTTGAAATTGAATTTATTTTACACCGTTTAATTGTTTAAGAAGTAACGAAAAATTGCATTATTTAAAATGAAATTTTAAGATGATTCTATCGCTTGACGTAGCTAGTCAAAATAGTGAAAAAAATTTAATTATTACACTCACTTGGTAACGTAAAACGTTTGGCAACGCCGAATTATTTCTAACTTGTGATGAAAATTATCATTTGAATTAGGGGCTCTAATTAAATATGTGTAATGTAAGCAACGTAGACAAACGATATATTAACTTTATTTAGGTGCAGAAAAAGTTTTATCAAAATCTGTATATAAATTTAATTATGGATAGATAATATTCTTATATTCTGTTCTTGAAATCTCAATTTCTTATTTCCAGTAAAAAAATTTGAAAAAACATAATTTATTTACATACATATGAAAAATTCTTCGCAAGAATTAAATTATTACTTTTTATACAAGTTTACTAAATTTCTCGAAAGAATTTCATTTTTACAAAAAAGTTCTGCTTCACTTTAATAACAAATAATAATGGAAATTTTTTTCAACAGCTCACACACCAGTATGCTGCATTTGCCGCCTTCTTCCACCATCGCACTGTTTCCTGCCATGCGGGCATTTGTGTTTGTGCGAAAACTGCTGCAATTTGTTTTCGGAAAATAATCAAAACTGCCCAATGTGTAGGCAGGAGTATATTGAAATTAAAATGATTAGAATTGCGCCAGAATGCTGCAGATGTCATCGGCAAACAGCAACCAACTTTTGTCTCCCATGTGGAGATTTATGCGCGTGTGAAGTATGTGGTCTAGATATGATCAACAACAATGTTATACCAAACACATGCCCAATGTGCGGACTGGTATTCGAAATAATCAAAAGAGCTTACCTCTAATTTATGATAAGTTCCATTGGAACTTAAAGTTTTATGTCGAAAATTTTAAGTTATTTAAATGAAGGAAGAAACCTCTTTTTGGAACCCTTTGAGCACATTTGCATTTAAAAAAAATGCAGTTTATATATTTTTTAGAAGTTGTGCATTTAAAAAATGCAATTTATATAATTTTTGTTTGAAGTTGAAGAAATGTTTTCTTGAGATTTAAAATTATACCACATTTGAAGCGTACTCAAAGAAATATTTTTTCGAAATTTACCGAAAATCTATTTTTTTCAAGAGTAACAGCTCATTTCATGGAATATTTTGCCAAAGTTTTCAAATGAAATTCAATGTATCAGCATCGAAACTGAAAAAGTTTATTGTGATTTGAAAAAACAGATATTTTGTTCAATAATAATTTTTTGTTCTCCTGTCATATGTTTTTATAAAATATTATATTTTTAAAACGACGAATGTTCTGGCTCGAATACTTTTAAAACATAAAGAGAGACGGTAGCGATTCTACGAAATTAAATTTCACAAAAAAATGGACACAGTAAACTTTAAACAACTTTATTTTTCGTTATGGAACTCTAAGCATTATAACTAAATGAAATAGGATTTAATTGATTTTTGTAATTCATCATAATTCTGCAAAATTCAATTTAACGCATGACAAAAATATAATTTTTCTTATTTTTTATACATTAATAACTAACGCAGTTAAATTCAATACCAGATAATTCTACGTAATTAAATTTTCAGAAATTAAATTCTTTTTGTATAAATTTTTAGAAAATTTTACTCTTTTTTTTAATTCCACACTATAAAATACTACAATTCAAAATGTTGTACTGTTGGAATTTGGTGAAATAAATAGGCGATATTTATTTAATAGACATAAGAAGTAACTTTAATTATTATATCGTAAATACATATGTCTCGCGACAGTTTGCTTGAGAGATCTAGAGACACTGAACGACGATTCATCGACGCGTACAAGGGAAGGGCATGATAACGACGATGACTCATAAAGGTATATGAGCTCATTTTATTTTGTCTCGTTTCCAACATCCGCTCTCAAAAAAATGTGAGTAATTAGTTTCAATCTTACATAAATGTCATTCCTAGATTGTCGATGCATTCATAATGCTTGGGACCACTCAAGCCTTTAGTCAGCATGTCAGCTGGCATTTTTTCGCTTCATAGATACTGAACATCAATCATTCCGTTCTCGTAAATATTTCGAACAAAGTGATACCTCACGTCTATGTGTTTTGTTCTCGCGTGGAAAGAGTTGTTTTGGATAAGTTTCACGGCGCTTTGATTATCGTTAAATAGTATAGTACATTCGTCTCCTGTATATATATTGCTCAAAATTCCGCGTAAATACATTGCCTCTTTCGTAGCTTCGGATATAGCGATATACTCGGCCTCGGTACTTGAGAGAGATACGCTTTTCTGTTTTCGCGCTTCCCAGCTGATTGGTGAACCTGCGAGAATAAAAGCGAAACCGGAATATGATTTTCTATCGACTGCATCAGAACTCCAATCCGCGTCAACTATACCGAATAAGTTTAGGTCGTTTTTCTCGTACATTAGGCCGAAATCGCTAGTGTGTTTAAGATATCGTAAGATTCTTTTCGCGGCTTTCCAATGTTAGTTATTGAAATTCGAATTAAATTGGCTTAAATAATTAACTGCGAAGGTGATGTCCGGTCTTGTAGTTACTGATAAAAATAATAATGCTCCAATTAAATTTTGATAAGGATATTTGTCTATTTCCCGAATGTCTGCGCGATCGGGTTTCGTTAATTTACAGTTTACCTGCATTGGTGTTGTTGCTGGTTTACAATTAGTCATACCGAAACGTTCAAGTAATTTTTCGGTGTACATTTTTTGATTCAAGTAAACTCTGTTTTCGTCGTCGCGCGTGAATTCGATACCTAAACAATAGTTTATTTCTCCTAAATCTTTCATCTCGAACGCGTGTGATAGTTCGCGTTTCACGTCAAGTAGCCATTCGTTGTCGTTGGTTGCAATAATCATATCGTCGACATAAACTGCGATTATTGTTATCTTACCGTTTTTGTGAGCGGTGAATAGACACGGGTCTTGCGGTATTTGCGTGAAATTTAAACTTTTTAATTTTTTAACTAATTTTTTATGCCACTGTACACCTGATTGGCGCAAACCATACAAAGATTTTTTTAATAAACAAACACAGTCGTTTTTTGTTTCTAAATCGTTGTACCACCGTTGAGCCGTGTTTATCACTTTCACGTTTTTATATTTGTCACTTGAACCGATTTTTTCACTTGTGATCATTTTTCGTAACACTTCTTTTAACTCGTCGGGAACCTCCATGTATACGTCCTCTTCAAGTTCTCCGTTCAGGTAGGCGGCGACCACGTCCATTTGGTGCATCTCTTGTCCCAATTCTGCTGAGACTGCTGCTAACAGTCTTATTGAAGTTGATCTAACGACGAGGGAATAAGTTTCATAGAAATCTTCCCCTGGTCTTTGCGAACATCCTTTGGCAACAAGTCTCACTTTTCTTTTCTCTCGGTTCCCTATTTTTTTTGCGGTGAGAGTAAATCTGCTGCCGATTACTTTTCGATTTTTAGGGCGTTCGACTATTTCCCAGGTGTTGTTTTGGAGTTGGGCTAGATATTCGTCTTCCATCTCCGTTGTCCATTTTTCAGCATCTTCCGTCTTGCGTGCTTCTTTCCAGGTGGGTGGAACGTTGTTTGTGAAATTTGCGATGAATGGATCGTCGTCGTCCGTCGAGATCTCCATATCTATGCCTTCTTTCGCTTCTCGATATTCTTTCCTTGGTCTCCCTACTGATCCGGATCGTATAATTCGTGGTCTCCCTCTTCCTCTTTTTGATGGTCCGACTAAATTTTCCCACGATAATGTTGCTCCTCTTTTTCGAATTTTTTGCGGATTATTTATTGATTTATTAGTTTTAGGGTCTTTCACATTTCGTCTCCCGCTTCCTCTAATTGCTCGTAATGTTTTCCTTTTCTCGGTGATTTCCTCGTCTGATTCTGAGTTATCGCTGTTTAGTTCGATGGTTATTTTCTCTATTTCTCCTTCTTCTTCGTCGAGTATTTCCTCGTATCCGTGTCGAAATGCTGGCTCGTGCATGAATTTGACATCGCGACTTATCACGAGTTTTCCCGATTCGAGCACGTGTACTCGATACGCTTTGGAGTTTAGATCGTATCCCAGGAATATCCCCTCTTCTGCGCGTGGGTCGAATTTTCCTTTATTGGGGGATTTGTCTTTTACGAACACTTTGCTACCGAAGGTTTGCATGTACACTATTGTAGGAATTTTTCCTTTCCACTCCGTAAAGGGTATTTTACCGTTCAGCGCTTTGGTTGGGCATCTGTTTCGGATGTAACAAGCGGTGTTTACCGCTTCTGCCCAGAACCGTGGGGGAACGTTATTTTGGTGCATCATGCATCGTGCCATTTCCAAGAGAACGCGATTTTTCCTTTCGGAAACGCCGTTTTGTTGGGGCGTGTACGGCACTGATAATCTTCGTGTTATTCCGCACTTTTTTAAGAAGTCATCGAAATCACTGTTTATATATTCGCGGCCGTTGTCGGATTGGAAAGCCTTTATTTTTTTCCCGTCGTGTTTTCCACTTCGGCTTTGTATTCTTTAAAAACACTCAAAATTTCACTTTTATTTTTTACAAAGTACACTTGGCACCACCGCGATTTATCGTCTATGAATGTCACGAAATATTGTTTACCTGATGCGGATGAATGTCTCATTGGTCCGCACACGTCAGTGTGTACGATTTCCAGTAAGTCCTTGGTATGCTTTTCACTTCCTTTAGGGAACGGTTTGCTCGCTAATTTCCCTTGTGCACATACTGCACACTCTGACAATTTTTCACTGCCTTTCAATTTTAAACCGTACACTAATTCGTTTTTTGACATTAGTTTCAGGTCACTTTCGTTCACATGTCCTTATATTTCGTGCCACTTATCGATTTCACCTTTAACACTTTTTGTTTCACTTTTTGCTTCAGTAATGTTCGCTTTATTTTTGCACTCGTTCACGTAGTATAAGTTCCCCGTGCGATTCGCGCGTAAGTATACCGTGTTTTCACTGTCCACTACAATTGCGTCGTCTTTTCTGAATATAACATTGTAACCGTGATCAACAACTTTGGAGACCGAAAGTAAATTTGTGCGAAGGTCTGATACGTAGAAAACGTTTTCGAAATTTATTTCTTGCTCTTCTTTTCCAGTATCGACGTTAATATTTATATCTCCGGTTCCAGTTATTCGTGTGCTCTCACTATTTGCCAGTGTTAGTTCACTGTTGATGGGTGAGAAGTCTTGAAACATGTTCCTATTGTTACACATGTGTCCCGTACTTCCACTATCGATGCACCATGCCGATCGTCTATCTTGGCTGAGCATGGTTTCCTCGGTTGAACTTAACATTGTTACGGCCTTAGATTTTTGATAAAAATAAAAAACCTGTTGGAATTTGGTGAAATAAATAGGCGATATTTATTTAATAGACATAAGAAGTAACTTTAATTATTATATCGTAAATACATATGTCTCGCGACAGTTTGCTTGAGAGATCTAGAGACACTGAACGACGATTCATCGACGCGTACAAGGGAAGGGCATGATAACGACGATGACTCATAAAGGTATATGAGCTCATTTTATTTTTGCTCGTTTCCAACATGTACAAAGTTACGTTAGATTATTTTTTAAACCCATTTTATAATAATTCTACATAAATAAATAAGTTAAATTTAAGTTATATAACATTACTCATCGTTAAATTAAACGACGTAATATTATTATTAATTGTCTTTTATGAAAGAAAAAAATCTAATTGCATAAATTTTTATACAATCCTTTTAATAATTGAAAATTTGAAAAATTATTTTCATACGTTTCCTCTAGTTTGCAAAAATATATAAGGTATTATAAAAATGGAAAATAGAACAATTTTTTATATCTAGATGTATAATAATTATTTCGGAAAAATATTTTGTTTCGCCCTTTGAAAAAGAAAAATTTTCAAAATAGGAATCTGGCGAAATTAAAAAAATAGTTTAATTCGCCTGACAGATAATTTATGACACGATTTGTAAAATAATAAATTTATAAGAACTAACTTTTATCGTATAATACAATGAAATCGGAAATTTAAAAAAATATTTAATATTGTTATATTATTATTCTTTCTCAATGGGTAAACTATCTTTCTTATTTTCGGGCGCAATAGAAATTGAATAAAATAGACGATTTAGAAAAAATGATATGAATAAATGTCAAAAAACTTACCTTAATCTTGCTGCTTTTGTTTGGGATAACCTCCTTCCGCTGGTTTTATATTTTCCACTCCTCCTCTTTTCACTTTTGTTAGAAATTTCCATCCTTGCGCTTTCCTTTTTTTTCTGCAATTCTCCAGTTTTGTATTTCCCAAATTTCTGATCACTTTTTTCTCTTTCTTCCATCCATGAGCTATTGCTTTTGTTTTGTAATTCCATCATTATCGTTAAAATCACTAATCACTAAAAATACTTAAACAAAAAGTCACTTCACTAAAAAAAGTCACTACACTAAATCTCCTGTTCTCTCGTCACTTATTATTCCTGAAAAAGGGTCAATGAAAAGTTTTTTTACGGGTATAATAAGGTTTTTATATTTCTCAGGGCTTCCTTGAAAGTTCACTTTTTTCTAATACAAAAAGTATTAGACACACTACCCGACCATTGAATGAAACAGTAGGAGCTTTAACAAGTTCGAACGGTTAGATTTATGATCGAATTATCACTTCTCACAAATAGACAAGAAACGTGCGTCAACCTGTCTACGCGCTGCGTCGCTCTTATTCCTATATCTCTCGGCACGCGCCTCTTATACCGTGAGACTGTGTGAGTATACTTACACATATGTAACTTGCTCCACTACACGGTGCGGTGGTGTCCGAAACTGCCTAATGCTAATTTTGACAGTATTTCTGTAATTTGTTGTAAACTGGGTTTTATTGCACTCTATTTTTAAAATTAATTAATAACAGTCATAACTCGAGTGAAATTTTCGTTGTTATTTTTACTTTAAAATATTTTCTTTTTGAAATTTTTATGATAATTATTATTTAATAGATAATATAGTTTTACAAGAGTTTTTTCTATAAATTTAAAAAACGATTTATTTAATCAACTTGTGTAGAAATCAAAATGTTTCTAACATGAATATTTGATGTTTTGAATGAAATAATTGAACTTTCAAGTACAACTAGAGAAACCTGGTAATAAGTTTATTTCTGCATTTTTTTCGAAATTCTATTATTTTACAAATTGTTAATTGGAATAAATTTTTAGAAATATTTAATAAAATTTGAAAAATTTATATTGTTTTTAGGAAACAAATTTTTTTAGATTTTCTAAATCACATTCATAAACAAATTTTTTTTAAAGACAATTTATTTATAAAATAAATAATTAATCATAGAAATAAAATTTGTAAATGTACTTTTTTATTGAGTTTTCAAATTTGGGTCAATTTTCTTGCTTCAGTTATTTTATTTTTTTTTAATTTAATTGTCAAACTTTTAACAAAACTATAAAACTATTTGAAATTAAAAGACAAAATTTTCATTTTTTTTCCACTGTATTTATATAATATTTTTTAAACATTCAAGGTTTAACCCTTTCATTATAATAAAAAGAAATGTGTAATTTTTTTTAAGAAAGCCTAATTTATTGTAGATTATTTATTATTAAATAAATAAAAATGTATTAACAGAGTTTGTGCTAAATTCTTTTCTTTCTAAGAATTTGAACAACTTTTACATTTGCTAAAAATTGAAGTAGAAAAGTTTTTCTCAAAAATTTTAATTTAATTCTTGGAAATAGTTAATACTGTTTTTAAAAATGTTTTAAAAATTGTTTAAATGTTACGATAAATAAAGAGAGGAAGAACAATGTTCTATAATTGTAGTAAAAAATAAACTTTTTCAGTAAGAAAACAGAGAAAGAGAGAGTATGCTTTTTTCTCTTTTAAAGTGTGTATCATTAAAAAAAATTGTAATTTTATGTTTTGAGACAAACAATAAAAACATTGAAATTCAGAGTGGTCTAATGTATGTGAAAAACTCAATTTTTTCCCGTGCTTTTACAAAAAATTCCTTACTTATTCCAGACTTTTCCCTTAATTACTTGACCTGTGAAAATCTTTAATTTATTTAATGTACCATTTAAAAGTTAAAATTTCTGTAAGATTAAAATTTTATTCAAAAAACAATTATTTGTCAAATTGAAGTAATATTTTCTCAAATTATTATTAACTAAATACTAATTAAGCTAATAATATAACTACTTTATTACTTAAATCAAAATAAATCTATCGATATATTTATTTATATACATGTAATATTAAAAAGTTCGTACGACCCTGATTGTTTGTTTTAGTCAACTCATCTCTGTTTTGAAAACGCAACAGTAAGGTCAAACTATAGTGGTTGATCATTTGAAACACATATACTTCTATATGTATGTGTGTAACGTATATAGCAAAATTTTTTCAAACATGGAATTTTGCTAAAAAGCATGCGCTTAGATTCAAAGTAGAACCTAATGCTGCACCGTGATTGGCGTTCAGAGGAAACATCTCCCCTTCTTCTCTCGCGACTTCCAGCACGAAGCGTCTTTCTGCGATAACCGCTTCTCGGTCACTATTGTTTTGGGTCTACAGTGCTTCGCTTCCCGTGCTTTCATTTTGAAAAACAAGTTTCAACTTTTTGTGCCGTAAACACGTAAGGACCGGTGAGTAATTAATATCATTCTTTTGTCTTTTTTACTCTTTCTTTTTCTCGTTTTTCGCTTATTTTTTACTTATTGCTTTTTCTCTGATTTTTTCTCGTACCATTTTCTTTTTCCTTTATGTCTTCTTCTATTTTTATTTTCCTAATTTGTTCGTTTCTTCGCATCTTTTTTTACTTTTTTATCTTTATTTCTTTTTCATTTCTCCTTTTCTTTCTTCCCTCCTTTATATACACTTTTTCTCATTTTTTTGTTTTTCGCTTCTTTTATTACTTTTTTAATTTTTTCTAATCTTTTCTCGTTTTTTTTCTTTCTTCCATTCTTTTTCTTTTCCCAATTTGTTCGTTTCTCTGCTGCTTTTTTTACTATTTGATTTTATTCCCAATTTCATTATTGCTCATCCTTTTTTTCTTTTTCATTTATTTTCAATTTTCTGTTCTCCTTTTCTTTGTTCTCTCCTTTATATACTCTTTTTATCTTTTTTTTTTCGTTTTTTTTTTGCTTCTTTTATTACTATTTGCTTTCTTTTCTAATCTTTTCCTCGTTTTTTTTTCTTTCCTCCTTTCTTTTTCGTTCTCAATTTGTTCGTTTCTCTGCTTCATTTCTTAGTATTTGATTTTTTCCTAATTTGTTCATTTCTTCTCATCCTTTTTTTCCTTCTGATTCTTCTGATTTTTTTCCATTTTCTGATTTTCAGAGGAAATATCTCCCCTTTTTCTCTCGCGTCTTCTAGCACGAAGGTCTACAGTGCTTCGATTCCCGTGCGTTCATTTTGAAAAACAAGTTTCAACTTTTTGTGCCGTATACACGTAAGGGCCGGTGAATAATTAATATAATTCTTTTGTCTTTTTTACTCTTTCTTTTTCTCGTTTTTCGCTTCTTTTTTACTTATTGCATTTTCTCTGATCTTTTCTCGTACCATTTTCTTTTTCCATTATGTCTTCTTCTATTTTTATTTACCCAATTTGTTCGTTTCTTTGCATCTTTTTTTTTCTTTTTTGTCTTTATTTCTTTTTCATTTCTCCTTTCCTTTCTTCCCTCCTTTATATACTCCTTTTCTCTTACTTTTTCTCATTTTGTCGTTTTTCGCTTCTTTTATGTTTTATTTAATTATTTATTTAATTTAATTTAATTGTTATTTAATTTTATTTTTTTTGTTCATTTTTTTCATCCTTTTTTCCATTTTGATTTTTTTTTCATTTTCATTTCTCCTTTTCATTCTTCTCTCCTTTATATACTCCTTTTCTCTTACTTTTTCTCATTTTTTCGTTTTTCGCTTCTTTTATTACTTTTTGCTTTTATTTCTAATGTTTTCTCGTTTTTTTCGTCCTTTCTTTTTCTTTTCCCAATTTGTTCGCTTCTCTGCTTCTTTTTTATTATTTTTTTTCCAAATTTGTTCATTTCTTCTCATATTTTTTTTCTTTTTGATTTTTTTTCCATTTTCATTTCTCCTTTTCTTTCTTCCCTTCTTTATATACTCTTTTTTTACTTTTTCTTATTTTTTCGCTTTTTTTATTACTTTTTGCTTTCTTTTCTAATCTTTTCTTGTTTTTCTTTCTTCCTTTCTTTTTCTTTTCCCAAAATATTCGTTTCTTCGCATCTTTGTTAACTTTTTTATCATTATTTCATTTTCATTTCTCCTTTTCTTTATTCCCTCCTTTATATTATTCTTTTATTACTTTTTGCTTTCATTTCTAATCTTTTCTCGTTTTTTTCCTTTCTTTTTCTTTTCCCAATTTGTTCGTTTCTCCGCTTCTTTTTTACTATTTGAGTATTTCCTAAATTATTCATTTATTCTAATAATTTTTTTATTTATGATTTTTTTCCATTTTCATTTCTCCTTTTCTTTCTTCCCTCCTTTTATACTCTTTTTCTCATTTTTCTCTTCTTTTATTACTTTTTGCTATTTTTCTAATCTTTTCTCGTTTTTTTCTTTCTTCCATTCTTTTTCTTTTCCCAATTTGTTCGTTTCCCTGCTGCTTTTTTTACTATTTGATTTTATTCCCAATTTGTTCATTATTGCTCATCCTTTTTTACTTTTCATTTTTTTTTCAATTTTCTTTTCTCCTTTTCTTTTTTCTCTCCTTTATACACTCTTTTTATCTTTTTTCGTTTTTTGCTTCTTTTATTACTTTTTGCTTTCTTTTCTAATCTTTTCTTGTTTTTTTCTTTCCTCCTTTCTTTTTCGTTTTTCAATTTGTTCGTTTCTCTGCTTCATTTCTTAGTATTTGATGTTTTCCTAATTTGTTCATTTCTTCTCATCCTTTTTTTCTTTCTGATTTTTTTTCCATTTTCAGATTTTCAGAGGAAATATCTCCCCTTTTTCTCTCGCGTCTTCCAGCACGAAGCGTCTTTCCGCGATAACCGCTTCTCAGTCACTACTGTTTTGGGTCTACAGTGCTTCGATTCCCGTGCGTTCATTTTAAAAAACAAGTTTCAACTTTTTGTGCCGTAAACACGTAAAGCCTGGTGGGTAATTAATATTATTCTTTTGTCTTTTTTACTCTTTCTTTTTCTAATTTTTCTCGTTTTTCGCTTCTTTTTTACTTATTGCATTTTGTCTGATCTTTTCTCGTAACATTTTCTTTTTCCTTTATGTCTTCTTCTATTTTTATTTTCCCAATTTGTTCGTTTCTTTGCATCTTTTTTTACTTTTTTATCTTTATTTCTTTTTCATTTCTCCTTTTCTTTCTTCCCTCCTTTAATACTCCGTTTCTCATACTTTTTCTCATTTTTACGTTTTTCGCTTCTTTTATTTTTTTATTTAATTATTTATTTAATTTAATTTTTATTTAATTATTTATTTAATTTAATTTTTATTTAATTTTTATGTAATTTTATTTTTTAATTTGTTCATTTTTTCTCATCCTTTTTTTCTTTTTGATTTTTTTTTCATTTTCTTTTCTCCTTTTCATTTTTCTCTCCTTTACATACACCTTTTCTCCTACTTTTTCTTATTTTTTCGTTTTTCGCTTCTTTCATTACTTTCTGCTTTCTTTTCTAATCTTTAATCGTTTTTTTCTTTCCTCCTTTCTTTTTCTTTTCACAATTTGTTCGTTTCTCTGCTTCTTTTTTTACTATTTGATTTTTTCCTAATTAGTTTGTTTTTTCACATCCTTTTTTTCCTTTTTCATTTCTCCTTTTCTTTCTTCTCTCCTTTATATACTCTTTTTCTCAGACTTTTTCTCATTTTTTTCCTTTTTCGCCTCTTTTTATTACTTTTTGATATTTTTCCATTTTCTTTTCTCCTGTTCTTTCTTCCCTTCTTTATATACTTTTTTCTCTTAGTTTCAATTATTGCTACTTTAGTAGAAAGTTGTAAACTATTTCTACTATTTGATTTTTGTAATACACACAAAACACTTTTTTACAACAAAAACCATAGGTAAAATACATTTCATAGTGTTAAATACTTATTTATATTTATAGTTTTATGGCCAACTCAAGAAGAGGAAAGTCGAGTAAAGGAAACGAGGAGGGAAAGAAAAATAAAGGTCGACCTGCTAAAACAGCTAAAATGGAAAATGTAAGTTAAATTTAATTTGTTACTCTTTTTTGTATTTTCAAAAAAATTGTTTTTAGTTGAGATATCAAAGTGTTTTTTTATTCAATTTTCAAAACGAATAATAGTATTTAATTTTTCCAACTAAAAATATTTTTGTAGAAGGTAATAAAACCTACTTTTATGTGTACTTTTTTACTTAAAACTATAAAATTACCACAAATTTAAAAAGAAACCTTAAAATTTTTTTGTTTTTTAACATTATCTTAATCAAAATAAATTAATTCTTGAAGAGTTTTACTAATAAGATTTAAAAAATCATTGTACAAAGAAATATTTTTGAAAAATTTTGCTATCCATTGGGTTTAAATTAGTTGAAGTTCAATTTATTTAAAATATTTTAACTATAAAAATTATTACCAGGAATGACACTATCTTATAAAATTTTAATAAAACTCTGCGAAATTCAATTATTTTCAAATGTAATTAAATTCTTTGTATTAAATTATTTTTTTTCAAAAATTTTTATCAATATTTATTACCCATAAAATTAACAATATTCTTCGCAATAATTTAATTACTTTTAAAATATTCAAAAAATTAATATCTTTAATAAAAAAATAGAAATGATAATATTAAAATAAAATTGAGGATTATTCAGCCCCTCAATGACTGACTAAAAAAATTGTTTTAAAAATAATTATTAACATTAAAATTATATTTCAGATGTACAGTGCTGTTGTAAAAAATGCCGGAGCCCAGGATCAGTCAAAAATGCAAGAAAATGCACCTCAGCAACCGCCGCCAACGAAACAACCTTTTTCATTAGCTGAACCAGGATCGTCACAACAGCAATCCTTTCCTCAACTTCCGGCTGGACCGTCGCAACAGCAGCCATTGTTGTTACAGCCGCAAAATGTACAACAGAGACAGCCACCGCCGTCGACGCAACCACCTTTTTCATTAGCTGAACCAGGATCGTCACAACAGCAATCATTTCCTCAACTTCCGGCTGGACCGTTGCAACAGCAGCCATTGTTGTTACAGCCGCAAAATGTACAAAAGAGACAGCCACCTCCGTCGACGCAACCACCTTTTTCATTAGCTGAACCAGGATCGTCACAACAGCAATCATTTCCTCAACTTCCGGCTGGACCGTTGCAACAGCAGCCATTGTTGTTACAGCCGCAAAATGTACAACAGAGACAGCCACCGCCGTCGACGCAACCACCTTTTTCATTAGCTGAACCAGGATCGTCAGAACAGCAATCATTTCCTCAACTTCCGGCTGGACCGTTGCTACAGCAGCCATTGTTGTTACAGCCGCAAAATGTACAACAGAGGCAGCAGCAGTTGATTCAAGTGCAACAACACAAGCAACAACTGCCGATGCATCAAGTAGCTCAACCACAACAGCTGCAACAATGACTGCCGCCGCAGACACTGCAGACATGTGAATTAAACACAGCACACCTTTTGCAACAACAAGCATACCAACAATTTGCGATACAGGAAATTTCAGTACAACCGTCACCGCAACAAGTTTTCCAATCGACTAAGCAAAGTATGCTGAACCAACAGCTACTTCAATATAACCAGCAAATGGAGCAAGAACTGCCACAATATGACCAACCCCAGGCGGCCAATCCACGACAGTTCATAAACCCACAGCACACGGAACAGCGGCAGTATGTGCAACAAAGGCCTTTTTTGAAGGAAACTGTTACTCCAAAGCAACAGCATTTCACACCAAATAAGAACGCATTATATAACAATGAGGTAATCAATTGTTAATTTAATTTCAATTTTGAATGAATTCTGTATTTATTGTCAATTTTAATAGCAGATTGCAAAATTCAATTTTAAAGATTTATTATTTTTTAACATGTTCAAATAATTTTGTTAAAAAATTTGGTTATTTTCAACAAATGTTACTCAAATTTAATTTGTTCGACATTTTTTAATTTTATATTTAAAGTAGTTGTCACAGGCCAGAAAATAGAGGAAAAATAAGGGATTTTTATTACAAGTACTGAAGAAAATATTCAGATATTAATATGAAAATTCTAAATTTTTGTGGTTTTTTTCATCTCAAAAATTCAATTATTTTCCAAAGTGATAAAATTGAACTATTTTTAAAATTGTAATGAAATTCATGTTAAACATTCAATTACTTTAACAAATTTTTATAAATTAAATAATTTTCAATATTCTACATTAAAAAAAATTCACAACAAAATCCAATTATTAAATAATAATTATGATAATTTTCCAGACAAGCATTAAATTGCTTTCCAAAAAATCAAAATCACACATGAATTTTATTAAGAAAATCAAACTTTAAAATTTGGTATTATAATCTTCGAAACAATTTAATTCTTTTCATAAATTTTTAAAATTAATATTTTCATAAATTACAAAATCATTCAAAGTTAGTCAATTATTTTTAAAAATAACAATATTAATCATAAGAATTCAATTACCAATTAATTCTTTGAAACTCTTTTGTAAAGTTGTTTGCAATAAATAAATTATTTTTACAAATAATAAAACTCCTTGCAAAATTTCAGCTATTTTTAATATAATAGTAATCGAGTTCCTCAAAAAGTGTAATTGTTCTTAAAAATTTTATAAAAATTGTTGAAAATAATTCAATTATTTAAATTTTTTTCAGTATAATTCTTTGTAATAATTAAATTAAATTCTTGTAGAATTTTATAATAAAAAATAGATTAAAAAGTTAATTTAACATGAAGTTGTAGATAATACTTAATTTTTTGAAAAATTACTAATTATATTAAATATATTGAAATCTTCGAAAATCTAAATTTTTCGTAATTTTAATTAAAAATACTTATTTCGCTTGTGAATACAAATATTCTCTAGAGTCAATTAAAAAGTAAAAAATTTTGTTTGCAAATTAAGAAAAAACATCATTAAATTTTTTCCTACCCAATTAAAAAATTAAAAAATTATAATTTTTTAAAAATATGTTGTTAAAAATATGTAAACATAAGATTACATTGAAAACAAATTTAGATTCTGTTCTTAGTATGATATTATTATTTTAATGTAATTTTTGGTATTGATCTCTTATAATCTTTTTATACTAAACTTTTAAAATATTTTAAAAACTAATTTAATTACATTATTTTAGGATTGGAAAGGAGAGTTGAAAAGATTGAAGGACTTTATCGCTAAAGAAAGATGGAAATTGGAGACCCGTGTAACTACTTTGGAAAACACAATTAAAAAAATTAAACTCGACGAAAGAGATAGAGAGAAGGAAAAAATGGAAAAGGAATGGGAAATTGAGAAAGAGGAGTGGATGAGACAAAAGAAGGAATAGGAATGGCGATTCCGAAAGGATGGAGATAGAGAGGGCAGGCGAAAATGGCACCGTTTTTAATTCTTTGTGTTTCTTTGTTCGTTTTCCATTTTTTATATTTTGAAAAAGTTAGAGCCAAAGCTGAATTATTATAAACAATTTTTCTAAGTTATCAAAGATGCAAATTTCCTTTTCTTAATATTTAATAAATTGAGTCCACTTTTATTCATGCAGTATAATAATTGATAATTTTAAAGTGACTTGTTATAATTAGATTGATAAATATTAAAAGTTTTGCATATTTACTGCCTTTCCATATTATATTTTAGGCTGTCATGCTAAATTTTAGCTCAATTTATTAAATAATTAAAGAAAAAATTTTCAAGAAAATTGCCACTGAAGATCTGACAGTTACTTGCTGTTTAGTTTCTTTCTTTGTTTTTTATTTTTTTTATTTTTTATATGTCTCTGAATTGAGAGTGAAGAAGTGAATGAGTTTCAAAAAATATTTTTCAAGCGAAGTAAAATTTACTTTAAGAAGTAATAAAAATTAGACAAAAATGCACAAAAGATCCAGGCAGATTATTTTTCCAGACAAAATTATTAAATATTTAAATTTGCAAAAATATGTAAATTTTAAACATTTAGAAACTTTAAAGTCAATGTTTTTGTAAAATGTTTATAAAATAAACGTTCGTCAAATTTTCAAATATTTGCACTTATCAATTAAAACCCACTATACACGTATGAAATTAAATCCTTTAAACATCTCATATTTTTTAAAAAAATGTATTAAAAGAATTAAATTTTTTAAAGAAAATTAAACTATTTTTGAGTAAAAACAAATTATTTTCAAATTTTTTTATTAAAAATTGTTTTTTAAAAAATTAAACTATTTGAAATTTTTTTTTTAAATTTCTTTCAGAAGAATTTATAATTATTTCATAACGAAAATTAAAATAACTATTAAAAAAATTTAATAAACGTTCAATTATCTGGAAATTTTGCAGGGTTGTAGCCGATCAAGGAATTAAGAGAAGATTTAGGGATTTTTTATAAAAAGTACTGGAAAAAATTAAATATTTGGAATCCATAAAAAACTCTAAAACATTGTATTTTTTATTTGCTGCATAAACCATAAAATTTTCACGAATTCTAATGTAAAAACCTTCAATATTTTCAAATTCTGACAAAAATTTCTTCTTCTTCAAAAACTTCTTTAAATTAAATAAAATTAAAATTCTGCTAAAACATTTAATTACTTTTAAAAAATTTAATTAAGTTTTTGGCAAAATTACATTTATTTTCAAAAATTTTCTGTAATTCCATGATTTTCTATATCTATTATTTTATTAAAATTTTCGAAAAGAATTCAATTATTTAAATAAAAATTTAATGAAACAATTCAATAATTTGATTATTTTCATGAAGAAATGGATTTTTTTACAATCACAATATTTAAAAAAGACAATTTTTAACTTTATTGTACATTTCTGTCATTTTTAAAAGCTTTGAATTAAAATTCTTTTGAAAATGTTACTTTCTGTTAAAAATAATAAAAAAAAATAATTTAAAAAGTAGTTATAATTTATTGTTTATGAATCATTTTATAATTTAATTTAAAAATCTAATATTCTTCAATTTTTACAATAAAATCAGAGAGGTAATTTTTGATTGGATTGGAAAAATTATTTTTTAAAAAACACCTAAAACTAGTTTTTAAATAATATACTTTTTTATATTTAATATGGAAAAAAAAATTTACAAGATTTTTCCTATATTTATAACGATTATTAATTAAATCAATCAGAATGTTTACAATTACATTCTAACAGTAAACTGATACTTTTAGGTTATGAATTATATTCGAATATTGTGATAAATTTTCCTTCAGTAATAATCTACATTACCGACTTTTTGTGCGTTCACATTATAGTTTACGCATGCCCGAAAGAGGCGCTGATCATTTAATTGTACATCATAATTACATTTATACTAAAAAAATTTTTGAAACAAAACGGTGTAATATAACTAGGAATCAATACATAAAGTTATTTTTTTTCAATTCCGAAAATGTTCTTCAATAATATTGTATTGTTCTGGATAAATCTTTCGCGAACCTAAATGTCGATTTCTCGATTATCTATATATACACATTGACAAATTACCAGCGGAGATATTGTACTCCATTAACAATTAGTAAAATTAATCAAATTTTTTTTTGACAAAATGTATCAATAATACTAGGAAGTCTTAGAAAAACATACATTCCTTCATTACAAAAATTTTTTTTCTTAAATTTCACTCCAGTTAGGAAATATCTTTCGCGAAAAAAATCGGGTAAAAAAAATTAATCGTAAATAAATAAATATTTTTTTAATCAAATTGCAAAATACATATCACAGTTCCTTAGATAAACATGTCCTCTTTAATTACTGAAAAAAAAATTTCAATAATATCTATATAGATAGAAGATATTTCTCGCGATACAAAAATTTATTTTTCTCTCATAATAACGTCACCTCTGAATAACATGACCTTAATGCGAAATACAGTTCTTTTTATAGTATCGCTATTGAATCAAAGAAGTCATTTTTTGATTTAAAAGCAATAAAAAAAATTAATTAATTAATTAATTAATTCATTTGTTATAAAATAAACTACGTATCACATCAATTTAGTAACATCTGCTTTTGAACGTATGTGAATATGCGTGCTATAGTTTCAATAGTTTTTTTTCTCAGTGTAGTGCATGATAAAAATATACATACTTTCAAAGCGGAAAACTTAATTGTACTAACCACTTCTGTACCTTTTTCCACTGAAAAATGGTGTTTTTCTGCGCATTTGGTAGTAAAAGGGTGGAATTTTATGTAATATAGGCGTTTTCTAATTTTTTTCTCAAAAATGTAGCCAATGGTTAGAAAAGGTTTTTACACATGTTAGGAAAAGGCAATTACACATGTTGCTTTTCCTACAACTGAGATCAAGCAGAATGTACATACTATACAAATTCATAACTCTAACATTTTCAAAATTTCAAAGATCTTCGTCTTCTTTCCTTAGTACACTTTTTCA